>CM074725.1:5990484-6542984 GCA_037306005.1 Rhinophrynus dorsalis | reverse complement strand
CAGGCTGGAGGTAAAGTGTTCCACAGATAGGAGTAATGAGAGAAGTGCACTGGCACAGGCTGGAAGGTAAAGTGTTCCACAGATAGGAGTAATCAGAGAAGTGCACTGGTACAGGCTGGAAGGTAAAGTGTTCCACAGATAGGAGTAATGAGAGAAGTGCACTGACACAGGCTGGTAGGTAAAGTGTTCCACAGATAGGAGTAATGAGAGAAGTGTAATGGCACAGGCTGGAGGTAAAGTGTTCCACAGATAAGAGTAATAAGAGAAGTGCACTGGTACAGGCTGGGAGGTAAAGTGTTCCACAGATAGGAGTAATGAGAGAAGTGCACTGGTACAGGCTGGGAGGTAAAGTGTTCCACAGATAGGAGTAATGAGAGAAGTGCACTGGTACAGGCTGGGAGGTAAAGTGTTCCACAGATAGGAGTAATGAGAGAAGTGCACTGGTACAGGTTGGGAGGTAAAGTGTTCCACAGATAGGAGTAATAAGAGAAGTGCACTGGCACAGGCTGGGAGGTAAAGTGTTCCACAGATAGGAGTAATGAGAGAAGTGCACTGGTACAGGCTGGGAGGTAAAGTGTTCCACAGATAGGAGTAATGAGAGAAGTGCACTGGCACAGGCTGGGAGGTAAAGTGTTCCACAGATAGGAGTAATGAGAGAAGTGCACTGGTACAGGCTGGGAGGTAAAGTGTTCCACAGATAGGAGTAATGAGAGAAGTGCACTGGTACAGGCTGGAAGGTAAAGTGTTCCACAGATAGGAGTAATGAGAGAAGTGCACTGGCACAGGCTGGGAGGTAAAGTGTTCCACAGATAGGAGTAATGAGAGAAGTGTACTGGTACAGACTGGGAGGTAAAGTGTTCCACAGATAGGAGTAATGAGAGAAGTGCACTGACACAGGCTGGAAGGTAAAGTGTTCCACAGATAGGAGTAATGAGAGAAGTGCACTGGTACAGGCTGGAAGGTAAAGTGTTCCACAGATAGGAGTAATGAGAGAAGTGTACTGGTACAGGCTGGGAGGTAAAGTGTTCCACAGATAGGAGTAATGAGAGAAGTGCACTGGTACAGGCTGGGAGGTAAAGTGTTCCACTGATAGGAGTAATGAGAGAAGTGCACTGGTACAGGCCGGGAGGTAAAGTGTTCCACAGATAGGAGTAATGAGAGAAGTGCACTGGTACAGGCTGGAACGTAAAGTGATCCACAGATAGGAGTAATGAGAGAAGTGTAATGGCACAGGCTGGGAGGTAAAGTGTTTCACAGATAGGAGTAATGAGAGAAGTTCACTGGCACAGGCTGGAAGGTAAAGTGTTCCACAGATAGGAGTAATGAGAGAAGTGCACTGGTACAGGCTGGAGGTAAAGTGTTCCACAGATAGAAGTAGTGAGAGAAGTGCACTGGTACAGGCTGGGAGGTAAAGTGTTCCACAGATAGGAGTAATGAGAGAAGTGCACTGGTACAGGCTGGGAGGTAAAGTGTTCCACAGATAGGAGTAATGAGAGAAGTGCACTGGTACAGGCTAGAAGGTAAAGTGTTCCACAGATAGGAGTAATGAGAGAAGTGCACTGGTACAGGCTGGGAGGTAAAGTGTTCCACAGATAGGAGTAATGAGAGAAGTGCACTGGTACAGGCTGGGAGGTAAAGTGTTCCACAGATAGGAGTAATGAGAGAAGTGCACTGGTACAGGCTGGAGGTAAAGTGTTCCACAGATAGGAGTAATGAGAGAAGTGCACTGGTACAGGCTGGGAGGTAAAGTGTTCCACAGATAGGAGTAATGAGAGAAGTGCACTGGTACAGGCTGGGAGGTAAAGTGTTCCACAGATAGGAGTAATGAGAGAAGTGCACTGGTACAGGCTAGAAGGTAAAGTGTTCCACAGATAGGAGTAATGAGAGAAGTGCACTGGTACAGGCTGGTAGGTAAAGTGTTCCACAGATAGGAGTAATAAGAGAAGTGCACTGGTACAGGCTGGTAGGTGAAGTGATCCACAGATAGGAGTAATAAGAGAAGTGCACTGGTACAGGCTGGTAGGTAAAGTGTTCCACAGATTGGAGTAATGAGAGAAGTGCACTGGCACAGGCTAGAGGTAAAGTGTTCCACAGATAGGAGTAATGAGAGAAGTGCACTGGTACAGGATGGGAGGTAAAGTGTTCCACAGATAGGAGTAACGAGAGAAGTGCACTGGCACAGGCTAGAGGTAAAGTGTTCCACAGATAGGAGTAATGAGAGAAGTGCACTGGTACAGGATGGGAGGTAAAGTGTTCCACAGATAGGAGTAACGAGAGAAGTGCACTGGCACAGGCTGGGAGGTAAAGTGTTCCACAGATAGGAGTAATGAGAGAAGTGTACTGGTACAGGTTGGGAGGTAAAGTGTTCCACAGATAGGAGTAATGAGAGAAGTGCACTGGTACAGGCTGGAAGGTAAAGTGTTCCACAGATAGGAGTAATGAGAGAAGTGCACTGGTACAGACTGGGAGGTAAAGTGTTCCACAGATAGGAGTAATGAGAGACGTGCACTGGTACAGGCTGGGAGGTAAAGTGTTCCACAGATAGGAGTAATGAGAGAAGTGCACTGGTACAGGCTGGGAGGTAAAGTGTTCCACAGATAGGAGTAATGAGAGAAGTGCACTGGTACAGGCTGGGAGGTAAAGAGTTCCACAGATAGGAGTAATGAGAGAAGTGCACTGGTACAGGCTGGGAGGTAAAGTGTTCCACAGATAGGAGTAATGAGAGAAGTGCACTGGCACAGGCTGGAAGGTAAAGTGTTCCACAGATAGGAGTAATGAGAAAAGTGCACTGGCACAGGCTGGAAGGTAAAGTGATCCACAGATAGGAGTAATGAGAGAAGTGCACTGGTACAGGCTGGAAGGTAAAGTGTTCCACAGATAGGAATAATGAGAGAAGTGCACTGGTACAGGCTGGAAGGTAAAGTGTTCCACAGATAGGAGTAATGAGAGAAGTGCACTGGTACAGGCTGGAAGGTAAAGTGTTCCACAGATAGGAGTAATGAGAGAAGTGCACTGGTACAGGCTGGGAGTTAAAGTGTTCCACAGATAGGAGTAATGAGAGAAGTGCACTGGCACAGGCTGGAGGTAAAGTGTTCCACAGATAGGAGTAATGAGAGAAGTGCACTGGTACAGGTTGGGAGGTAAAGTGTTCCACAGATAGGAGTAATGAGAGAAGTGCACTGGCACAGACTGGAGGTAAAGTGTTCCACAGATAAGAGTAATGAGAGAAGTGCACTGGTACAGGCTGGGAGGTAAAGTGTTCCACAGATAGGAGTAATGAGAGAAGTGCACTGGTACAGGCTGGAGGTAAAGTGTTCCACAGATAGGAGTAATGAGAGAAGTGCACTGGTACAGGCTGGAAGGTAAAGTGTTCCACAGATAGGAGTAATGAGAGAAGTGCACTGGAACAGGCTGGAAGGTAAAGTGTTCCACAGATAGGAGTAATGAGAGAAGTGCACTGGCACAGGCTGGAAGGTAAAGTGTTCCACAGATAGGAGTAATGAGAGAAGTGCACTGGTACAGGCTGGGAGGTAAAGAGTTCCACAGATAGGAGTAATGAGAGAAGTGTACTGGTACAGGCTGGGAGGTAAAGTGTTCCACAGATAGGAGTAATGAGAGAAGTGCACTGGTACAGGCTGGAGGTAAAGTGTTCCACAGATAGGAGTAATGAGAGAAGTGGACTGGTACAGGCTGGGAGGTAAAGTGTTCCACAGATAGGAGTAATGAGAGAAGTGCACTGGCACAGGCTGGAAGGTAAAGTGTTCCACAGATAGGAGTAATGAGAGAAGTGCATTGGCACAGGCTGGAAGGTAAAGTGTTCCACAGATAGGAGTAATGAGAGAAGTGCACTGGTACAGGCTGGGAGGTAAAGTGTTCCACAGATAGGAGTAATGAGAGAAGTGCACTGGTACAGGCTGGGAGGTAAAGTGTTCCACAGATAGGAGTAATGAGAGAAGTGCACTGGTACAGGCTGGGAGGTAAAGTGTTCCACAGATAGGAGTAATGAGAGAAGTGCACTGGTACAGGCTGGGAGGTAAAGTGTTCCACAGATAGGAGTAATGAGAGAAGTGCACTGGTACAGGCTGGAAGGTAAAGTGTTCCACAGATAGGAGTAATGAGAGAAGTGCACTGGTACAGGCTGGGAGGTAAAGTGTTCCACAGATAGGGGTAATGAGAGAAGTGCACTGGCGCAGGCTGGGAGGTAAAGTGTTCCACAGATAGGGGTAATGAGAGAAGTGCACTGGCGCAGGCTGGGAGGTAAAGTGTTCCACAGATAGGGGTAATGAGAGAAGTGCACTGGTACAGGCTGGGAGGTAAAGTGTTCCACAGATAGGAGTAATAAGAGAAGTGCACTGGCACAGGCTGGAGGTAAAGTGTTCCACAGATAGGAGTAATGAGAGAAGTGCACTGGTACAGGCTGGGAGGTAAAGTGTTCCACAGATAGGAGTAATGAGAGAAGTGCACTGGCACAGGCTGGGAGGTAAAGTGTTCCACAGATAAGAGTAATGAGAGAAGTGCACTGGCACAGGCTGGAACGTAAAGTGTTCCACTTATAGAAGTAATGAGAGAAGTGCACTGGTACAGACTGGAAGGTAAAGTGTTCCACAGATAGGAGTAATGAGAGAAGTGCACTGGCACAGGCTGGGAGGTAAAGTGTTCCACAGATAGGAGTAATTAGAGAAGTGCACTGGCACAGTCTGGGAGGTAAAGTGTTCCACAGATAGGAGTAATGAGAGAAGTGCACTGGCACAGGCTGGAAGGTAAAGTGTTCCACAGATAGGAGTAATGAGAGAAGTGCACTGGTACAGACTGGGAGGTAAAGTGTTCCACAGATAGGAGTAATGAGAGAAGTGCACTGGCACAGGCTGGAGGTAAAGTGTTCCACAGATAGGAGTAATGAGAGAAGTGCACTGACACAGGCTGGAGGTAAAGTGTTCCACAGATAAGAGTAATGAGAGAAGTGCACTGGCACAGGCTGGAAGGTAAAGTGTTCCACAGATAAGAGTAATGAGAGAAGTGCACTGGCACAGGCTGGAACGTAAAGTGTTCCACTTATAGGAGTAATGAGAGAAGTGCACTGGCACAGTCTGGGAGGTAAAGTGTTCCACAGATAGGAGTAATGAGAGAAGTGCACTGGCACAGGCTGGAACGTAAAGTGTTCCACAGATAGGAGTAATGAGAGAAGTGCACTGGCACAGGCTGAGAGGTAAAGTGTTCCACAGATAGGAGTAATTAGAGAAGTGCACTGGCACAGTCTGGGAGTTAAAGTGTTCCACAGATAGGAGTAATGAGAAAAGTGCACTGGCACAGGCTGGAAGGTAAAGTGTTCCACAGATAGGAGTAATGAGAGAAGTGCACTGGTACAGGCTGGGAGGTAAAGCGTTCCACAGATAGAAGTAATGAGAGAAGTGCACTGGTACAGACTGGGAGGTAAAGTGTTCCACAGATAGGAGTAATGAGAGAAGTGCACTGGCACAGGCTGGAAGGTAAAGTGATCCACAGATAGGAGTAATGAGAGAAGTGCACTGGTACAGGCTGGAAGGTAAAGTGTTCCACAGATAGGAGTAATGAGAGAAGTGCACTGGTACAGGCTGGAAGGTAAAGTGTTCCACAGATAGGAGTAATGAGAGAAGTGCACTGGTACAGGCTGGAAGGTAAAGTGTTCCACAGATAGGAGTAATGAGAGAAGTGCACTGGTACAGACTGGGAGGTAAAGTGTTCCACAGATAGGAGTAATGAGAGAAGTGCACTGGTACAGGCTGGAGGAAAAGTGTTCCACAGATAGGAGTAATGAGAGAAGAGCACTGGTACAGGATGGGAGGTAAAGTGTTCCACAGATAGGAGTAATGAGAGAAGTGCACTGGTACAGGCTGGAAGGTAAAGTGTTCCACAGATAGGAGTAATGAGAGAAGTGCACTGGTACAGGCTGGGAGGTAAAGTGTTCCACAGATAGGAGTAATGAGAGAAGTGCACTGGCACAGGCTGGGAGGTAAAGTTTTCCACAGATAAGAGTAATGAGAGAAGTGCACTGGCACAGGCTGGAACGTAAAGTGTTCCACTTATAGGAGTAATGAGAGAAGTGCACTGGCACAGTCTGGGAGGTAAAGTGTTCCACAGATAGGAGTAATGAGAGAAGTGCACTGGCACAGGCTGGGAGGTAAAGTGTTCCACAGATAGGAGTAATGAGAGAAGTGCACTGGTACAGGCTGGAACGTAAAGTGTTCCACTTATAGGAGTAATGAGAGAAGTGCACTGGCACAGTCTGGGAGGTAAAGTGTTCCACAGATAGGAGTAATGAGAGAAGTGCACTGGCACAGGCTGGAAGGTAAAGTGTTCCACAGATAGGAGTAATGAGAGAAGTGCACTGGTACAGGCTGGAAGGTAAAGTGTTCCACAGATAGGAGTAATGAGAGAAGTGCACTGGTACAGACTGGAAGGTAAAGTGTTCCACAGATAACAGTAATGAGAGAAGTACACTGGTACAGGCTGGGAGGTAAAGTGTTCCACAGATAGGAATAATGAGAGAAGTGCACTGGTACAGGCTGTAAGGTAAAGTGTTCCACAGATAGGAGTAATGAGAGAAGTGCACTGGTACAGGCTGGGAGGTAAAGTGTTCCACAGATAGGAATAATGAGAGAAGTGCACTGGTACAGGCTGGAAGGTAAAGTGTTCCACAGATAGGAGTAATGAGAGAAGTGCACTGGTACAGACTGGAGGTAAAGCGTTCCACAGATAGGAGTAATGAGAGAAGTGCACTGGTACAGACTGGAAGGTAAAGTGTTCCACAGATAAGAGTAATGAGAGAAGTGCACTGGTACAGGCTGGGAGGTAAAGTGTTCCACAGATAGGAATAATGAGAGAAGTGCACTGGTATAGGCTGGAAGGTAAAGTGTTCCACAGATAGGAGTAATGAGAGAAGTGCACTGGTACAGGCTGGTAGGTAAAGCGTTCCACAGATAGAAGTAATGAGAGAAGTGCACTGACACAGGCTGGGAGGAAAAGTGTTCCACAGATAGGAGTAATGAGAGAAGTGCACTGGCACAGGCTGTGAGGTAAAGTGTTCCACAGATAGGAATAATGAGAGAAATGCACTGGTACAGGCTGGGAGGTAAAGTGTTCCACAGATAGGAGTAATGAGAGAAGTGCACTGGCACAGGCTGGGAGGTAAAGCGTTCCACAGATAGGAGTAATGAGAGAAGTGCACTGGTACAGTCTGGGAAGTAAAGTGTTCCACAGATAGGAGTAATGAGAGAAGTGCACTGGTACAGGCTGGGAGGTAAAGCGTTCCACAGATAGAAGTAATGAGAGAAGTGTACTGGTACAGGCTGGGAGGTAAAGTGTTCCACAGATAGGAGTAATGAGAGAAGTGCACTGGTACAGTCTGGGAGGTAAAGTGTTCCACAGATAGGAGTAATGAGAGAAGTGCACTGGTACAGGCTGGGAGGTAAAGCGTTCCACAGATAGAAGTAATGAGAGAAGTGCACTGGTACAGGCTGGGAGGTAAAGCGTTCCACAGATAGGAGTAATGAGAGAAGTGCACTGGTACAGGCTGGAGGTAAAGTGTTCCACAGATAGGAGTAATGAGAGAAGTGCACTGACACAGGCTGGGAGGTAAAGTGTTCCACAGATAGGAATAATGAGAGAAGTGCACTGGTACAGGCTGGAAGGTAAAGTGTTCCACAGATAGGAGTAATGAGAGAAGTACACTGGTACAGGCTGGGAGGTAAAGTGTTCCACAGATAGGAATAATGAGAGAAGTGCACTGGTACAGGCTGGGAGGTAAAGTGTTCCACAGATAGGAATAATGAGAGAAGTGCACTGGTACAGGCTGGGAGGTAAAGTGTTCCACAGATAGGAGTAATGAGAGAAGTGCACTGGTACAGGCTGGGAGGTAAAGTGTTCCACAGATAGGAATAATGAGAGAAGTGCACTGGTACAGGCTGGAAGGTAAAGTGTTCCACAGATAGGAGTAATGAGAGAAGTGCACAGGCACAGACTGGAAGGTAAAGTGTTCCACAGATAGGAGTAATGAGAGAAGTGCACTGGTACAGGCTGGGAGGTAAAGTGTTCCACAGATAAGAGTAATGAGAGACGTGCACTGGTACAGACTGGGAGGTAAAGTGTTCCACAGATAGGAGTATAGAGAGAAGTGCACTGGTACAGGCTGGGAGGTAAAGTGTTCCACAGATAGGAGTAATGAGAGAAGTGCACTGGTACAGGCTGTGAGGTAAAGTGTTCCACAGATAGAAGTAATGAGAGAAGCGCACTGGCGCAGGCTGGAAGGTAAAGTGTTCCACAGATAAGAGTAATGAGAGAAGTGCACTGGTACAGACTGGGAGGTAAAGTGTTCCACAGATAGGAGTAATGAGAGAAGTGCACTGGTACAGGCTGGGAGGTAAAGTGTTCCACAGATAGGAGTAATGAGAGAAGTGCACTGGTACAGGCTGGGAGGTAAAGTGTTCCACAGACAGGAGTAATGAGAGAAGTGCACTGGTTCAGGCTGTGAGGTAAAGTGTTCCACAGATAGGAGTAATGAGAGAAGTGCACTGGTACAGGATGGGAGGTAAAGTGTTCCACAGATAGGAGTAGTGAGAGAAGTGCACTGGTACAGGCTGGGAGGTAAAGTGTTCCACAGATAAGAGTAATGAGAGAAGTGCACTGGTACAGGCTGGGAGGTAAAGTGTTCCACAGATAGAAGTAATGAGAGAAGTGCACTGGTACAGGCTGGAGGTAAAGTGTTCCACAGATAGGAGTAATGAGAGAAGTGCACTGGTACAGGCTGGGAGGTAAAGTGTTCCACAGATAGGAATAATGAGAGAAGTGTACTGGTACAGGATGGGAGGTAAAGTGTTCCACAGATAGGAGTAGTGAGAGAAGTGCACTGGTACAGGCTGGGAGGTAAAGTGTTCCACAGATAGGAGTAATGAGAGAAGTGCACTGGTACAGGCTGGGGGGTAAAGTGTTCCACAGATAGGAGTAATGAGAGAAGTGCACTGGTACAGGCTGGAGGTAAAGTGTTCCACAGATAGGAGTAATGAGAGAAGTGCACTGACACAGGCTGGGAGGTAAAGTGTTCCACAGATAGGAATAATGAGAGAAGTGCACTGGTACAGGCTGGAAGGTAAAGTGTTCCACAGATAGGAGTAATGAGAGAAGTACACTGGTACAGGCTGGGAGGTAAAGTGTTCTACAGATAGGAATAATGAGAGAAGTGCACTGGTACAGGATGGGAGGTAAAGTGTTCCACAGATAGGAATAATGAGAGAAGTGCACTGGTACAGGCTGGGAGGTAAAGTGTTCCACAGATAGGAATAATGAGAGAAGTGCACTGGTACAGGCTGGGAGGTAAAGTGTTCCACAGATAGGAATAATGAGAGAAGTGCACTGGTACAGGCTGGAAGGTAAAGTGTTCCACAGATAGGAGTAATGAGAGAAGTGCACAGGCACAGACTGGGAGGTAAAGTGTTCCACAGATAAGAGTAATGAGAGACGTGCACTGGTACAGACTGGGAGGTAAAGTGTTCCACAGATAGGAGTAATGAGAGAAGTGCACTGGTACAGGCTGGGAGGTAAAGTGTTCCACAGATAGGAGTAATGAGAGAAGTGCACTGGCACAGGCTGGAAGGTAAAGTGTTCCACAGATAGGAGTAATGAGAGAAGTGCACTGGCACAGGCTGGAGGTAAAGTGTTCCACAGATAGGAGTAATGAGAGAAGTGCACTGGCACAGGCTGGGAGGTAAAGTGTTCCACAGATAGGAGTAATGAGAGAAGTGCACTGGTACAGGCTGGTAGGTAAAATGTTCCACAGATAGGAGTAATGAGTAGTGATGAGCGAGCACCCCAATGCTCGGGTGTTCGGGTGCTCTGACCGAGCACCCCCGGAGGCTCGAGTGATCGGCCGAGCACCCGAGCCCCATTGAAGTCAATGGGAGGACTCGAGCACTACACCAGGCACCCCCTGCTCTGATGAGGGGAGGGTGCCTGGTCCATAGGAAAAGGGCAGAAAAGGATGGAAACACCACAGAAATGGTTCAGGGACAGCATAGGGAGGATGTCTGGATGCATCTTGGACTCCAACATCGCTGCTGGGAACGATCTTTCGCCCGTAGTACGCCATTTTTACAGACTGACCATAAAACACACAAAAAGGAAAATAAAAACGACTTTAGGCGAAAAATTGTTACCAAACAATATTTGCTGTATATTTACTTGTATATCATCTGCAAATTCTCCCAAAAATTTCCTTGATTTTCTGAAGTGAGGCCATGATTAAGAGGGAAACGTGCGCAGAGGCAAATTATCCCAAAAATTTCCTTGATTTTCTGAAGTGAGGCCATGATTAAGAGGGAAACGTGCGCAGAGGCAAATTCTCCCAAAAATTTCCTTGATTTTCTAAAGTGAGGCCATGATTAAGAGGGAAACGTGCGCAGAGGAAAATTATCCCAAAAATTTCCTTGATTTTCTGAAGTGAGGCCATGATTAAGAGGGAAACGTGCGCAGAGGCAAATTCTCCCAAAAATTTCCTTGATTTTCTGAAGTGAGGCCATGATTAAGAGGGAAACGTGCGCAGAGGCAAATTATCCCAAAAATTTCCTTGATTTTATTGAACTGAGGCCATGATTAAGAGGGAAACGTGCGCTGAGCTGACCATCTAAAACATTATGGGTGAGGGTCTGCTGCAGAGCTGACCATCCTAAACATTATATGCGAAGGCCCGCTAGTGAGCTGACGCTATAAAACATTATATGCGAAGGCCCGCTAGTGAGCTGACGCTATAAAACATTATATGCGAAGGCCCGCTAGTGAGCTGACGCTATAAAACATTATATGAGAGGGCCCGCTAGTGAGCTGACGCTATAAAACATTATATGCGAAGGCCCGCTAGTGAGCTGACGCTATAAAACATTATATGAGAGGGCCCGCTAGAGAGCTGACCCAATAAAACATTATATGAGAAGGCCCGCTGGTGAGCTGACCTATATAAAAATTGTCAAACAGGGCCCGCTGGTGAGCTGGCCCTATATAAAAATTATATCACAGGGCCCGCTGGTGAGCTGGCCCTATATAAAAATTATATCACAGGGCCCGCTGGTGAGCTGGCCCTATATAAAAATTATAGCACAGGGCATATGGAAGAGGAGGAGGAGGATGAGAAGATTAAGAGTCAACCATATACCCGTTTTTTGGGTGGAAGGGGTGAATGGGAATACAGAGTATTCCCATCATTGTAAATAATATATGTAAAGTGAGTTTATGTTCCCCCGGGGCTTTCCTCCAGTGGAGTGGAGAAGTCAGGGGAAATCCAGGCCTTGTTCATTTTTATAAGTGTCAACCTATCAGCATTGTCGGTGGAAAGGCGGATACGCTTATCTGTTATGATGCCACCAGCAGCACTAAATACCCGCTCAGACAGAACGCTGGCGGCAGGGCAGGCCAGCACCTCCAAGGCGTAGAGTGCCAGTTCATACCACGTGTCCAGCTTGGACACCCAGTAGTTGTAAGGCACAGAGGGATCATTGAGGACGCTGACACGGTCTGCTACGTACTCCTTCACCATCTTCCAAAACTTTTCCCTCATTGTGACACTAGGCTGCGCATCAGGGTGAGGGTGCTGGCGGGGTGTCATGAAGGTGTCCCACGCCTTGGAGAGTGTTGCCCTGCCTTTGTCGGAACTGCTGTGTGCTCCCCTTTTCTCCCCTTCTCGGTTGACCAAGGTAGCACGTACTCTGCCGCCAGCGTTGTCAGATGGAAAATTTTGGAGCAATTTTTCAACAAGAACCTTCTGGTATTGCACCATTTTGCTTGTCCTCTCCACCGGAGGAATGAGAGATGAGAAATTCTCTTTGTAGCGGGGGTCCAGAAGGGTGAACACCCTGTAATCCGTGTTGTCTAAAATGCGTACAACGCGTGGGTCACGGGAAAGGCAGCCTAACATAAAGTCAGCCATGTGTGCCAGAGTACCAACAGTCAAGATTTCGCTGTCCTCACCAGGAGGATGACTCTCAATATCCTCATCCTCTTCCTCCTCTTCTGCCCACCCACGCTGAAGAGATGGAACTAAAGTTCCATGGCTACCCTCTGTAGCGGAGGCAACCGTGTCTTCCTCCTCCTCCGCCTCCTCCAATTGTCGCTGAGAAGACGAAGTGAGGGTGCTCTGGCTATCACCTTGTGTAAGCTCTTCCTCCCCCATTTCCACCTCTTCCACATGCAAAGCGTCGGTTTTAATTGTGAGCAGCGAGCGTTTCAGTAGACACAGAAGTGGGATGGTTACACTGATAATAGCGTTATCGCCGCTCACCATCTGTGTCGATTCCTCAAAATTGCGTAAAACCTCGCAGAGGTCTGACATCCATTCCCACTCCTCACTTCTGATTACAGGAAGTTGAACGGAGAGGCAACGACCGTGTAACAGCTGGTACTCCATTTCTGCCCTCTGCTGATCACAAAGCCGGGCCAACATGTGGAAGGTGGAGTTCCAGCGCGTGCTCACGTCACACAGCAGCCGGTGAGCTGGCAATTGTAAGCGCTGCTGCAGCTTCAACAGGCCGGCCGAAGCTGTAGATGACTTACGGAAATGTGCACACACGCGGCGCACCTTGGTCAAGAGATCATGCACATTGGGGTAGGTTTTTATAAATCGCTGAACCACTAAATTAAATACATGCGCTAGGCATGGTACGTGTGTGAGCTTGCCGAGCTCCAAAGCCGCCACCAAGTTACGCCCATTATCACACACAACCATGCCTGGTTGCAGGTTGAGTGGCGAGAGCCACTGCTCGGTCTGGTGACTAATCCCCTGCAACAGCTCTGAGGCCGTGTGCTGTTTGTCCCCAAGGCAGATCAGCTTCAGCACGGCCTGTTGACGCTTCCCCACTGCAGTGCTACACTGCTTCCAGCTACTGGCTGATGGGGGAGTGCCGCTGCGTGTAGAGAATTCGGAGGTGGAAACGGAGGAGGAGGAGCCAATAACGTAGGTGCTGGCGGAAACCCTGATGGAGGTAGGGCCCGCAATCCTCGGCGTGGGTAGCACCCGTGCCATCCCAGGGTCCGAGTCGCTCCCAGCCTCCACGACATTCACCCAGTGTGCCATCAGGGAAATGTAGCGTCCCTGGCCACAAGCACTTGTCCATGTGTCAGTCGTTAAGTGGACCTTCCCAGTAACTGCGTTGGTCAGGGCACGGGTGATGTTACGGGACACATGGTGGTGTAATGCGGGGATGGCACACCGGGAAAAGTAGTGGCGGCTGGGGACCGCGTACCGAGGGACAGCTGCTGCCATCAGGCTGCGGAAGGACTCAGTGTCCACAAGCCTAAATGGCAGCATTTCGATGGCCAGTAATTTGGAAAGGTGTGACGTTAGTGCTATGGCCTGTGGGTGGGTGGCTGGGTATTTTCGCTTGCGCTCAAATGCCTGGGGTAACGACATTTGGACGCTGCGCTGGGACAGGGAAGTGGATGTGGTCGCTGATGGTGCTTCAGATGGTACAGGTGCAGGGCGGGAGGTATGCGGGCCTGCGCCTTCGACAGGCGATTGGCCGGCACCGAAAACAGGGGAAGAGGAGGCAGTGGTGTGGCCTGCAGACACAGATGGGCGATCCAGGCGTTCCTCTCACTAACTACGGTGCTTGGATGCCATGTGTCGGATCATGCTGGTGGTGGTGAGGTTTCTAGTGTTCATGCCTCGGCTCATTCTGGTGTGGCACAGGTTGCAAACTACAATTCTTTTGTCGTCCGCACTTTCCTTAAAAAAACGCCATACCGCGGAACACCTACCCTTTGGCAAGGGAGATTTACGCAAGGGGGTGCTCCGTGGAACATTTGCGGGCCGGTTTGGTGCGGTCCGCCTTCTTTCTGTAGCCACACCACTGCCTCTTCCAGCCTGTTGCGGTGCTGCAGATGGCTCACCCTCAGGACTGCTGTCATCGCTCGGCTCTACACCTTCCCAGGTGGGGTCAGTCACCTCATCGTCCACCAAGTCCTCCTCCACTTCCTCACTCTGATCATCCTCCCCATGTCTTGATCCCACCACATACTCAGTCATTGACAACTGTATAACATTCTCCTCAACAAGGTCTTGAGACAGTAATAGTGGTTGATTTAATGGCAACTGTGTCTCATCATCATCATCATCATCCACTACTTCCTTTGACCTTAAATGCCGTTCACATCTGTCATCTTCTTGTGATTGGGTACCCTCTAGAGGTTGTGAATCAGGGCACAAGATGTCATGTTCCTCTGCAAGCGTGCTTGGAGAGAGGGTCAAATGAAGGATTGGTGATGAGACGAGCTCCTCACTATATCCCAGTGTGGGATCACTTCTTTGACCAGACCGTCTATGGTGGGAGGAAGGATGATCAGAGTGAGGATTATGTTGACCAGACTCTTGGCTACTGAGAGTGGACTTGGTGGAAGACAGGGTGGTGCTTAACCGACTGGAAGCAGTATCAGCTGTCATCCAACCGACCACCTGTTCGCAGTGGTCGGACCTCGAGAGTGATGTCCTGCGACGCCCTGTAAAATTAGACATGAAGCTAGGTATGGTGGATGTCTTTCTTTCTTGTGCTCTGGCACCAGGCACAGTTTCTCCGCGTCCTGACCCGCGCCCTGAACTATCAGTATCACGTCCACTTCCCCGTCCCTTTTTACCCGCCTTCTTCATCTTACACGGAATATGTGACTTTAATATTTGAGTTTGAAAACTTAACAGTATTTCTTCCTATTCTGCAACTGTGCAGAGTACACAGAATAGGCTGCTAAACTGCGGTGACGCACACTGAATGGAATATGTGACTTTAATATTTGAGTTTGAAAACTTAACAGTATTTCTTCCTATTCCGCAACTGTGCAGAGTACACAGAATAGGCTGCTAAACTGCGGTGACACACACTGAATGGAATATGTGACTTTAATATTTGAGTTTGAAGACTTAACAGTATTTCTTCCTATTCTGCAACTGTGCAGAGTACACAGAATAGGCTGCTAAACTGTGGTGACGCACACTCAATGGAATATGTGACTTTAATATTTGAGTTTGAAAACTTAACAGTATTTCTTCCTATTCTGCAACTGTGCAGAGTACACAGAATAGGCTGCTAAACTGCGGTGACGCACACTCAATGGAATATGTGACTTTAATATTTGAGTTTGAAAACTTAACAGTATTTCTTCCTATTCTGCAACTGTGCAGAGTACACAGAATAGGCTGCTAAACTGCGGTGACACACACTGAATGGAATATGTGACTTTAATATTTGAGTTTGAAAACTTAACAGTATTTCTTCCTATTCTGCAACTGTGCAGAGTACACAGAATAGGCTGCTAAACTGCGGTGACGCACACTGAATGGAATATGTGACTTTAATATTTGAGTTTGAAAACTTAACAGTATTTCTTCCTATTCTGCAACTGTGCACAGTACACAGAATGTGCTGCTAAACTGCGGTGACGCACACTGAATGGAATATGTGACTTTGATATTTTACTTTGAAGACTTAACAGTATTTCTTCCTATTCTGCAACTCTGCACAGTACACAGAATGTGCTGCTAAACTGCGGCGACGCACACTGAATGGAATATGTGACTTTGAAATTTTAGTTTGAAGACTTAACAGTATTTCTTCCTATTCTGCAACTCTGCACAGTACACAGAATGTGCTGCTAAACTGCGGCGACGCACACTGAATGGAATATGTGACTTTGATATTTGAGTTTGAAGACTTAACAGTATTTCTTCCTATTCTGCAACTCTGCACAGTACACAGAATGTGCTGCTAAACTGCGGCGACGCACACTGAATGGAATATGTGACTTTGATATTTTAGTTTGAAGACTTAACAGAATGTGCTCTAATCTGCAACTTTGCACACTAAACAGAATGTGCTCTAATCTGCAACTTTGCACACTAAACAGAATGTGCTCTAATCTGCAACTTTGCACACTAAACAGAATATATAAAATTTTTTTTTTTTGTTTTTTTCCCCCCACACAAAATAACCTGCTGCCCCCACACACAGTAGTCCTAAAAAGGACTTTTGGTTCTTTTTTTTTCACAATTTTGCTTTTTTTCTCCCTACACTGACTTTCCCTTCCTATCCTCATCTCTCCCTGGCTAAGACTGAGCCGAACTCGCTGGTCAGGTGCTATACAGCACCCGACCACGGGTTCTGGCCAGCCAATCAGTGTAATGCCAGCAGCCAACATGGCTGCTGGCATTACACCGATGTCAGAGCCTCCCTGCACGTTTATTGGCTGCGCAGCAGCCGCAAAACGTGCGGGGAGGAGACCCGAACATGGCGGGCGAGCACATGCGGTACTCGTACGAGTACCGCCATGTGCCGAGCAGAGCGATGCTCGAGCCGATCCGAGCATCGGCCGAGCATGCTCGCTCAACACTAGTAATGAGAGAAGTGCACTGGCACAGACTGGGAAGTAAAGTGTTCCACAGATAGAAGTAATGAGAGAAGTGCACTGGCACAGGCTGGAAGGTAAAGTGTTCCACAGATAGGAGTAATGAGAGAAGTGCACTGGCACAGGCTGGAGGTAAAGTGTTCCACAGATAGGAGTAATGAGAGAAGTGCACTGGTACAGGCTGGGAGGTAAAGTGTTCCACAGATAGGAGTAATGAGAGAAGTGCACTGGTACAGGCTGGAAGGTAAAGTGTTCCACAGATAGGAGTAATGAGAGAAGTGCACTGGTACAGGCTGTGAGGTAAAGTGTTCCACAGATAGGAATAATGAGAGAAGTGCACTGGTACAGGCTGTGAGGTAAAGTGTTCCACAGATAGGAGTAATAAGAGAAGTGCACTGGTACAGGCTGGGAGGTAAAGTGTTCCACAGATAGGAGTAATGAGAGAAGTGCACTGGTACAGGCTGGAGGTAAAGTGTTCAACAGATAGGAGTAATGAGAGAAGTGCACTGGTACAGGATGGGAGGTAAAGTGTTCCACAGATAGGAGTAGTGAGAGAAGTGCACTGGTACAGGCTGGGAGGTAAAGTGTTCCACAGATAGGAGTAATGAGAGAAGTGCACTGGTACAGGCTGTGAGGTAAAGTGTTCCACAGATAGGAGTAGTGAGAGAAGTGCACTGGTACAGGCTGGGAGGTAAAGTGTTCCACAGATAGGAGTAATGAGAGAAGTGCACTGGTACAGGCTGGAAGGTAAAGTGTTCCACAGATAGGAGTAATGAGAGAAGTGCACTGGTACAGGCTGGGAGGTAAAGTGTTCCACAGATAGGAGTAATGAGAGAAGTGCACTGGTACAGGCTGTGAGGTAAAGTGTTCCACAGATAGGAATAATGAGAGAAGTGCACTGGTACAGGCTATGAGGTAAAGTGTTCCACAGATAGGAGTAATAAGAGAAGTGCACTGGTACAGGCTGGGAGGTAAAGTGTTCCACAGATAGGAGTAATGAGAGAAGTGCACTGGTACAGGCTGGAGGTAAAGTGTTCCACAGATAGGAGTAATGAGAGAAGTGCACTGGTACAGGATGGGAGGTAAAGTGTTCCACAGATAGGAGTAGTGAGAGAAGTGCACTGGTACAGGCTGGGAGGTAAAGTGTTCCACAGATAGGAGTAATGAGAGAAGTGCACTGGTACAGGCTGTGAGGTAAAGTGTTCCACAGATAGGAGTAATGAGAGAAGTGCACTGGTACAGGCTGGGAGGTAAAGTGTTCCACAGATAGGAGTAGTGAGAGAAGTGCACTGGTACAGGCTGGGAGGTAAAGTGTTCCACAGATAGGAGTAATGAGAGAAGTGCACTGGTACAGGCTGGGAGGTAAAGTGTTCCACAGATAGGAGTAATGAGAGAAGTGCACTGGTACAGGCTGGGAGGTAAAGCGTTCCACAGATAGGAGTAGTGAGAGAAGTGCACTGGTACAGGCTGGGAGGTAAAGTGTTCCACAGATAGGAGTAGTGAGAGAAGTGCACTGGTACAGGCTGGGAGGTAAAGTGTTCCACAGATAGGAGTAATGAGAGAAGTGCACTGGTACAGGCTGGGAGGTAAAGTGTTCCACAGATAGGAGTAATGAGAGAAGTGCACTGGTACAGACTGGAGGTAAAGTGTTCCACAGATAGGAGTAATAAGAGAAGTGCACTGGTACAGGCTGGAAGGTAAAGTGTTCCACTGATAGGAGTAATGAGAGAAGTGCACTGGCACAGGCTGGAAGGTAAAGTGTTCCACAGATAGGAGTAGTGAGAGAAGTGCACTGGTACAGGCTGGGAGGTAAAGTGTTCCACAGATAGGAGTAGTGAGAGAAGTGCACTGGTACAGGCTGGAAGGTAAAGTGTTCCACAGATAGGAGTAATGAGAGAAGTGCACTGGTACAGGCTGGGAGGTAAAGTGTTCCACAGATAGGAGTAATGAGAGAAGTGCACTGGTACAGGCTGGGAGGTAAAGTGTTCCACTGATAGGAGTAATGAGAGAAGTGCGCTGGTACAGACTGGGAGGTAAAGTGTTCCACAGATAGGAGTAATGAGAGAAGATCACTGGCACAGGTTGGGAGGTAAAGTGTTCCACAGATAGGAGTAATGAGAGAAGTGCACTGGTACAGGCTGTGAGGTAAAGTGTTCCACAGATAGGAGTAGTGAGAGAAGTGCACTGGCACAGACTGGAGGTAAAGTGTTCCACAGATAGGAGTAATGAGAGAAGTGCACTGGCACAGACTAGGAGGTAACACGTTCCACAGATAGGAGTAATGAGAGAAGTGTACTGGCACAGGCTGGAAGGTAAAGTGTTCCACAGATAGGAGTAATGAGAGAAGTGCACTGGTACAGGCTGTGAGGTAAAGTGTTCCACAGATAGGAGTAATGAGAGAAGTGCACTGGTACAGACTGGGAGGTAAAGTGTTCCACAGATAGGAGTAATGAGAGAAATGCACTGGTACAGGCTGGAGGTAAAGTGTTCCACAGATAGGAGTAATGAGAGAAGTGCACTGGCACAGGCTGGGAGGTAAAGTGTTCCACAGATAGGAGTAATGAGAGAAGTGCACTGGTACAGGCTGGAGGTAAAGTGTTCCACAGATAGGAGTAATGAGAGAAGTGCACTGGCACAGGCTGGTAGGTAAAGTGTTCCACAGATAGGAGTAATGAGAGAAGTGCACTGGTACAGGCTGGGAGGTAAAGTGTTCCACAGATAGGAGTAATAAGAGACGTGCACTGGTACAGGCTGGGAGGTAAAGTGTTCCACAGATAGGAGTAATGAGAGAAGTGCACTGGTACAGGCTGGGAGGTAAAGTGTTCCACAGATAGGAGTAATGAGAGAAGTGCACTGGTACAGGCTGTGAGGTAAAGTGTTCCACATATAGGAGTAATGAGAGAAGTGCACTGGTACAGACTGGGAGGTAAAGTGTTCCACAGATAGGAGTAATGAGAGAAGTGCACTGGTACAGGCTGGAGGTAAAGTGTTCCACAGATAGGAGTAATGAGAGAAGTGCACTGGTACAGACTGGGAGGTAAAGTGTTCCACAGATAGGAGTAATGAGAGAAGTGCACTGGTACAGACTGGGAGGTAAAGTGTTCCACAGATAGGAGTAATGAGAGAAGTGCACTGGTACAGGCTGTGAGGTAAAGTGTTCCACAGATAGAAGTAATGAGAGAAGTGCACTGGTACAGACTGGGAGGTAAAGTGTTCCACAGATAGGAGTAATGAGAGAAGTGCACTGGTATAGGCTGGGAGGTAAAGTGTTCCACAGATAGGAGTAATGAGAGAAGTGCACTGGTACAGTCTGGGAGGTAAAGTGTTCCACAGATAGGAGTAATGAGAGAAGTGCACTGGCACAGGCTGGAGGTAAAGTGTTCCACAGATAGGAGTAATGAGAGAAGTGCACTGGCACGGACTGTGAGGTAAAGTGTTCCACAGATAGGAGTAATGAGAAAAGTGCACTGGTACAGGATGGGAGGTAAAGTGTTCCACAGATAGGAGTAATGAGAGAAGTGCTCAGGCACAGACTAGGAGGTAACACGTTCCACAGATAGGAGTAATGAGAGAAGTGCTCAGGCACAGACTAGGAGTAATGAGAGAAATGCAGTGGTACAGGCTGGAAGGTAAAGTGTTCCACAGATAAGAGTAATCAGAGAAGTGCACTGGTACAGGCTGGAAGGTAAAGTGTTCCACAGATAAGAGTAATCAGAGAAGTGCACTGGTACAGGCTGGAGGTAAAGTGTTCCACAGATAGAAGTAATAAGAGAAGTGCACTGGTACAGGATGGGAGGTAAAGTGTTCCACAGATAGGAGTAATGAGAGAAGTGCTCAGGCACAGACTAGGAGGTAACACGTTCCACAGATAGGAGTAATGAGAGAAGTGCACTGGTACAGGCTGGGAAATAAAGGCTGCCCAAATTCTCTTATCTGATATTCTATACCGTTTCAGAATCACGTCAGATCCCGAGATTGAACATGACTTCATTTACAACTGACTTCTCAACTAGTTGAGAAATTAATTTGTCATTATAATTTACTATACTAATATATAATTAATCATACTAATAACAAATTCCCTTTTGTTATGCTGGAAGACTAATTTCTCTAGTCCTTTAAGGGCAGTTCAAATCTCCCATTATGGTTACATTTACTAAATGAGAAATCTTCTTTATTTTTATTTTTTTTTATTGAGATATAAAAAAAAATGACAAAACAGTAACATTAATGTATCAATATGTAACATACAAAAACAGTTACAGAGGTAGAAAACTATCCATTGACATGGTCGATACATACATAATAGGCAGTGCCAGCAGAAATAGCGGTTATACAAAGAACTTATGTTGAGCCTATGTTATCTGAATCCAGCATTCCGTCTCGTGTTAATATCATGACTTGAGAATAAGAAAAAGGAGTGAGAGAAGGAAACATTATATGAAAGAGAGAACAGAAGCAGAAGTATGTAAGAAGAAGAAAGAGGAGTGGTAAACAGGGGTACGGAGAGGAGGGAAGGCGTTAGTAAGGGGAGAGAACCCACCTCACAGGCAGGATGCTCAACAGACTGATGCTAGAGGCAGCAGGTAGTTACAACCTACTATGATAGAATCCGGCAAGAGAAATCCTCAAGAGTGCATATGGGGGTATTCGAAAGAGGGCATTCAGCACAGACCAGGGGAAACCTTGCTCCCTGTCCAGAGGAGCCAAAGTGTCCAAATCTTCTGGAAGGCAGGGAACTTGCCTGTGACTGCTGCATGTAAGTGTTCTAGATCCATATATCTGTCTACTTTGGCTCTCCACATGTGTAGTGTGGGTGTATTGCTGGACCACCACATTGACGGAATAAGAAGTTTCGCAGCATTCGTAAGGAAACTCAGTAGGGCACGCAATTCTCTTTTCAAGAGAGGAGCATGGGGTAGATGTGCAAAGAGCACAGGGAACAGTGATAGAAAGAATCTGTGTCAAAGCAGTACATATATCAATCCAAAACCCCCTGATTTTATCACACTACCACCACAAGTGGAAGAAATAACCCGTGACCCTCTGACACCTCCAGCACAAGTCAGAAGCTGCTGCATAAATCTGAGCCAATTGTTGCGGAGTCTGGTACCACTGGGTCAGAAGCTTGTAATTAAGTTCTTTGGTGGTTGAATAATAAGATAATCTATATAGGGAGTAGAATATGGAATTCCAGGTTTCCAATGTCCAAGAAACCGCAAGGTCAGCTTCCCAGGAAACAAGATAATATGGCTTCAAAGTAGATTTAACATTCGAAAGGAAACTACGAATCCTAGACAAAGTTTTCTGGGCAAAATAATGTTTCGAGTACAAAGATTCAAATCGTGTCAAAAATCTAGATCCTGACATTTCCGGCAGCAATCTGTGTAGAAAATATATCACTTGCCTGTACTGCCAAAAGTGTGAAGCCGGGAGAGAGTTTTGTGTATAAAGATGCTCATAAGGAAGAGGAACACCGTCTGTAACCAATGCTGTGACAGTATCCACTCCCTTCTGTTGCCAGAGCTTAAAAGGGCCTCCTTTTTCTCCTGGGGGAAAATGGATTGAACTATAAATTGAGTATAGAGGAGACGGGAAAGATGTTAGACCCAGCTCTTTAGAAATCCGGGCCCAGACCCCAACCAAGTGTGAGAGAATAGGATGTGATGATGTAAAACGGAGTAGCTGGGAGAGTTCTTGCCACAGTAGGGAAGGAAAATCTACAGAGGGAAAAGCATGTTGTAAGATCCAAGTCCATCATTTCCCCTTACCCCCACAGCAGTCTAGAAAGGTCGCAATGGCACAGGCGTCATAGTACACTTTCAAATTGGGAAGATCTAATCCACCCCAACTAATGGGTTTATAAAGATACGCAGTGGCTAACCTAGGTTTCTTATAAGCCCATATAAATGAATTGATTGCTGATTGCAGCTTATTGAGCACTTGTGTGGGAAAATGAACGGGCAAAGTTTTGAACAAATAAAGTATTTTTGGCAGTACCACCATTTTAATAATATTTATCCGTCCTGTCCAAGACAGGAATAGTTTATCCCATCTTGTAAAGTCCACAGTAATCAGATCCAAAATTGGGGAAAGGTTTAAACTGGGGACAGTGCGGAGATTTGTGGATAGAAAAACCCCAAGATAACGAAGCTTATCAGATCGCCATTTAAAGGGGTAAAGACGACATAAGGTATCTCTTAAGGCATCCGATATGTTAATCGGTAGGATTTCAGATTTGCTATAATTTATTTTAAAATTATATAAATAACCATATTCCTGTAAAGCATCCATCAAGTGAGGCAGGGAGGTCTCTGGAGACGAAAGTGACAATAGGATATCATCCACGAAACTTGAAACAACCGAGTGGTCTTTTTCGAAAGGTAATCCTCTTATCTTCAGATGGTTTCTAATCATGGACAGAAGGGGTTCAAGGGTCAAAATAAAAATAATAGGGGACAAAGGACATCCCTGTTGCGTTCTATTATTGATATGGAATGGCTCAGACAGAAAACCATTCACTTGAATGCGTGCCGAAGGAGTGGTATAGAGACTCAAAATACTATGCAAAGCCCTCCCCCCAAGCCCCAAATGAAACAGTCTCCCTGATGAAATGCCAACTCACGCGGTCAAAAGCCTTTTTCAGCATCTATTGTAAGTAGCAGCATGGGCAACTGAGTCGAAAAAGGCTGAGTGGATAATTGACAAGGCTTTAATCGTGTTGTCCCTAGTCTCTCTCTGAGGGACAAAACCTGCCTGAGAAAGATGTATGATATCATTCAAACAAGGGCGAAGTCTCCCCACCCAGAGGGAGGCAAACAATTTGGTATCTACATTCAATAGAGAAATAGGGCGATAGTTTTCACAGAGAGTAACATCTCTGTCAGGTTTGGGAATCAATGAAATGTGAGCCTGCAGTGCTTGATCAGGGAAGGAACCGCCTCCAGCCACATGATTGAATGCATCTAAAAGGTGTGGCGAAAGTATTGGGGCCAGTTTGTTATAGTATAAGGCTGAGAAGCCGTCCGTTCCCGGGCTCTTACCCAGTGGAATAGACCTTATACCCTTGGTAATGTCAGTCAGAGAGAAGAGTTCTTCCAAAGAGGATAGAAAGGCATTACGGAGCTTTGGACATCCCGACCTAGTCAAGAAATCACGGATCTGGTGACACCGGTCTGTTGTGTCCATAGAGGACAGGGGGGCTTCTAAATTGTACAGTTCCTGGTAGAAATTACGAAACAGATCCGCTAATTTGGTGAAACTGCTTGAGAATTTTTAAGGTGAGCAATATAATGCTGTTTATGTTTAATCCTTACAATCCTCGCTAGATGGGTCCCACATTTGTTTCCCTGCATGTAGGGGGCATATCTAGTCCACATATATGATTCACGTATCCCAACTGAAGACTAGTCCGAAATTTCTTTACGAAGTTGGAGTATCTCAGGATATAGGTGAGGCGCCGTGCCTGTTTTATGTTTAAGTTCAAGCTGTTGTAAATTTTTTAACATATCCTGCAATTTACCTTCCCTTTCCCGTTTCCTTCTTACTCCTAATTTAATCAAAACTCCTTGAAGGACACATTTGTGGGCTTCCCACACAATAGTTGGAGAAATATCTCCCGTTACGTTAGTTTTAAAATATTCCTTTAACGCCTCTTCTACCTGGACTAGTAGATTAGGATCATTAAGTAAAAGTTTGTTAAGTTTCCAAGGGGGTCTACCAGTGGCGTCCATATCTAGCCTCAAAGTAATCCAAATAGGTGCGTGATCGGACCAAGTGATCTGTTCGATCAAGGCCCCTGTAATGTTATGCAAATTATATTGGTCTACCAGGAAGTAATCAATACGCGTGTAACGATCATGAACAGGGGAAAAATAAGTATAATCTTTCGCCGAGGGAAACAATAGTCACCACACATCAAGTAAACGATATCCCTTCAGACAAGTGTTCCATCTACAGATAGACGAGGGGGGAATATGCGAGGAACCAGATGAGCAATCGGCAGCAGGGTTGAAAGGTAAGTTAAAATCACCTCCCACAATGAGTGGGCCCGAACAAAAGGCAGAAAGCTTCCCAGTGTGGATGAGAGAAATTTATATTGCCCAGAGGGGTGTAGAGGTTTCCAATTGTATACAGAGTACCCCTCAAGTGTCCCTTTAGAAATAAGAATTTCAGATGTGACCCAAGCGACAGATCTATGCATCAAAATAGAGACACCCTTCTTTTTCTTGTCCTCCAAACGTGTCGCATGCCATACCTGAGAGTAATGCCTATCCGTGAGAGAGGGATGTCTGGAGGACAGAAAATGGGTCTCCTGGATCAGGACGATGTCTGCCCCCAGTCTGCGGGACTCCCTTAGTGCCTGAGAACATTTTTCAGGTATGTTTAACCCCCTAGCATTAATGGATAGAATCTTAATGGATTTCCGTGACGCAGATTTACTCATCCCAACCACCCCTCCAGCCATATTGGACGTGGGTAAAGAGAGGGGAAAAAAGAAGGAGAGAAAGAAAGAAAGTTAGGAAGAAAGAAAGTGAGAAAGCAGAGACAAAGGATTCAGGCAAATATGCCTGACAAAAAACAACAGGTGAAGTACTTTTTTAAACGTGTGTACTCCAGGTGAGAACAAACAGATCCCCCGGAGTGCAATATATAACACGTCTAGGTCAAAAAGACCTATGTAGAGGCCAAGGCAGACAAATAGGGAGAGGGCAATCGAGAAAAGAAAGCTGCCCCTCCGCCAGAGCCTAACAATTGCAATAAACCATCAAACAGTGCATATTAAATGGCAACACATAAACCCCAAGTAAACAGTCCATTACCTCGCTGGGGTAGGTTAGTCAGATAACACATGAAATTAACAAATAACATGTCAAAGGCATTATATCCCCCCAATAACTCCATTCTCATACTAAAATCATTTTCTCCTCCCCCAGATCACCAGGAAAAGCGAGGAGGGGGGAGGTGAAGGGCACTACCTCGTATATTGCATGTATTTCCCAAACCACCATCCCGAACAATAGACATCCTCCTCACTTGGAGTGTGGGACAGACAAGTGTGAGAGATCAGAGATCTATGAGTAGTGATCAGGGAACCATAATAGGAATCTGGGCCAGAACGAGGAAAGAGAATCCCTGGGCTCGTCTTAGTCCCACCCCAGAGGTAATAGAAGCTATCTATAGATGTTGGGAACCCTGACCTCCTGTTCCCTCAGGAAATGGCTGTGTTCCTATGGGACAGGGGAGATATACCCATCAGCTCCACGCATCACGGGAGGAGTCAGGCGACCAGAAGACTAGTCGCCCGAGTCCCGGAGGCACAGACCGGAGGTGCAATCCCCCCGACCCCACAAACCCCATGCGCTTTAGCCGTAGCATAAGATAAATGAGGAAGAAATAGCCCCGTGTACCTCGTCACCTCACATAAAGGGCAGTATCACCACCGGGAGCCCCCCTGTAACCATGGTTGGCAACAGAAGCATGTAAAATGAACCGCCCATCTGCACCCCGACGGGCCGACACCCTCTACCCTAGTTCTCCCTGTAACAATAGTGAAACAGGGCTCCCAGTAATCCCAAATAAGCCAAGAAAGACATCATAAGATGCAAAACATATATATGTGACTTCAAAGAAATGTGGACTATAACAGATAATATAAAGATCAGCATAATAATAAAGCACACAGTTGGCTAACCTGATCGTCTCCAGACCACCAGACAGTCAATGAGAAGAAACTTAGTAGTATTTCAGTCCAAACAGTGGGCCACAGTTCCAAACTGGTTGGCGATATCGTAAATAGTAGTCAGAGGAGTAGTCGGTAGTCCAATCCGGGAAGATTGAGGCATAGATGTACAGAATCACCGCGTAGGTAATATCAGCTCCAGTCCAGTGGCAATTGACGATGGTCTGAAGGTGAGCCCTGAGATTTCTGCAGTTTTTTTTAAGGGACTGATCGCAGAAGAGCTAACCTCCCCATCTTCTTCCTCTCGCTGCTGGGGGCTTTTAGCATGTCCAGTGTCTTGATCCGACGCTTTCTTAGGAAGGGGTATGCGAAATGCTAGCAAAAGTCTGGTATCCCGTCCGGAGTACAGAGAACAGCCGTTGCTCCCTGATGTTGAGCTATAAGAGCAAAGGGGAAGCCCCATTTATAATGGATCTGAAGGTTTCATAGATGCGCGGTCAAGGGCTTGAGAGCCCTGCGCTGTTGTAGAGTAAAGGAAGATAAGTCCTGAAATATTTGTAGTTCAGAACCCCGGAACATTATCCATTCTTGCTCCCTTGCTGCCCTCATAACTTTTTCTCTGTTTGTAAATTTCAAGAAGCAGCAGATCACATCTTTTGCATCACCTCTAGGCCGTAAAGCTCTATAAAAGCACTCCAATTGGATTGGGAGTACAGGTGGGAGTCCCAGGGCCTCAGTGACGATAGACAGTAGCATGTCCTCCAGGTCTTTCGGACGTACAGATTCTGGCAATCCACGAATGCGTAGATTACATCTACGACCCCTATTATTGAGATCATCCAGTCTGTTTGTGAGTAAGGTAATGGTTTTGTCTTGTTGGGACAGTAGTTGTTCAAAGTTATGTTGCTGTTGTAGAATATCATCTCGATCCGCCTCTATCACAGAAACACAGGAACCAAGTTGAGTCAGTTCAGTACGTAGACCTGCTATTTCTTCCCTCATAGCTGTATTAATTTCAGTAGCAAGCACTTTTAGGTCCTCCTTGGTTGCTAGAAGTCGGAGAACTTCTCTCGGTAGTATCCCATCAGCATCCATCGCTGAAGAACAGACAATCAGTTCCCAATCCTCCAGTAAATAACTAAGGGATACGGTAAGTGCTGAATTAGCCTGCGGTGAGGACAAAACAAGCCCAGGATGGGCCAACTTTTCCGGGGTATCCACAAACGGTTTCCCGCCAGAGAAGGCCTTAGCAGCGATGCTGCGACACACTGGGAGATATCCCATGATCTTCTCCCCGGTCGAAGCCCTTGGAGGTTTCTTCTTGCAGTTTGGCATCTACGGGGTGGAAGCACATAAGTACCTTCCAGGAGGGCATAAAAATACAGGATGGTCAGCAATAAATGTGCTTTAGTAGCTCCGGCAGAGAGGAGCCTCACACTCAGACAGCCATCTTGCTAAGAGGTCTTTTTTTGTGTTTTAAATGCTTTATTAGAAGATAAAGAGGAATATAATATCTTTATACAAAAAATCATTTGTGTAACAAATCGGACAATAGCACATTAGCACATTGCATAAATCACATTGACAACACATTACACTCCATGTAATGCTAGCATGGGATACACCGCTGAATCAGATCTTGAGTCCGATGGTATGGAAGCATATAAGAAGTACAGGACTATAGCTTCCAAGTGCAACTCCATCATCCTAAACAAACTTAAGTGACTACGATATTCAAACATAGGAAAGAGAAAGCTACTATAGGGTATCTGCAAAACTGAACTAGCAGACTATGTGTCTGAGTGAGTCAAATGCTCAGTGATCCTAAGAAACAAATATCTATGACATATCATAAGTTTAAGGTAGGCCTAGTAATATGTGAGCTGAATTAGCCTGTATACACATCATGCAGTCCAAGATGCGGGACATAACCAAGACAAAGATAGAGCAAGACAGATTATAGGAACGGTATAGCAAACAGCAGAAGGGCAAATAGAAAGCAAAAAGGAGAAAACTAGAAGAAGATAGACATCTAGCTAGAGACTAGATGGGAGCCACTGCAACACTAAAATTGCAATAGTCTCCTGAGTTAGAGGATCTACAAGGCCAGGCGGGGGGGGGGGCTAAGGAAAAATAGCAGAGAGTTATCGGACATAGATATCAAAATTAACAGGCAACGGAGAGGAGTCAGTAGTGACAATCTAGGAGCCTAAGGTGCTATCAGCTGACCACGAGGAGAGATTGAAAGTATGACAGAAAGGCGCAAGAGAGCGAAAGAACAGGTGGGAGTGGAAATAAAGACAGAAGAGTGCATAAGAGAAGGCTAGGGAGAATACAGAAGTAGATCCGACAAATTGCGTAGCTAATATGTCAAAATGCATGAAGTGCATGGATGCTAGCCAGTTTCTGAGAGGGCACTCGGAGGTGGAGATTTCTGGAGGACAACCAGACCCTTTCCCAATCTGGTAGGAGGGTACGGGTAGACGTTGTTTGATTAGCCTGGAGCTGCTGGGATTGTTGCAAGCATTGCAGTGACTCTTGGACCTGCACCCATGTGGAATGAATCTGCTGGATCTGCATGATCCTCCAGTGCCGGAATCCCCTGGAGAGTGAACGAATCTGGAATTATGGAGGGTTGATACTCGTAAATCACCATGAAGGGGGAGAGAAGGGTAGAAGGTGAGACTAAACTGTTATGAGCAAACTCCACCCAAGGTAGCAGGTCCAACCAGTTATTCTGATGGTCTGATATGTAGCACTGCAGGAATTGCTTCAAGGCCTGATTAGCCCTTTCGGCAGCCCCATTTGAGTGCTGGTGGTAGGCCGAGGAGAAGGAGAGTTGGATACCAAGTTTCGCACAGAAGGCCCTCCAGAATCTCGAGACAAACTGGCTACCCCGGTTGGAAATTATGACTTTGGGATCCCCATGTAGCTAATAGACCACTTCGCTAAAGACCATAGCCAACTATTTAGCGAATGGGAGTTATTTGAATGGTGTGAAGTGGATCATCTTAGAGAATCAGTCAACAACCATAAGGATGACTGTGTTACCGTTGGACAGCGAGAAGTTGACAATAACGTCCACGGCAAGGGGTGACCCCATTTTTGACCGTGATAAGGTTGAGCCCCCTATAATCGATACAGGGTCTCAGTTATCCACTCTTTTTCTTCACGAAGAAGAATCCGGCCCCGGCGGGAGAGGAGGTCTTGTGAATGAACCCCCGGGATAGTGCATCCACAACATACTCCTCCGTGGCCTTATTCTCTGGGACAGAAAGAGGCTAGACTCGACCTCGAGGAGGTATGGCACCCAGTTGCAATTCAATGGTACAATGGTATGGGCGGTGAGGTGGGAGCTTACCAGCCCTTATCAAATACATCACAGAACTCTTGGTACTCTTCAGGCAGTGAAGATACCGGGGATGTGGTTAGCACCTTCACCACTTTTGCTAGGCATGTCTTGGAACAGTTGGGTGACCATGCTATGACTTCAGCCCTTACCCAATTGAACGTGGGATTGTGTTTGTGCAACCATGGATAACCTAGGACCACAGGATAGTGAGAAGAGTGGATCACCTGGAATTGTAAGGTTTCGCGATGGAGAGCCCCTACACCCATAGACAAAGGAGCGGTTTTGTGGTTGACCTGTGGTGGCTGTAGGGGGTTGCCATCAGTTGCCTCAATGGCAAGTGGACTAGTACGGAGCTGCAATGGAATGGAGTGCTTCTGGGTGAAGGCACTGTCGATAAAGAAGCCCACTGCACCGGAGTCAGTAAGTGCCTCTGTAATAATGGAAGTCTTGCCCCAAGAGAGCCCAATGGAGACTAGTGGTTTATCCTTCTTGATAGCTGGGGACATTGAGATGCCACCCAAGGGGACAGAGAGGACCTTAGGTGCAATTGTTTCCCGGACGTGTGGGAAAATTATGCAGTAGGTGCCCTGCCTTACCGCAGTAAAGGCACAGGCCCTCCCTCCTCCTGAAGGCCTTTTCCACCACTGAAAGGCAAGTGAACCCGAGCTGTAAGGGCTCCATATCACCTGATGACTCAAGACCAGGAGGAGCAGGAGTATAGGGAGGTGTGGGTGGAGACAAAAAGCTTGGGGCTAAATGGATGGGATGCTTCTGCAGGCGCTCCCTAAAGAATGAATGAATGAATGAATATGTTTATTTATATTGCTCCACAAGTGTACGCAGCACTTTACAATTTCAGGGTTTAAACAATACAGGGTTACAGGTGCTTTGTAGAGTGAAACATTGGGTGCGAGGTCCCTGCCCAAAAGCTTACAATCTAAATTGGTAATGGGAGACATAGAGAGTACATAATGGTCAAGTGCAGAATACAGTGCTAGTTCTGATGATGATAGAAGACATCAGTGATGTAAATAGTTTATAAGAGCGTTCATCGTACAACATCAGTGCCTTCTAACATGTTAAGATTTTATCCATGAGGTGCGTTTTCAAGTGAGATATAAGGTTATCAGAGAGGTGCAGTGGCGCAGGTTGGATGGTAGAGCATTCCAAAGATACGGAGCAATGAGAGAAAAAGGTTCGATATGTGACAGAGCTGTACAGACAAAAAGAGCCGAGAGAAGACAGTCATTGGCTAAACGTAAGTGTCGGGATGGGGTATAACGGGAGATCAGAGTGGAAATGTAAGAAGGAGTAGAGGAGAGAAGTGTCTTGAAAGAGAGAAGTAAGATTTTGTAAGATATCCGGAGTTTGACAATGCCAGAGTCCTATCTGTGTTGCCTCTCTTAACCCTAGTGTTCTAGGGTCCTGTCACTGCCAGAGTCATATCTGTGTTGCTTCCGTTAACCCTAGTGTTCTAGGGTCGTGTCATTGCCAGAGTCCTGTCTGTGTTGCCTCCGTTATCCCTAGTGTTCTAGGGTCCTGTCATTTCCAGAGTCCTATCTGAGTTGCCTCCGTTAACCCTAGCGTTCTAGGGTCCTGTCATTGCCAGAGTCCTATCTGTGTTGCCTCCGTTAACCCTAGTGTTCTAGGGTTCTGTCAATGCCAGAGTCCTATCTGTGTTGCCTCTATTAACCCTAGTGTTCTAGGGTTCTGTCAATGCCAGAGTCCTGTCTGTGCTGCCTCCGTTAACCCTAGTGTTCTAGGGTCGTGTCATTGCCAGAGTCCTGTCTGTGCTGCCTCCGTTAACCCTAGTGTTCTAGGGTCCTGTCATTTCCAGAGTCCTATCTGTGTTGCCTCCGTTAACCCTAGTGTTCTAGGGTCCTGTCATTTCCAGAGTCCTATCTGTGTTGCCTCCGTTAACCCTAGCGTTCTAGGGTCCTGTCATTGCCAGAGTCCTATCTGTGTTGCCTCCGTTAACCCTAGCGTTCTAGGGTTCTTTCAATGCCAGAGTCCTATCTGTGTTGCCTCTATTAACCCTAGTGTTCTAGGGTCCTGTCACTGCCAGAGTCCTGTCTGTGTTGCTTCCGTTAACCCTAGCGTTCTAGGGTCGTGTCATTGCCAGAGTCCTGTCTGTGTTGCCTCCGTTAACCCTAGTGTTCTAGGGTCCTGTCATTTCCAGAGTCCTATCTGAGTTGCCTCCGTTAACCCTAGCGTTCTAGGGTCCTGTCATTGCCAGAGTCCTATCTGTGTTGCCTCCGTTAACCCTAGTGTTCTAGGGTTCTGTCAATGCCAGAGTCCTGTCTGTGTTGCCTCTATTAACCCTAGTGTTCTAGGGTTCTGTCAATGCCAGAGTCCTGTCTGTGCTGCTTCCGTTAACCCTAGTGTTCTAGGGTCGTGTCATTGCCAGAGTCCTATCTGTGTTGCCTCCGTTAACCCTAGTGTTCTAGGGTCGTGTCATTGCCAGAGTCCTATCTGTGTTGCCTCTATTAACCCTAGTGTTCTAGGGTTCTGTCAATGCCAGAGTCCTATCTGTGTTGCCTCCGTTAACCCTAGTGTTCTAGGGTCGTGTCATTGCCAGAGTCCTATCTGTGTTGCCTCCGTTATCCCTAGTGTTCTAGGGTTCTGTCATTGCCAGAGTCCTGTCTGTGTTGCCTCTATTAACCCTAGTGTTCTAGGGTTCTGTCATTGCCAGAGTCCTGTCTGTGCTGCTTCCGTTAACCCTAGTGTTCTAGGGTCGTGTCATTGCCAGAGTCCTGTCTGTGCTGCCTCCGTTAACCCTAGTGTTCTAGGGTCCTGTCATTTCCAGAGTCCTATCTGTGTTGCCTCCGTTAACCCTAGTGTTCTAGGGTCCTGTCATTGCCAGAGTCCTATCTGTGTTGCCTCCGTTAACCCTAGTGTTCTAGGGTTCTTTCAATGCCAGTGTCCTCTCTGTGCTGCCACCGTTAACCCTAGCGTTCTAGGGTCGTGTCATTGCCAGAGTCCTATCTGTGTTGCCTCTATTAACCCTAGTGTTCTAGGGTTCTGTCATTTCCAGAGTCCTGTCTGTGTTGCCTCTATTAACCCTAGTGTTCTAGGGTTCTGTCAATGCCAGAGTCCTGTCTGTGCTGCTTCCGTTAACCCTAGTGTTCTAGGGTCGTGTCATTGCCAGAGTCCTATCTGTGTTGCCTCCGTTATCCCTAGTGTTCTAGGGTCGTGTCATTGCCAGAGTCCTATCTGTGTTGCCTCTATTAACCCTAGTGTTCTAGGGTTCTGTCATTGCCAGAGTCCTGTCTGTGCTGCTTCCGTTAACCCTAGTGTTCTAGGGTCGTGTCATTGCCAGAGTCCTGTCTGTGCTGCCTCCGTTAACCCTAGTGTTCTAGGGTCCTGTCATTTCCAGAGTCCTATCTGTGTTGCCTCCGTTAACCCTAGTGTTCTAGGGTCCTGTCATTGCCAGAGTCCTATCTGTGTTGCCTCCGTTAACCCTAGTGTTCTAGGGTTCTTTCAATGCCAGTGTCCTCTCTGTGCTGCCACCGTTAACCCTAGCGTTCTAGGGTCCTGTCATTGCCAGAGTCCTATCTGTGTTGCCTCCGTTAACCCTAGCGTTCTAGGGTCCTGTCATTGCCAGTGTCCTGCCTGTGTTGCCTCCATTATCCCTAGGCAACTAGGGTGTTGCCCTGCAGTCACCCATCACTCTATCTCACCTAGTTGCGGTGTGGGACTGTTGTGGTTCCACTTGTTCCTGTACCTGTCCACGGATCAAGCCTACAGAGTACTATTGTTGATTTCCACTGTGATATCCATAGCCTACTGAGTCCTATTGTTAATTACCAATGTGATATCCATACACCCTGACCCAAGTCAGATTTGGGAAGTACTAGGTACTAGGTACGGACCTCATCTGGACCTGAGTAGGGTGATTGTTCTTTATTTACAATAAAGTTTTTTAACCTTACCTAACTGTCTGAGTGTTCTTACGAAATCCGTGACACACAGGTAATCAGGAACTCAGCAGAACACTCTTGCAGCCAGAAGCAGACACAAGGGCAAAGAAGAAGTGAGCCAGGCTGCTTTAAATACCCTGAGATGGTTGGCTGATAACAGTCAGGTGAGTAATCACAGAGAGGTCAGCTGATTCAGCCTGACCCAGAACAGGGAAGGCAGCAGCAATGGATAGCAGAGCTCTAGATTAGCTAAGACACCAGAATCAATAGCAGAAATAGAGCAGCTCAGTCAAACCTTGGCAGATTCCTGATCAGCAGATGTTTAAACCAGCCTCCCTGAGGACTCAGTACAGTTATTTTGATCTGTTCTGAGACTCAGGATTCCTGATTCCTGTTTGTTAGAGATATTCTAGTTTTAACCTTGACTTGTTTATTGACCTATTTTCTGCCTTTCTTAGACCTTAGACTGTAACTGTCTCTCCACTTATGAACCTTCACCACTTGCACTGACTTTTCACTGGTTAACTCCACCTTCTAATTCTATTACTCATTTTGAACTCCTATATACTGCCAGTAACAGCTTAAACCTTGGGGCTCAACCCTTGGAGACAAGAAGTTGCTACTGGATATACCACAATCATCTGGCCCTGCTCTCAGATCACCTGTCCACACTTACACCCTGGGACCTTGTACATCTGGACTCCAGTTGCCTTGCTTGCTCTCTGGTACCAGGACCTGCCACAGTGCAATCACTCACTCCTTTAGTGTGGTTTAGCATGGATGTTCTCTTCCCTGCACTTAGAGAAGATCATATCACAATGTACAAGTATATGAGAGGTCAATACAAGAATCTATCTGGTGAGCTTTTCATTCCAAGGCCTGCTCAAATGTCCAGGGGATACCCCTTGATACTAGAGGAAAAGAGGTTTCAACTTCAGCAGAAGAAAGGGTATATTGCAGTAAGGTCTGTTAAATTATGGAATTCCTTGCTAAAGGATGTGGTTATGGCAGATACAATGGATACTTTTAAGAAAAGATTAGATACATTTCTTTCAAATGGGAACATACAGGCTTATACTGTGTATTAGTAGGCAGATCAGGAAGGACTTAAAAAGACTTATTTGGGAGCAGGAAAGCTATATGGGTCTCATGTCTCTGGGTTATGAGGCAAAAAATTTAACTTTTTTCAACCTAATTTACTATGTTACTATGAGATGCCATCTCATGCCCTCAAGTAAATCATGACAACACTGTTAGAGAGGCAGTTCTCCCTGTTGTTAGAAAGAATAGTTCCTATTAGAAAGGACATTCCAGCACCCCAAGATCATCACTCAATGTAGCAAATATCACTGGATAAGTAAACTCAGTATTGTTCTCCCTATTACAACCCCCTCCTTCCAGAATAACCCTTATGTCTACCTGCCCGTTCTTACTAAAATAGCCATCACCGGTACTTCTAACACGTGTATTATCTGATCATTGAGGAGCAATCTTCTGTCAAGGCAGATACTCTCCTTAAGTGGTACACTCCACCTCTCCAGATCGCTAACAGAACTTCAATGGTTCTTGTTAACATGAACCCTGGAATTGTTGTTCCAGATGTTTAAACATATGGAAGTTTGTACATTGATTTAGATTAACAATTATGCTAACACTCTTAATTCCAGTTACCTCAAATTAATAAGGCAGCCCAAAATATTTTAATATACGAGTATTATAATACTGATTAAACCCTGTGTTTTAGTTCCCTGTTATTAATGCCCCATGGCTACACTTCCACACATACAGCTAAGAGATTCACATACTCCAAGTGTTCACTCATTCTCTCTGCTTTAAATAGCAGAAAGCCACCAAACGCACTCCAGCAACCAGTATCCATCACCTCAGACTTACTGCACAATCACTGGCACAGAAAATACCTGCAAGGGGAGGGGGGAGGCTTTTGTTGCCAACGTAAAAGAACACAGAACATAAAACAGTGTAATTAGCAAACACAGAAGTGTCCCCCCCCCCACCAACTTATCTCTTTGACAGGTAGAAGCTGACAATAAAGAATTAAAGGTGGGCAGAAGTCAAATTTAAATCAATGGAATATTTTTTGTTTTTGTTCTTTATGATGCAACTTCTTTGCCGCAAAATTTCCCAAACTTTTTTTTTTTTTACATATGCTTCACCGGGTCGGGAATTTATTAAAAAAAAAAAAGTTAGGTGTGAGACAGGAGATTGAACTGCGGAGGACGATAGACTCACCCAGTGCCTCTCACCTGTATACATATATCGGCACAATCATGTCCGTGTAATTCATTTCTACTCCAACCACTTTCTGCACATATTTTTCAAATGATTTTTCCTCCCAGTTCACATACTCATCCAGAGGCAGAACATTGGCTGAAATTAGAGAAGACATTAGCACAAGAATAAGTCTATTAACATCTCTCCTTTATGTCCAGCTAAACTGAAGCTCATGTACAAAAAAAGCACTGGGGGAGAGATACACTAAAGTGTGATAAAGAGATGATAAAGTGGAGACAACTTCTCCAGTGATATTACTTCTCCAGTTCCTGTGTTATTCTATGGAGTTTTTGCACTAAAATGTATCCCACTTGAGAAATATTAGTGTATAGGCTCTATAGAATAACACAGGAACTGGAGAAGTGACATCACTGGGGAAGTTATCTCCACTTTATTACGCATTAGTGTATCTCTCCCTGGTGTGATTAAAACAACTGCCCCCTAGTGGACAAACACAAGTTCTCATAGTTTTCATTGTGACTTTTAACTCCTAGACTGATAACGAGGCCTCCAATGCTTTATAAAAAAAATATCTGAAGACCTTCATTGCGTTTACAGAGGTAAAATCCTCAATTAACTCAATGAAAGTTTGGGGAATTTCTCTTGTCCCATGTATTGCAGTTAGTTTGACCTGGAATTACACCAGTTTTCTTAATTCATCAGCTTCTCCGTTTATTCATTTAGCAAATGGGAACTGAGGACCTGTCACCTTGATTCCAGTTTCCATGTTTGATAAAATCATTAATAGCTGCTTATGTATCATACTTGTCACCATATGCTATTGTATCATACCTGTGTATCATACTTGTCACCGTATGCTATTGTATCATACATGTGTATCATACTTGTCACCGTATGCTATTGTATCATACCTGTGTATCATACTTGTCACCATATGCTATTGTATGCAAATTGTGGTACCCGTACAGTACCGGTGACATTTAACATGCCAATGAAGCTTATCAGTGATATTTCATATGGTAATAAAGCTTATCAGTGATATTTAATATGGATATAAAACGTATCAGTTACATTTCATATGGTAATAAAGCTTATCATTGATATTTCATATGGTAATAAAGCTTATCGGTGATAATTAGTATGGTAATGAAGCTTATCAGTTACATTTCATATGGTAATTAAGCTTATCAGTGATATTTCATATGGTAATAAAGCTTATCAGTGATATTTAATATGGCTATAAAGCTTATTAGTGATATTTCATATGGTAATAAAGCTTATCAGTGATATTTAATATGGCTATAAAGCTTATCAGTGATATTTCATATGGTAATAAAGCTTATCGGTGATAATTAGTATGGTAATGAAGCTTATCAGTGATATTTCATATGGTAATAAAGCTTGTCAGTGATATTTCATATGGTAATGAAGCTTATCAGTGATATTTAATATGGATATAAAGCTTATCAGTGATATTTCATATGGTAATGAAGCTTATCAGTGATATTTCATATGGTAATAAAGCTTATCAGTGATATTTAATATGGTAATGAAGCTTATCAGTGATATTTCATATGGTAATAAAGCTTATCAGTGATATTTAATATGGTAATGAAGCTTATCAGTGATATTTCATATGGTAATGAAGCTTATCAGTGATATTTCATATGGTAATAAAGCTTATCGGTGATAATTAGTATGGTAATGAAGCTTATCAGTGATATTTCATATGGTAATAAAGCTTGTCAGTGATATTTCATATGGTAATAAAGCTTATCAGTGATATTTAATATGGCTATAAAGCTTATCAGTGATATTTCATATGGTAATAAAGCTTATCGGTGATAATTAGTATGGTAATGAAGCTTATCAGTGATATTTCATATGGTAATAAAGCTTGTCAGTGATATTTCATATGGTAATGAAGCTTATCAGTGATATTTAATATGGATATAAAGCTTATCAGTGATATTTCATATGGTAATGAAGCTTATCAGTGATATTTCATATGGTAATAAAGCTTATCAGTGATATTTAATATGGTAATGAAGCTTATCAGTGATATTTCATATGCTAATGAATCTTTGTGTTGCACGTTGTGACGTTCATTTTCACTTCCTATAAATAAGTGTGATTATCTCCTATACTAGACGTCTGCATCCTGGGCATCCACTGTCCATCTCAAAAAAAAAAAAAAAAAAAAAAGGCGCCAAATGCCCCCAACATGGTCACACCGGAAAAAGTCAAGAGTATATAATGTATTAAATGGATTGTAATACTTCTATTAAAGTTTATCTCTGAGTCTTCTTTATATTTTTTTGACATTACGCTATATTTAATTACTTACAGTGTTGTAGTTCAATCGCTATTGAAATCAAAAGGCTCCCCCTCCCCTTCTGGACCCTCCCATTAGATGTGGAATCCGGTCGTTGTAGAGGACGGATGCAGCGAGGGACAATCTTCATTCAGTAAGTATAATGACCCCCTTGATGAAGGAGGACAGGATTTTCCTTTTGTTTACTAAAGATTGTCCAATGCTGCGCTCCATCCAGACCAGACTGAGAGGCTAAGTGACGCAGGGAAAGGGGCAGGGGAAGGATCATTTCAGCTTCAATAGCGTTTGAACTACAACACCATAAGTAATTAAATATAGTGCTGCATGTTAAGAAAAATATAAAGAAGACTCAGATATAAAGTTTAATAGAAGTATTACTATCCCTTTAACCCTTTGAGTGGCAGAGTGTTTCTCAAAGCATTGAAAAGCAATGCTTCATACCCCTCTGGCACTCCAAGGGTTAACTGTTTGAATAGCATAGGTGTCTGACATCCCTCCCTCCCTTGTACATTACTTCCCTGCAAGTTAAAAGTCTATAAAGGCTTAACCCTTTGAGCACCAGATTGGTTTGCAACACATTGCAAAGAATGCATTGTGTACCCCTCTAGCACCAAAAGGGTTAACAGGACAAGTGCAGGTGAGGGCATTTTGTGTGTGTATATGTATGTGTGTGGAGCATGAGGACCTTTGGACATAGAAGAGGCTCAGGTGAGGGATGTGTGTGCGTGTGTGTGCGGCAGCCTTGTTTTCATGTTTCTCATCTTCACAGTAAGTTTCTTGTATTCCAAGCCTCTTTTTCATGTTGTGAGCATGCTCATTCAGTTCCTTGAAGTCTAAGCCTCCATTTCGCATCCTGAGCACAAGCACACAGTTCTAAACAGCCTAGTAAGTCCTTCTCAGTCCCCAGGAGACCCACAGAAAATATCCAGGGGGGTACATGTCCTATGTGTATGTATGTGTGTTTCACAGTATGTTCATGTATATATGTATGTGTGTTGCAGTGTGTGTGTGTGTTGGCCATTATTTATTTTTTTTTTGGTTGAGGAGGATTTTGGTGGAGGGCAAATTCCTTGAACCCCCATCCTGTATCTCCAGCACTGGCAGTATGGAGGAGATTTCTATATCTCCTCCTTACTGCCGCCCCTGGGTGTGTGTGTCTCCAGAGGAGACATAAATTATGTAATGAAGCTTTTTCATATATATATATATATATATATATATATATATATATATATATAAAACTACTTGACAAAAAAGAAAAGGGAGAGCGCTGTTAATGTACTTTACATCCAATCATTTATTATTAAAAATAATATTATAAACATCAATATTCTCAATCTAATTGTTTGAAAATAAGCGCTAAACAGAACATTTATATTAATATCAAAGCTCAGGAGCTTAAAAAATAAAAAAAAAAATAAAAAATTCAATCTTATTAAAAAATATTGGAATGAAAAATAAAAATACACCAACTAGAAGAGAACGCTGAAGGAGGACACATCACATTTTTCCCTGAAGAAGTCCCAGCGTATGGGACAAACGCGTTGGATTATTGCTATCTATCAGATTGTGTTGAATCAGTTGAAGTACCAGATCCAAAGAAATAAAAGAATTTTGGTGTAAAACTTAACAAGGAGAGATTGTTTGGAGGTTTTATATATACACGATACACACATCGATTAGTAGCGCTTGTGGTGATTGTGCCTAAGGACAGGAGGTCGGACTGAGTACCGGCATTAAGGTGTGCAAAGAAGATCCATGTTTAAAGGCGGCCGGCTGGAGGAAACTGTATAAAAGTGTTACAAACAATCGCAAGTATTTATTGTTTCATTGTAACATATAAGTGTGTTGATTAAACATGGAGTTACTGTGTGGCATTTTATATACCCCTTAAAGAATGGTATTAAAGTAGAGTGCCTGTATTGGGGAGTTACATCGGCCACACATATATAAAAAAGACTGGATCTATAGAGTGCACACAGAAGAGTTTGGTACAGACCTGCCTGCGGCACACTAACATTAGGCACACTAACACACTAACATTAGGCACACTAACACGCTAACATTAGGCACACTAACACACTAACATTAGAACATCAAGATCTTGTATATATAATCCTTCTGTTCTTGTTTAAGGGAAAACAATGTTAATATACCAAACAAATCTATATATACTTATCTTATTTGGAGTATTCGTAGAATACAGACTGGTACTCTACTAGTTGGTGTATTTTTATTTTTCATTCCAATATTTTTTAATAAGATTGAGTTTTTTTATATTTTTTTTTATTTTTTAAGCTCCGGAGCTTTGACGTTAATATAAATGTTCTGCTTAGCGCTTATTTTCAAACAATTGGGTTGAGAATATTGATGTTTATAATATTATTTTAATAATAAATGATTGGATGTAAAGTACATTAACAGCGCTCGCCCTTTTCTTTTTTGTCAAGTAGTTATTCCTATTTTTTAGCCCTTAAACACTGACGGGGCTAGGACTGAAGTGATATTGGTGTTACTTTAAAGAAATATAGGATTTATAGTCGGCTGCTGCGATTATGGGGCGCCGTGATCACAGATAGTGTGAGGTTGTAATATATATATTTACATTTACATATATATATATATATATCGATCTGTGATTGCTGGGATCTAAGATACATTGTTTGACACCAGCCTTGTTCCACTGGTTTTCCATCTCTCAGACCTAGTCTTCACTCCATCCCTGCCCCCCACAGCCATATCTACCTCCACCCACAGGTCTTTAACTCACCCATCTAGGAGAGTCTCCCCATCTCTACCCTAGCCAGGTTTTTCTCTGACTTTATCTGTCAGATAACTGACTGGATCTAGGATACAAGCTTTCAAGACACTTTAGGTCTCTTCTTCAAGCTTTTTTAGAATGAAGGCTGCATACAGAATACATGACAGGTTATACACTTGTGCACATTCTGTTTACATTTAACTTCCATTGGATGTGAAATTGTTGTCACTGCTGTCAATATAGTTCATTCCCTAGGCTCCAGTAGCAGTGCCTCTTTGTAGATCAGTGGTTCTCAACCTTTCTAGTGCCACGACCCTTTGATAAAATGTCCCAAGTTGTGGCGACCCCTAACAGTAAAATTATTTTTGTTGCTCCTTCATCGCTGTAACTTTGCTATTGTTATGAATCGAAATATAAATATCTGATGGTTTTAGGCGACCCCTGGCAAATTGTCATTCGACCCCCTAAGGGGTCCCGACCCACAGGTTGAGAACCACTGTTGTAGATGATTAAGTGTACAATAGTTATTTCCCTTTTGATGTGTGGATAGTTCCAGCAAAGATGCCTGAGTCTATGGAATGTACAAGTTAACCTCTTGAGTACCAGAGGGGTGCACAACCCATCACCTGCAATGTATTGTGCACCCCTCTGGGACCCAAAAGGCCCAACATATGTTTATTGTATGGGATACTGTGACATACATTACTTGTCACTGTTCAGGCCACAGTTCAGAGTGTTAAACTTGGTTTTCATTTTATATTACCAAATCTTTCTACCTCTCTGTGTCCTAAAACTTTCCCTCAGAACAGTCACCTTGAGATATTTAATGATGTGACCAGTTTTTTGCAAAAAATGATGAACCACTGGGGTGTCTCTTTTGGTGTTCGCACTTGACCTATGAGAATTCATTACTTTTCCTAGACTTTGTTGTCTCTCACCAACACATGATACTATGTTGCTATATTTCACACACATGACGAGGTGTCCAAGATTAGATGATCTGTAGGAGAATTTGCGGTTGATATTGTGGTGCCGGTGGGAATGTGATATAGGCACCTTTTCTGTGGTAGATATGTGAGCACACGTTGTTCCACATGTCTTTTGTAGACAGGGAGAAGTACTATTTTGTGTTGTATTGCATATATTCGGGTTGGGGGGCTGTTTATAGAAATGGAGTTTCAGGTTGAGACATTCTTCCAGGACTATAGAAAATGTGGGAAATAAGGATATTGGTCTGTAAACTGATATCCATTTTTATCCCCAACTTTGTGAATAGATGCAGCTGTAGTCACTTTCAAGGCTTTAGGTATATCCCCAGATAACACTGAGGCGTTAATTAGGCAATGGGATTGCCCGAGGCACTGACTTCTAGTGACATTGCTGACCATTCGTCCGGCCCAGATTGTGATTTCACTTTGGGTTGAGGAGGTGGTCACATATTTCACTATTGGATACTTGAGGAATTTTTATTTATTCCCTATGGTGCACTTGGTTTGCACCAGAATTGTAACATCTTTGCTGATTACATCAACCCCAGAGGCATTAAGACCATAACAACATGTCCATCTCCACAACCCCCACATTATCCATGAAATAAAGTGTTCAGAATGACCTGCTCTAGTAACCACAGGCAGCAGTTCCACTGTATGAGAATAAAAACCCCAAATGATCTGCATTGACCTGAACCCACATGCACCTCTGCACCTTCCATTCCTGTCCTCTCTACTATACAACTCCCTCTTATGGTGCCTTTTCTGATTGTCCCTCTTCCCTTCACACCTGCACCTAGAGCACAACTGATAGTGACTGACACCAAGTCTCCTATCAAGCAACTCTGGTTCCTTCCTCGCCCAACACTCAGCTGCTTTCTCTCTCCCAGGTACAGACTGACAACATGCGGGCACTGATACCCCTTTTATACATGGGCAGGATCTCCATGTGGGCTGGAAATACATTATTATCATTGATTTCAATGCAATGAAAAAGGAGGAAAGAATTGGAAAATGGGCCCTTTTCTCAGGAATTTTCCCGCATATTGGATCTGCTGTTCTTTGCACGCTTCTCTTTTTAGGCAAAACGTTTCATCCACCTCTAGTTAACCCTTTGTTTAACAGAGGTGTATGCATCGCATAGAGGAGCAATGTGTTGGGTACCCCTCTGGCACTCAAAGGGTTAAAATTTACATTTCAAACAATTGGAATTGTTATAGTAAAGTTGGTTTTCCACAGAATTGTACCGGTCCACTTCTATACAGAAGACCCTAAATGAGATCTTGTATCATAGACTATATATGTTCATATACACTGACACCTGGTGACCAGAACAGAATATTGCCATGTAACTGAGAGAAGAAAGCTATGTACTTTGATAACTTTTGAATGAAGCATATCCCACTAGTGGAACTAACAGCACAAGGATGACATTACATGTACTGCTCCATTAAAGCAATATCTGTGTGATGTCAGAACTTACCCAGCTGAGCATAAATCTCCCCTGTCTCATAGTCATCCATCTTCCCGAATCCACGGTTGTCTACCGCTGTGATGGTATCCGTGAGAGTAAATGAATTTCTCACTGTTGTCATTCCTCCTCTGTAATTTTCTGCAGGTGCCACTTGTGCTCGTGTTTGAAACTCCCCACCCTTCAAGGCATAAATAAAGGAGTTAATTAGAGAGGATTTGCCATGTCCTGCATACCCAAAGCATTGCAGCAGAATGCGGGTATAATCTTGCCCATCGACTGGAGAGATATCCAATGTATAATTCAGGATTCTTTCTTTAATAGTCACCAGATCTGCCACTGCTGCCATCGTTCCCCTTTCTGCTTCTGAAAGACACTGAAAATAACATTCTGTATTTTCCTTTATGAAACAGGAGTTGAGTCAGAGTGAAAGTGAAAGCATTTTGAAAATGAAATTATTTCCAAGTGTTTTGTGTTGAATGATTAAACAACTACTAACATTTACCATACCTCCCAACATTTCAAATTGCCAAAGAGGGACAACTGTGTTTTAGGGGGTGTTGCTGGGGGTGTGGCTGGTGGAAGGGGCATTAACGAGAATTTTTAGGCTGTTTCATAACCTATTGACAACTCCTTGTGTTACCTAATAAATGACTTATAACAAGACCAAAGTATTTTATTCAAGCAGACTGATTTATAAACACTTATACAGACGTTTATACATACAATAATGTGAGTTTTATTGCTGTGGAGGAATGTGATACACTTATATACACACAACACAGTCTGATCTCCTAAAAAAGGGACACCAGGGTGATACACTTATATACACACCACACAGTCTGATCTCCTAAACACAGGGATGCCAGGGTGATACACTTATATACACACCACACAGTCTGATCTCCTAAACACAGGACACCAGGCTGATACACTTCTATACAACAGCACACAGTCTGATCTCCTAAACACAGGGACACCAGGGTGATACACTTATATACACACCACACAGTCTGATTTCCTACACATAGGGACACCAGGATGATACAGTTATATACACATCACACAGTGTTATTTCCTAAAGACAGGGACAGCAGGGTGATACACTTATACACACACCAGACAGCCTGATCTCCTAAATATAGGGACACCAGGGTGATACACTTCTATACACACCACACAGTCTGATCTCCTAAACACAGGGACACCAGGGTGATACACTTCTATACCCACCACACAGTCTGATCTCCTAAACACAGGGACACCAGGGTGATACACTTCTATACACACCACACAGTCTGATCTCCTAAACACAGGGACACCAGGGTGATACACTTCTATACACACCACACAGTCTGATCTCCTAAACACAGGGACACCAGGGTGATACACTTATATACACACCACACAGTCTGATCTCCTATACACAGGGACACCAGGGTGATTCACTTATATACACACCACACAGTCTGATCTAAACACAGGGACACCAGGGTGATACACTTATATATACCACACAGTCTGATCTCCTGAACACAGGGACATCAGGGTGATACACTAATATACACATCACACAGTCTGATCTCCTAAACACAGGGACACCAGGGTGATACACTTCTATACACACCACACAGTCTGATCTCCTAAACACAGGGACACCAGGGTGATACACTTCTATACACACCACACAGTCTGATCTCCTAAACACAAGGACACCAGGGTGGTACACTTATATATACACACCACACAGTCTGATCTCCTAAACACAGGGATACCAGGGTGATACACTTATATACACACCACACAGTCTGATCTAAACACAGGGACACCAGGGTGATACACTTCTATACACACCACACACTCTGATCTCCTAAACATAGGGACACCGGGGTGATACACTTATATACACACCACACACTCTGATCTACTAAACACAGTGATACCAGGGTGATACACTTCTATACACGCCACTAGTGATGAGCGAGCGTGCTCGGCCGATGCTCGGATCGGCTCGAGCATCGCTCTGCTCGGCACATGGCGGTACTCGTCGAGTACCGCCATGTGCTCTCCCGCCATGTTCGGGTGGCGGGGATCTGTGCCGGAAGAGGCACAGATCACAAGACGCTCCGCTGGACCACCAGGGACTGGAGGTACGGGGGCATTGCGGAGATGAAGGGGGCATTGCGGAGATGAAGGGGGACATTGTGGAAGAGGGGCATAGACTCTATGCCCCTCTTCCACAATGTCCCCCTTCATCTCCGCTATGCCCGTCTTCCACAATGTGCCCCTTCATCTCCGCTATGCCCCTCTTCCACAATGTGCCCCTTCATCTCCGCTATGCCCCTCTTCCACAATGTCCCCCTTCATCTCCTCTATGGCATAGAGGAGATGAAGGGGGACATTGTGGAAGAGGGGCATAGCGGAGATGAAGGGGCACATTGTGGAAGAGGGGCATAGCGGAGATGAAGGGGCACATTGTGGAAGACGGGCATAGCGGAGCTGAAGGGGGACATTGCGGAGCTGAAGGGGGCATTCGGAGATGAAGGGGGCATAGCGGAGATGAAGGGGGCATTGACCAGGCACCCTCCCCTCATCAGAGCAGGGGGTGCCTGGTGTCGCCCCATTCATTCCAATGGGGCTCGGGTGCTCGGCCGAGCACTCGAGCCTCAGGGGGTGCTCGGTCAGAGCACCCGAGCACCCGAGCATCGGGGTGCTCGCTCAACACTACACGCCACACAGTCTGATTTCCTACACACAGGGACACCAGGGTGATACACTTATATACACACCACACAGTCTGATCTCCTAAACACAGGGACACCAGGGTGATTCATTTAAATACTCACCACTAGTGTTGAGCGAGCGTGCTCGGCCGATGCTCGGATCGGCTCGAGCATCGCTCTGCTCGGCACATGGCGGTACTCGTACGAGTACCGCCATGTGCTCGCCCGACATGTTCGGGTGAAGGGGATCTGTGCCGGAAGAGGCACAGATCCGAAGACGCTCCGCTGGACCACCAGGGACTGGAGGTACGGGGGCATTGCGGAGATGAAGGGGGCATTGCGGAGATGAAGGGGGACATTGTGGAAGAGGGGCATAGACTCTATGCCCCTCTTCCACAATGTCCCCCTTCATCTCCGCTATGCCCCTCTTCCACAATGTCCCCCTTCATCTCCGCTATGCCCCTCTTCCACAATGTCCCCCTTCATCTCCTATGCCATAGAGGAGATGAAGGGGGACATTGTGGAAGAGGGGCATAGCGGAGATGAAGGGGGACATTGTGGAAGAGGGGCATAGAGTCTATGCCCCTCTTCCACAATGTCCCCCTTCATCTCCGCTATGCCCCTCTTCCACAATGTCCCCCTTCATCTCCTCTATGGCATAGGAGATGAAGGGGGACATTGTGGAAGAGGGGCATAGCGGAGATGAAGGGGGACATTGACCAGGCACCCTCCGCTCATCAGAGCAGGGGGTGCCTGGTTTAATGCTCGAGTGCTCCCATGCTTTTCAATGGGGCTCGGGTGCTCGGCCGAGCACTCGAGCCTCAGGGGGTGCTCGGTCAGAGCACCCGAGCACCCGAGCATCGGGGTGCTCGCTCATCCCTACTCACCACACAGTATTATCTCCTGAACACAGTGACACCATGGTGATACACTTCTATACACACCACACAGTCTGATCTCCAAAACACAGGGACACCAGGGTGATACATTTATATACTCACTACACAGTATGATCTCCTAAACACAATGACACCAGGGTGATACACTTATATACACACCACACAGTCTGATCTCCTAAACACAGGGACACCGGGGTGATACACTTATATACACACCACACAGTCTGATTTCCTACACACAGGGACACCAGTGTGATACACTTATATACACACCACTCAGTCTGATCTCCTAAACATAGGGACATCAGGGTGATACAACTTATATACACACCACACAGTCTGATCTACCAAACACAGGGACACCAGGGTGATACACTTATATACACACCACACAGTCTGATCTCCTAAACACAGGGACACCAGGGTGATAAACCTATATACACACCACACAGTCTGATCTCCTAAACACATGAGACACCAGAGTAATGCACTTTTATACACACCACACAATGTGATCTCCTAAACACAGGGACACCAGTTTGATACACTTATATACACACCACACATTGTGATCTCCTAAACACAGGGACACCAGGGTGATACACTTTTATACACATCACACAGTCTGATCTCCTAAACACAGGGACACCAGGGTGATACACTAATATGCACACCATGCAGTCTGATCTCCTAAACACAGGGACCCCAGGGTGATACACTTATATACACACCACAGAGTCTGATCTCCTAAAAAGAGGGACATTAGGGTGGGAAAGAGGGACAGTGGGATTTGGGTCTAAAAGAGGAGCTGTCCCTCCTAAAGAGGAACACTTGGGAAGTATGCGTTTATTGTGAAATGAGAGGGCGACGGCAGAGCTGGATTCTGACACAATGGAGCCCTAAGCAGGACATAGACCTAGGGGCCTCCTCCCCAGACATTAGAATTCACAGTGATTGCTCTAGTGAACTAACAGTGGCTGCAAGCTGGGGAGGGTGCCGTCCCTAGAACGCCTGGTCAAAGACAAGAAAGGAAGGTCGTAACCCTATCTAAGAGCGTAACTGGGTAAAAAGCAATAAATATAGAGAAACAGCCCCCATATATTTTCAAATCTCAGTAGTATTGGCCACCATCAGATGGATTCTTCTTAGTATCCTGGTTGTAATTCCAAATAAGCAATATAGTGATCCAGAGGTGACAGTGATATCTTCAGTTTATTAGTTATAAATAATAAAAAGGCAATTTGCCACTTTTCATAAGAACAATAATATAATGTGCAAATGGTATTAAAATGCCGAGTGTGTTTCCGATCTGCGTTAGACACTTCTTCAGGGGATAAAATGATTGCCCAGTGATTTACATGAGCTAGCACCAGGGCCTCGCTGTGCTGGTGTCAGTTCTATAGCGAGCTTGTTGTTAGCTCAGATTCTCTCACCCGCACTGTGCTCATCTACTAAGGAAAAGTGGTACAATTTAGGGACAAAACACTTTAGTGAATAGATACAATGTCTGATGCATTTAAACTGACCTCTTAACTCCTTCAGTGCTAGAGACATCTCCAGTACATTTTATTTGCTCTCTGTGGTACAGTTGGTTTACTCCAGAATTGCTCCTCTGTTTGTTAGTTCATCAGCCTCACATCCCACACTGACAGTCGGCTGCTGTGAGACCACAAGACAAGCAAGGTGTGTAAATCAGTGGGATAAGAGTAGGACTGTATGGGCCTTATGTATTAAGCCAAAGAGTGTAAATCTGGAGGGAATCGGTGGAAGCAAATGGTTGAATTGAATATTCTCTGCATTCCTGTTGATTTAAACAATGAATCATACAGCATTATTCTGGAGGCCTTTCTAGTATCAACGAGTTTAAACCTCCATTTAAACAGGAGGTTAAACTCTCATGTCCCTGTGATATGTGAGGACTGAGGGATTACGTGGACATTACAGGCAGCACATCTGCTATGGACTTTTCCCTTAAAGGGATAGTAATACCTAAAATGTAAAAAATAATATGTTGTAGGGTTTATCCCCCTGAGTAAAACAAGAGTACTCCCACTGCTGAAAGTTGTTTCATTCAAAAGTTATTAATTTTCAAAGTTGAATTTTTTAAGTGCAATATCACAGTGGCCTGAAATTGTACAGTGGCGCTGTTGCTACACCATCCTATGGAGATTTATGGTCCTGAGACCAGAGCTGTCCATAGGATCATGTAGCAACAGCGCCACTGTACAATTTCAGGCCACTGTGATATTGCACCTAAAAAATTCAACTTTGAAAATTAATAACTTTTGAATGAAACATCTTTCAGCAGTGGGAGTACTCTTGTTTTACTCAGGGGGATAAACCCTACAACATATTTATTTTTACATTTTAGGTATTACTATCCCTTTAAGTCCATTGAACTCAACCTTGCCATCTATTGGTTGAACCATGGATAGCAGCATTGTCCTATGCACTGCCATTTATTAGGAATTTATCCTACATTCAAGACTGGCAGGTACAGTTTTACACTGTTTTCGTGTTACATACACACACTCACACTCCTACAGCTGCAAAAACAAGTGACACAGGCATGTACTGTTATGCCGTGTGCTGCACAATCTGCTAAGCACTTAAACCTTGCAAGCTACTGACGATGTAACCAACAAGACTATCTTGAATTGTACTGTAGTAATGAATGCTGCAGTTCTTGGGAGAGCAAGAGAAAACTGCTGAAATGTTCACACTAGCTACTAGTATAGAGGCAGACAGAAAAGAGGAGCAGAAGGAGTTTCCTGCATTGGCAGGTATTGTGGGTGTGATTTGTAGGACTAGCGACTGAAAGGTGACAGACAAGCAGGAGATTCTACACCTAATCTGAGACTAAGAGTAACAGACACATACATCATACATTATTTTCAAGCAGACAAAAGCATCACAACATGCCGTCAGCTTGGTGTATACTTGGTGTATTCAGCAAATATCAATGCAACTATCATTATGTCCACTAAACGTTCTAAGGGCAGGGGTAACAGAAAAGAATTAGGAGTGCATGGAAGTGTTGCTATAGTAAAGTTGGTATAAAGTAAAGTGGTATAAAAAGTTCCACCACCACTAGTAGTAGTACTAAACCTTTTAATAACACTAAGACAACAAGCAGTCATATTCCAGTGTTGTTTCCATAGTGAAGGAAAGTGTAGCAGTGAGACCAATTGCTGTCATACAGTGACATTGTTGTACCTGTAAAAAAAAGATGTCAGCAGGGGAAAAGCACAACCACATCTAGTCACATCCTCACTGAAATCCTCCCTGAAGCACAACCACAGTACTGATTGGGAGACACATCATCAACATTTTGGAGGTGTCACAACTAGCAGCAGTGGAAGTATTTGTAAAAGTGCTCGGGGAAGAGTGGTACATGTGTTATTGATGTTCTCCTACTGAGGTTGTTGAAATGAAAAAACAGAGGGTGATGACAAGTCATAGAGTCCCCACTGCCGCCACCTCCACCACCATTGGTCATGTTGGGAAAACAAGTAATATAAACTGTTATTCCTTCTGTACGCTGCCAACCCACAATTATTGAGTTCTTAGAAGTGAAAAAAAAAATAGCACAAAATAATTCAAAAGTACCCCCATGCAATAGAAAACAGAAGCTTTAAAGTGCTAGTGTCATGTATTGCACCCACTGGCATTTCCCATATCACAGGTATTTCTCTGAGGATTGCTTTGCAGAGTTGTACAAGCAGGTACAAATTGGTGGTTAGTGTTATGGGCAAAACGCTGGAAACATCACACAACAAGGTTTGCTGAAAATATGAAACGTTCCCCGTTGATAGAAACCAGGTGCTGTTGCTTTCACTATACCCCTTCTCTGTCCCCAGGCTCAGTCTAATAATTTTTTGGTGCTTATTTTGCTGTAGGCATCAGACCTATAATGTTTTTTTTTCAAGGTTTATGTTGCCATAGGACTCAAACTGCTAAAAATTCATTATTCATTACATTTCTTTGCAAAAGAGTAACCACCTTTTCCATTACCATCACCAGCTTAAAATGGGGTCCTTATAATCCTGCTAACAATTTTTTCAAGGCTTATCTAGCTGTAGAACTACTCAGCCTACCAACAATGTTCTCAAGGCTTATTTTGCCATAGGCTTCAGCTTGTTAACTATTTAACTATTTTTTCAAGGCTTTTGTTCTAACATGAACAGAGAGAAGAAAAGCTCAGATTGCCAACTCACCATAACATATCCACATAATAAATACAATTTTAATGTGAATATGAAAATAAATATATAGATAGCAGCAAGGAATGAGAGGGTTCTCCAGTCCCCCATACATCATCCCAGAACCCAAACTGCAAACACAGAAAGACATACCTGCGCTCCTCTATATAAAGAACAAGTGTGTGTCCTGTATTGGGCATATATAATACATCTTAGTAAATTAGTGAGATTTTGGTTTCACAAATTGGCCAAGCCGTGTATAAGCTTCCCCCCCATCAATGTGTCTCACTTTATGGCAAGTCCTACTCTAATACATCTATAAAGCCCCCTATCTAAATAAAATTAAAAGCAAAGATCCCTGAAGAGATGTTATAATAAACGGGTAGGAGAGGGGGGACATACAGTGTAATAAAAAGTAAATAAAGGACATAACCTGATGCAGAAAAACCTCAATGGGCCTGCATTATGGGGGTATAAAAGGGCTGTGGACCCAACAGTCCTCTCCATAAATTAAACCTTTTTTTTTATCAGCCCCCACAGGTAATGTGAAGGGTAACTGATTACAGACATGGTGCATGCAAGCTAGGACGGGCTTGAGGCCTAGTCCTTAAAAGCCAAGAATAAGAAAAGTAAAGAAGTGATAGTGCAATGAATCTTTGTGCGTTATATGTGATTAAATAGGATAAGTGAAAGGCGGCTAGGACGAGTGAAGGAGAAGTGCAAGTAACAGGAACAGAGAGAAGGAAAGCTCACAGCATTAGCTCACCATAACATATCCATGTAATAAATATATAATATTTCTTAGTAAATAAATTGAGGTTTTTATGCATCAGTTAAGTCCTCTATTTACATCTTTTTTATTACAATGTATGTCATCTCCTACGCATTTGTTATAACATCTCGTCAGGGATCTTTTTAATTGATTTAGATAGGGGGCTTTATGGGTGTATTAGAGTAGGACTTGCCATGAAGTGAGACACCTTGATGGGGGGGGAAGCTTATACACGACTTGGCCAATTTGTGAAATCAAAATCATATATCTTATTATATCTTATTACTGTGAAATCTCATGTATAATACTCACAATTTTGTCCTTTTTTTACCCTTTGTGAAATGGTGGGTGCGTATTATACAGGAGAGGAAAAAAAATATATAAATATATATAAATATCTCCCCATCAGGAAGCATCAGGTATATCCGCACAGTGGATGACATGCTTGCATTTGCCACACACTTCCCGTATCCCCCTGTGAGGACCTGTGTTAATCCAAGATAAAGGTAGTACCCTTTGAGGACCTGAAGGTCCTCACAAGGCACTACTGTAGTTTCAGTGCACATAAGTACTACCCTTATCTTGAATGAACACAGGTCCTCACAGGGATGTGCAGGAAGCAAGCATCAAATGCAAGCATGGTGCCCATTGTGTAGATATTCCAGATGCCTCAGGAGGAGATGAACAGAAGGAGGGGAAGGTGGGAGCATATTGAGGTGGATGGAGGGAGGGAAGCAGACCAGAAACTAATTTTTTTTTGGTGGGTAGAGGGAGAGAAAACAAGGTTACGTATTATACACAGGAACTTTTGTTTTCCCCTAAAACCCTAGGTATAATTTACACCTGCATATTATACACAGGGGCGTATTATGCTTGAGATTTCATGGTATATATGCCCAATACAGGGCACGCGCGTATTGTTTATATAGAGGAGCGCAGGTTTGTCTTTCTGTTTCAGTCTACTAACAAGTTTACTTTCCGCTGTTGATTCCTCCACTTCAGTTCTCAGCAGCAACAGTATTCTGACAGGTATTCTTGTACCATACAAAGCAAAGGATGAAAACAGCAACGTTTGCCACCTGCAAATGTTTTTTGTATTTTATATGAACAGGAATTTCCTCAGAAAAATCAGCACATTGGGTTTTTATCTGCAAAAATTCCCATAAAAATAGTGAGACTTTCCCTCATCCTTACCAAACTATGGATGTTATTTTTGTCTGGGAAAACATAATCCTAAACTATCCTTACATTAAGTCTGATAGGATTAACTGGGAACATTCTTCATCTTATGTCATATTATTTAAAAACTAGTTGAAAAGCCCGTTACACGGGACACGGTGCCACTGCCAGTCGGTCGCAGGGCAGTCATGCAGAGTAGAGACTTCCCGTGCCGCGGCTGATACAGAGCAGGACTCTCCGAAGGAGCACTCCGCTCTATATCAGCCTCGTCACTGGCAGTCTCTACTGCGCATGACTGCGTCGTTACACACATTTTAGAGAATTATTATATAGGATTTGGAACTATGAACTAAAATATGTTATCTGAAAGTGAATAATATTGTTAACACTATTCAAGTTATATTTCTGGAAAATCTTCACAGAATTTCTACTTATTAACAAAATATCCACAATAGATTTTCAGCTTCAGGTTCTTATTCTTTCATTTTTTTCCTCTTTATTCCTCTTTTTCCAGTTCCCTTCCTTTTGCCAGTGTCACAAACATTTTAATCTTTGTCTTCCCCTTCTCATGAATTCCACAAAGCTTGAAGCCGCATCGCTTGTCTTTCCCAGGAGTTCTCAATTAATTTAACAGTATAATTATTCACCCAGAATATACTCTTCATCAGGGGTGGGTGAAATGGCTCATTGTGTTCCCACAAAAAAATCCACGAAAACCACATGATTGTCCACTTTTTCATGGGAAAATCCACTTTAAATAAAGCAATTAAAATCTTTGCTGTTTTCACCATGGCCAAAAAATGTTTGCTATTTTTCAGTGGCTACAAACTTTTTTCCCCTTTACATACATGTTTTTCATGTTTTCGTTAAAAAAAGTTGCGTTTCTAGGAAGTGAAACACACTAAAAGAATCTACAGACAGAGAGAGGGTGCTAAGCTGTTGTGTTGTGTAAAATTGTGAAAAGTTGAGGTAACAGAGAGTCACAGTGTATGCTATCACCATGATCACCTGGAATTTGAATATATGGAGGAACTGGAAGGACCGTTATGCATCCAGTGAGTCTCAGCAGGGGGAAGTGACCACTACCAACATTAAAGGGTCTGGATTCCATGATTCCACAGACCCAGTGTTAGCCAGTTCCCGTACATCACCCCTAAGGATCTTGGGGAAATTTGTGTCATGGGCAGAGGAAGAAGACAGTAGTAGTAGTGTGATCAGAACAGGTCAGCTACCTGTGCCTGCTAGCAGTTGTGCACCTGCCAGGGTGCCATCTCCAAGCAGTCCCCCACTGCTACTGCTACGAAAATCCATCAGCTACATTCTCAGAGTGTTAGGAGTGATGGAGGGGATGACACTAGTAGTGAGGAAGACTCAGAGACTGAAATTGTTGTGGTTGGTGTTAGTCATAGTGAAGCAGCTGTTGGGATGGTCGTGATCACTGTAGATCCTCCTGCTGATGCTGAGGTGGTATGGGAAGTAATGCGGAGTGGCCAGACTAGTGGTCAAGAGAGCCCACAACATTCCCCTGACCCTGGGAGCCCTTGTTCCCCATAGCATTGTCCCTATGGAACATGATTCTGAGGATTGCAGAACTGGTGACTAGCAGCAACAATAACACCACCACCAGATGCACAGATCAGCTGCCTGTGCCTGCTTCTAGTGCTCAACAAGAGATGGCAAGTATGACAACAGGGGACCCTCTGTCACATTTCTTATGGCCTCCAACCGGCGAGATGTCTATGACAGAGCAGCAGCAGCTGATTTTTATTTTTATTGTTTATGCTCATTTATTTCTTCGATATTTTTCTTGGTCTTGTTTAATTATGTACTTTTATGTACTTTTTATTTTTAGCCGTATTGGCTTTTTCCCAAATAAAATACTTATTTACACATTCATCTAAACTGACTTTATTTATCAATACATGTATGGACAACATTTTATATTTCTGGTTCATTCGCTACAACGGATAAGGATTGGTGGACAGCTAGTGGAGACCGGCCTCAACACAGGCAAAGGAAGGAGGAAAGAAGTAGCCGTCTGGGGCTGTGGGAGACACTAAGAGGGAAGAGAGATCGGGAAGGACATCGGGCTGTTCCAAGACCATAAAGACGACTAGTACAAGGCAAGCTACCAAGAATTGGTCTGGTAAGGGTATGACTATATCACTGATATCTGTTATAGATTATTTTCTGTCATCCATTTTTTCGCTTATTGGGCCACCGCCCACTGAGGTCTTGTATATGTACTAGTAGCCGGTCACAGTTACCACCTCCTATTTTCCCTCTTAGAATGATCTAACCTTACACCCTGTATTGCTCTTTTCACTACTCTAGGAGATCATCAGATCCCGTTATATATGCCTGTATATGACGCACGGCCACCCTAGACCACCACCTGCTTATTTTGTTTAAAACATCTCTTCACTCTATTCTTATTTATATATACATACTGACTAACTACTACATTTAGTGGCTCTGGTGCGCTGTCTCTTCTCTTGTTTTTGTACTCCAAGTCCAATACCTGAGCAGTCCATGGGTTCAAGACGACAGCGAGGAGCTCTAAGACTTAATTACCCCTTTTGGTCTGTTCTCAAAATGAGTCAATTAAGAACATTTACCACTTTGTTGAACATTATCCCGCAGACCGAGATTCAGTCTGCTTACAATGTCCTGATTTATAATTTAGACATAAGTCTTTTTGAACCATTTCCAGACTGTTTTCACAATATATGGTATTGTATTGTGTTATTGTTGTCTACCATCTTTTCTGTGAATCACATTCATCTATATATTTCTCACCAATTGGTCCACATATAATATATACTTTAATTCACATCATGCCCAGCAGAAAGTGGAACCATGATCATCATCACCCATTTCGCTGCTATTGTTGATCCCATTTCCATTAAGCTGCCTAATCATCCTGCTGCTTAAACAACTCAGCAAAGGCAGCAATAAAAGCAGTTGCAAATGCCACAATGACACTGGGACATTTGCCACTGGCCACCATAACATGACCTGCTGGAAGTAGGCCAGTAGGGCATTTTTCTCAGGGCTTTTTCTTTCAACAGAAACCAGAGACCTCCAAAAAAAATGGGGGGGGGGGTGGGCTTGTTTCTAACAAACCTAAGTCCTACAAATCACTGATTCCTCAAGGCTTGTGATGCTAAAATGCTAAAATGAAAAAAATTATCTGGGATTCCTCGCGGCTTGTGACGCTAACAAGCCAAATTGATAAAAATGATCTTTGATTCCTAAGGGCTTGTGACACTAACAAGCCAAAGTACTACAAATCAATGTTTTCTCAGGGCTTGGGTCTAAAAAGTCTAAGTCTTACAAATCATTATCATTGTTTCCACAGGGCTTGGACCTAACACAAGTCTAACTCCTGCAAATCAATTTTAATCAGGGCTTGTGCCTATAAACTCTAAGCTCTACAAATCAATGTTTCCTCAGGGCTTGTGCTTACCACAAGTCCTACAACAAATCAATGTTTCCTTTAGGCTTGCACCAAACATGTCTAATTCCTACAAATTAACGTTTCCTCTGGGTTTGGGCCACTAACAACAAGTCTAAGTCCTAAAAATCATAATCTACAAAATACTCTAACCTATCAAATATTAGTCTACCCCAGTCACATCTTACATCAGGGAGTCCCTGCCTCTGCCACGTTACATACCAATTCCTTATTTTATTTTTAATTATATTGATATATTTTTTTAATTAACTTTCCACCCTAATACCAGTGTATAAACCCCCCAATAATCCCTGTTTAACTGATTATGTCTCCAGACTCCACCCACCAACACAGACACCCTCTTTAGACACCTTTAATAACATCTTATGTTTATTTATTTATTTTTTATTAACTGTCCCCCCCAATCCCAGTCAACAACACCTCCAAAAAGCATTCCCTGTTCAACTAATTATTTCCCCACACCCCACCGACACAGGAACCCTCATACCCCTTTTATACTATTCCTCTGGGAAATAAAATAACATTTGATATGTATTGTGTGTAAATTCTATGTTCCCATTGATTTCAATGGAATGAACCAGACAAAAAAAGCGGAAAAACTACACTTCTCTCTGGGAATTATTCACCAACGGGAAGTGCCATTATTCACAGATTTTGGTTTGAGGTGAAAATTTTCACCCATCTCTCCTCTTCATCCCAGTGTTTTCATATTGTCTATGGATTTTCAGAAAATTACAAGACTATATTTGGAGAGGACAATTATTGGAAGGATGCAGACTGTAAAGTGCTAAATACACCGGTTAGCACTATATAAATACAAATATACATATATACATACCTAAAGAGGAGAAGGAGAGACTTAGAAGAGACAACATCTAGAAAGAAATATCCAATAGCGTAAAGGAAAAAAGGTCTTATTAAAAACTTGTTAGGGTGCAGGAAGTTATGGTGAGGCTGAGTCCAGACATCAGTACTAGCGTAATGGACATTATGGTAAAGTTTCATCTAGACATCAGTACTAGCGTATAGGACATTATAGTAAGGTTTAGTCCAGACATCAGTACTAGCATAATGGACATTATGGTAAAATTTCATCTAGACATCAGTACTAGCGTATAGGATATTATAGTAAGGTTTAGTCCTGACATCAGTACTAGTGTTTAGGACATTATGGTGAGAATTAGACCAAACATCAGTATTAGTGTATAGGAGATTATGGTGAGGTTTAGTCCAGACATCAGTACTAGAGTATAAGACATTATGGTGAGGCTGAATCCAGACATCAGTTCTAGGGTGTAAGATATTATGCTGAGGTTTGGTCCAGATCTCAATACTAGCGTATATAGGACATCATGGTGAGACTAAGTTCAGAAGTCAGTCCTAGGGCGCAGGACAATATAGTAAGGTTAGTAGAGACATTTGCCCTAGGGTTTAGGACATTATGGTGAGGCTGAGTCCAGACATCAGTACTAGGGTATAGGACATTATTGTGAGGTTGAGTCCAGACATCAGTGCCAGAGTGTAGGCTTTAAGGTATGGCTGAGTCCAGCAATAAATGCTAGTGTCTAGCTCGTTATGGTGAGGCTGAGTGGGGCACCACAGGGTTCAGTCCTGGACCCAATGCTTTTTCATTTGTTTATTAATAATCTAGAACTGGGAATTAAAAGTAGCATCTCAATCTTTTCTGATGACACTACGCTATGTAACGATATACATACAGACCTGGATGTTGTTTCTCTGAAGAAGGATTTAGATAAACTGAGTGAATGGGCAGAAAAGTGGTAGGTGATATTTAATGTAGATAAATGTAAGGTTATGCATTTGGGCTGTAGAAATAAACATACTATATATACACTAAATGGGAAACAACTTGGGGAATCCTCATTAGAGAAATATTTTGGAGTGCTGGTAGAGGATAAACTTCACACCAGTTTGCAGAGTCACTCACAGTGGCTTAACAATAGGGGTCGTAGGGGTCGCACCTGCGACCGGACCCGTCACTCCAAGAGGCCCGGCCACCCCCTGTGAACCCATCGCCACTCGCCCGCAGCAGCTCAGCTGATCTCCCGGTGCTCTAGTAATGCAGAGCGCTGGGAGATGACATCCCACTATATTAATCGTCTTAGGACACTAGTTGATAAAGTTGTAGAATACTAAGATGTAAGAAGTTATGTTGAGACCAGACATTGATGCTAGGGTGTAAGATGTGATGATGAGGCTGAGTCCAGACATCAATGATAGGGTGTAAGTTGTTATAGTGAGGCTGAGTCCAGATAGAGTGATATGGTATAGGACATTATGGTGTGGGTGAGCCCAGACCAGCTCTACTGATCCCACCTTATCAATCTTTCTTCTTTGGATACTAGTAGATAAAGGTGTAGGATACTAAGATGTAGGAAATAATGGTGAGACTAGTGATGAGCGAGCACCCCAATGCTCGGGTGTTCGGGTGCTCTGACCGAGCACCCCCTGAGGCTCGAGTGCTCGGCCGAGCACCCGAGCCCCATTGAAGTCAATGGGAGGACTCGAGCATTACACCAGGCACCCCCTGCTCTGATGAGGGGAGGGTGCCTGGTCCATAGGAAAAGGGCAGAAAAGGATGGAAACACCACAGAAATGGTTCAGGGACAGCATAGGGAGGATGTCTGGATGCATCTTGGACTCCAACATCGCTGCTGGGAATGATCTTTCGCCCGTAGTACGCCATTTTTACAGACTGACCATAAAACACACAAAAAGGAAAATAAAAACGACTTTAGGCGAAAAATTGTTACCAAACAATATTTGCTGTATATTTACTTGTATATCATCTGCAAATTCTCCCAAAAATTTCCTTGATTTTCTGAAGTGAGGCCATGATTAAGAGGGAAACGTGCGCAGAGGTAAATTATCCCAAAAATTTCCTTGATTTTCTGAAGTGAGGCCATGATTAAGAGGGAAACGTGCGCAGAGGCAAATTCTCCCAAAAATTTCCTTGATTTTCTGAAGTGAGGCCATGATTAAGAGGGAAACGTGCGCAGAGGCAAATTATCCCAAAAATTTCCTTGATTTTATTGAACTGAGGCCATGATTAAGAGGGAAACGTGCGCTGAGCTGACCATCTAAAACATTATGGGTGAGGGTCTGCTGCAGAGCTGACCATCCTAAACATTATATGCGAAGGCCCGCTAGTGAGCTGACGCTATAAAACATTATATGCGAAGGCCCGCTAGTGAGCTGACGCTATAAAACATTATATGAGAGGGCCCGCTAGAGAGCTGACCCAATAAAACATTATATGAGAAGGCCCGCTGGTGAGCTGACCTATATAAAAATTGGCAAACAGGGCCCGCTGGTGAGCTGGCCCTATATAAAAATTATATCACAGGGCCCGCTGGTGAGCTGGCCCTATATAAAAATTATAGCACAGGGCATATGGAAGAGGAGGAGGAGGATGAGAAGATTAAGAGTCAACCATATACCTGTTTTTTGGGTGGAAGGGGTGAATGGGAATACAGAGTATTCCCATCATTGTAAATAATATATGTAAAGTGAGTTTATGTTCCCCCGGGGCTTTCCTCCAGTGGAGTGGAGAAGTCAGGGGAAATCCAGGCCTTGTTCATTTTTATAAGTGTCAACCTATCAGCATTGTCGGTGGAAAGGCGGATACGCTTATCTGTTATGATGCCACCAGCAGCACTAAATACCCGCTCAGACAGAACGCTGGCGGCAGGGCAGGCCAGCACCTCCAAGGCGTAGAGTGACAGTTCATACCACGTGTCCAGCTTGGACACCCAGTAGTTGTAAGGCACAGAGGGATCATTGAGGACGCTGACACGGTCTGCTACGTACTCCTTCACCATCTTCCAAAACTTTTCCCTCCTTGTGACACTAGGCTGCGCATCAGGGTGAGGGTGCTGGCGGGGTGTCATGAAGGTGTCCCACGCCTTGGAGAGTGTTGCCCTGCCTTTCTCGGAACTGCTGTGTGCTCCCCTTTTCTCCCCTTCTCGGTTGGCCAAGGTAGCACGTACTCTGCCGCCAGCGTTGTCAGATGGAAAATTTTGGAGCAATTTTTCAACAAGAACCTTCTGGTATTGCACCATTTTGCTTGTCCTCTCCACCGGAGGAATGAGAGATGAGAAATTCTCTTTGTAGCGGGGGTCCAGAAGGGTGAACACCCAGTAATCCGTGTTGTCTAAAATGCGTACAACGCGTGGGTCACGGGAAAGGCAGCCTAACATAAAGTCAGCCATGTGTGCCAGAGTACCAACAGTCAAGATTTCGCTGTCCTCACCAGGAGGATGACTCTAAATATCCTCATCCTCTTCCTCCTCTTCTGCCCACCCACGCTGAAGAGATGGAACTAAAGTTCCATGGCTACCCTCTGTAGCGGAGGCAACCGTGTCTTCCTCCTCCTCCTCCTCCTCCGCCTCCTCCAATTGTCGCTGAGAAGACGAAGTGAGGGTGCTCTGGCTATCACCTTGTGTAAGCTCTTCCTCCCCCATTTCCACCTCTTCCACATGCAAAGCGTCGGTTTTAATTGTGAGCAGCGAGCGTTTCAGTAGACACAGAAGTGGGATGGTTACACTGATAATAGCGTTATCGCCGCTCACCATCTGTGTCGATTCCTCAAAATTGCGTAAAACCTCGCAGAGGTCTGACATCCATTCCCACTCCTCACTTCTGATTACAGGAAGTTGAACGGAGAGGCGACGACCGTGTAACAGCTGGTACTCCACTACTGCCCTCTGCTGCTCACAAAGCCGAGCCAACATGTGGAAGGTGGAGTTCCAGCGCGTGCTCACGTCACACAGCAGCCGGTGAGCTGGCAATTGTAAGCGCTGCTGCAGCTTCAACAGGCCGGCCGAAGCTGTAGATGACTTACGGAAATGTGCACACACGCGGCGCACCTTGGTCAAGAGATCATGCACATTGGGGTAGGTTTTTAGAAATCGCTGAACCACTAAATTAAATACATGCGCTAGGCATGGTACGTGTGTGAGCTTGCCGAGCTCCAAAGCCGCCACCAAGTTACGCCCATTATCACACACAACCATGCCTGGTTGCAGGTTGAGTGGCGAGAGCCATTGCTCGGTCTGGTGACTAATCCCCTGCAACAGCTCTGAGGCCATGTGCTGTTTGTCCCCAAGGCAGATCAGCTTCAGCACGGCCTGTTGACGCTTCCCCACTGCAGTGCTACACTGCTTCCAGCTACTGGCTGATGGGGGAGTGGCGCTGCGTGTAGAGAATTCGGAGGTGGAAACGGAGGAGGAGGAGCCAATAACGTAGGTGCTGGCGGAAACCCTGATGGAGGTAGGGCCCGCAATCCTCGGCGTGGGTAGCACCCGTGCCATCCCAGGGTCCGAGTCGCTCCCAGCCTCCACGACATTCACCCAGTGTGCCGTCAGGGAAATGTAGCGTCCCTGGCCACAAGCACTTGTCCATGTGTCAGTCGTTAAGTGGACCTTCCCAGTAACTGCGTTGGTCAGGGCACGGGTGATGTTACGGGACACATGGTGGTGTAATGCGGGGATGGCACACCGGGAAAAGTAGTGGCGGCTGGGGACCGCGTACCGAGGGACAGCTGCTGCCATCAGGCTGCGTAAGGACTCAGTGTCCACAAGCCTAAATGGCAGCATTTCGATGGCCAGTAATTTGGAAAGGTGTGAGGTTAGTGCTATGGCCTGTGGGTGGGTGGCTGGGTATTTTCTCTTGCGCTCAAATGCCTGGGGTAACAACATTTGGACGCTATGCTGGGACAGGGAAGTGGATGTGGTCGCTGATGGTGCTTCAGATGGTACAGGTGCAGGGCGGGAGGTATGCAGGCCTGCGCCTTCGACAGGCGATTGGCCAGCACCGAAAACAGGGGAAGAGGAGGCAGTGGTGTGGCCTGCAGACACAGATGGGCGATCCAGGCGTTCCTCCCACTTACTACGGTGCTTGGATGCCATGTGTCGGATCATGCTGGTGGTGGTGAGGTTTCTAGTGTTCATGCCTCGGCTCATTCTGGTGTGGCACAGGTTGCAAACTACAATTCTTTTGTCGTCCGCACTTTCCTTAAAAAAACGCCATACCGCGGAACACCTACCCTTTGGCAAGGTAGATTTACGCAAGGGGGTGCTCCGTGGAACATTTGCGGGCCGGTTTGGTGCGGTCCGCCTTCTTTCTGTAGCCACACCACTGCCTCTTCCAGCCTGTTGCGGTGCTGCAGATGGCTCACCCTCAGGACTGCTGTCATCGCTCGGCTCTACAACTTCCCAGGTGGGGTCAGTCACGTCATCATCCACCAAGTCCTCCTCCACTTCCTCACTCTGATCATCCTCCTCATGTCTTGATCCCACCACATACTCAGTCATTGACAGCTGTATAACATTCTCCTCAACAAGGTCTTGAGACGGAAATAGTGGTTGATTTAATGGCAACTGTGTCTCATCATCATCCACTACTTCCTTTGACCTTAAATGCCGTTCACATCTGTCATCTTCTTGTGATTGGGTACCCTCTAGAGGTTGTGAATCAGGGCACAAGATGTCATGTTCCTCTGCAAGCGTGCTTGGAGAGAGGGTCAAATGAAGGATTGGTGATGAGACGAGCTCCTCACTATATCCCAGTGTGGGATCACTTCTTTGACCAGACCGTGTATGGTGGGAGGAAGGATGATCAGAGTGAGGATTATGTTGACCAGACTCTTGGCTACTGAGAGTGGACTTGGTGGAAGACAGGGTGGTGCTTAACCGACTGGAAGCAGTATCAGCTGACATCCAACCGACCACCTGTTCGCAGTGGTCGGACCTCGAGAGTGATGTCCTGCGATGCCCTGTGAAATGAGACATGAAGCTAGGTATGGTGGATGTCTTTCTTTCTTGTGCTCTGGCACCAGGCACAGTTTCTCCGCGTCCTGACCCGCGCCCTGAACTATCAGGATCACGTCCACTTCCCCGTCCCTTTTTACCCGCCTTCTTCATCTTACACGGAATATGTGACTTTAATATTTGAGTTTGAAAACTTAACAGTATTTCTTCCTATTCTGCAACTGTGCAGAGTACACAGAATAGGCTGCTAAACGGCGGTGACACACACTGAATGGAATATGTGACTTTAATATTTGAGTTTGAAAACTTAACAGTATTTCTTCCTATTCTGCAACTGTGCAGAGTACACAGAATAGGCTGCTAAACGGCGGTGACACACACTGAATGGAATATGTGACTTTAATATTTTAGTTTGAAAACTTAACAGTATTTCTTCCTATTCTGCAACTGTGCAGAGTACACAGAATAGGCTGCTAAACGGCGGTGACACACACTGAATGGAATATGTGACTTTAATATTTGAGTTTGAAAACTTAACAGTATTTCTTCCTATTCTGCAACTGTGCAGAGTACACAGAATAGGCTGCTAAACGGCGGTGACACACACTGAATGGAATATGTGACTTTAATATTTGAGTTTGAAAACTTAACAGTATTTCTTCCTATTCTGCAACTGTGCAGAGTACACAGAATAGGCTGCTAAACGGCGGTGACACACACTGAATGGAATATGTGACTTTAATATTTGAGTTTGAAAACTTAACAGTATTTCTTCCTATTCCGCAACTGTGCAGAGTACACAGAATAGGCTGCTAAACGGCGGTGACACACACTGAATGGAATATGTGACTTTAATATTTGAGTTTGAAAACTTAACAGTATTTCTTCCTATTCTGCAACTCTGCACAGTACACAGAATGTGCTGCTAAACTGCGGCGAAGCACACTGAATGGAATATGTGACTTTGATATTTTAGTTTGAAGACTTAACAGTATTTCTTCCTATTCTGCAACTCTGCACAGTACACAGAATGTGCTGCTAAACTGGGCGAAGCACACTGAATGGAATATGTGACTTTGATATTTTAGTTTGAAGACTTAACAGTATTTCTTCCTATTCTGCAACTCTGCACAGTACACAGAATGTGCTGCTAAACTGCGGCGAAGCAAACTGAATGGAATATGTGACTTTGATATTTTAGTTTGAAGACTTAACAGTATTTCTTCCTATTCTGCAACTCTGCACAGTACACAGAATGTGCTGCTAAACTGCGGCGAAGCACACTGAATGGAATATGTGACTTTGATATTTTACTTTGAAGACTTAACAGTATTTCTTCCTATTCTGCAACTCTGCACAGTACACAGAATGTGCTGCTAAACTGCGGCGAAGCACACTGAATGGAATATGTGACTTTGATATTTTAGTTTGAAGACTTAACAGTATTTCTTCCTATTCTGCAACTCTGCACAGTACACAGAATGTGCTGCTAAACTGCGGCGACGCACACTGAATGGAATATGTGACTTTGATATTTTAGTTTGAAGACTTAACAGAATGTGCTCTAATCTGCAACTTTGCACACTAAACAGAATGTGCTCTAATCTGCAACTTTGCACACTAAACAGAATGTGCTCTAATCTACAACTTTGCACACTAAACAGAATATATATATTTTTTTTTTTTCCCCCCCCCACACAAAATAACCTGCTGCCCCCACACACAGTAGTCCTAAAAAGGACTTTTGGTTCTTTTTTTTCACAATTTTGCTTTTTTTCCTCCCTACACTGACTTTCCCTTCCTATCCTCAGCTCTCCCTGACTAAGACTGAGCCGAACTCGCTGGTCAGGTGCTATACAGCACCCGACCACGGGTTCTGGCCAGCCAATCAGTGTAATGCCAGCAGCCAACATGGCTGCTGGCATTACACCGATGTCAGAGCCTCCCTGCACGTTTATTGGCTGCGCAGCAGCCGCAAAACGTGCGGGGAGGAGACCCGAACATGGCGGGCGAGCACATGGCGGTACTCGTACGAGTACCGCCATGTGCCGAGCAGAGCGATGCTCGAGCCGATCCGAGCATCGGCCGAGCATGCTCGCTCAACACTAGGTGAGACCAGACATCAGTGCTACGGTGTAGAACGTGATGGTGAGGCTGAGTGCAGACATCAATGATAGGGTGTAGGATGTCATACTGAGGTCGAGTCCGCACATCAGTACTAAGGTGCAGAATATTATTGTGAGGTGGAGTCCACACCAGTCATACTGATCCCACTATATTAAAGGGCTAGTAATTCTTAAAATGTAAAAAAATATGTGTTGTAGGGTTTATGATCTGGTCGAATTCTTAACATTCATAAAAGTACAGAAAGTAAAAAAACCTATTAAATCTTATTAAATGGTGAGTGTGTGAATGAATCGTGTCCCTGTCGGAGAGACAAGTCAGGAGGTACAAGGACTCTATGTGGCCCTGGCTCAGGTTCCATTAACCCTTTCTGCTGAATGAGGTCAGTGATGCAGATTAAATACATAACACAAAGATGTTTCAGTGCTGTTTACATCTTATTGTTTCCCAGAAGTTCAGGCACTTTCATTTGATACTGTTGGTTTTGCAGATCTGCCCTGACACGACCCAGAAAACCTCCCCAGAATGCAGAACAAAATAGATCACTTTATGTTGGATTTCATTCCGTACACAAGGAGGAGATGTACTAAGAACTTCACCCCAACCCTCCAGCTTCCTTACCTCCCTCTTGTGCCCCTCCTCCTCCATATAACCCACAGATTATCTAACCGCATAGTCTTCTCTGTCATGCTGAAACTGAAAGTCATTAAGCAAACTGAGCTGGAAGGTTCAGAGAGCAGCCTCACCCAGGTCTTCTCCTTGTTTAACCAATTCACTAACTACTCGCAGTCTAGAAACTCCACCACCACCACTTCATACTGTATGTACACATAGACACAAGCACACACATTTATGCATGAAATATACACACACACATACATGCACCCCCCCACAAACATGCACACACAATCAGACACATACAAGATACACACACTCATCACATACATATAAATATATCTTTGCTGATGACACTAAGCTATGTAAGGAAATACATAGAGAGCTGGATGTTTTTTCCCTACAGAAGGATTTAGATAAACTGAGTGAATGGGCAGAAAAGTGGCAGATGTAATTTAATGTAGATAAATGTAAGGTTATGCATTTGGGCTGTAGAAACAAACTTGCTACATATACTCTAAATGGGAAACAACTTGGGGAATCCTCATTAGAGAAATATTTTGGAGTGCTGGTAGAGGATAAACTTCACACCAGTTTGCAGAGTCATTCAGCTGCTGTGAGAGCAAATAGGATACTATCCTGCATAAAAAGAGGTGTAGATGAATGGGATTGTAATATAATTCTGCTTCTGTTTAAATAGGTAAAGCCTCATCTAGACAATGAGGTACATTAAGGGCACCAGTACTTAAAAAAAAAAAACATATTAATCTTTCTTCTTTGGATACTAGTAGATGAAGGTGTGGGAAACTAAGATGTAGGAAATAATGGTGAGACCAGACATCAGTGCTACAGTGTAGAACGTGATGGTGAGGCTGAGTCCAGACATCAATGATAGGGTTTATGATGTCATAGTGAGGTTGAGTCCACACATCATTACTAAGGTGCAGAATATTATTGTGAGGTGGAGTCCATACCAGTTAAACTGATCCCACTATATTAAAGGGCTAGTAATACTTAAAATGTAAAAAAATATGTGTTGTAGGGTTTATGATCTGGTGGAATTCTTAACATTCATAAAATTTCAGAAAGTGCAAAACCTATTAAATCTTATTAAATGGTGAGTGTGTGAATGAATCGTGTCCATGCCAGAGAGACAAGTCAGGAGGTACAAGGACTCTATGTGGCCCTGGCTCAGGTTCCATTAACCCTTTCTGCTGAATGAGGTCAGTGATGCAGATTAAATACATAACACAAAGATGTTTCAGTGCTGTTTACATCTTATTGTTTCCCAGAAGTTCAGGCACTTTCATTTGATACTGTTGGTTTTGCAGATCTGCCCTGACACGACCCAGAAAACCTCCCCAGAATGCAGAACAAAATAGATCACTTTATGTTGGATTTCATTCCGTACACAAGGAGGAGATGTACGAAGAACTTCACCCCAACCCCCCAGCTTTGTTACCTCCCTCTTGTGCCCCTCCTCCTCCATATAACCCACAGATTATCTAACCGCATAGTCTTCTCTGTCATGCTGAAACTGAAAGTCATTAAGCAAACTGAGCTGGATGGTTCAGAGAGCAGCCTCACCCAGGTCTTCTCCTTGTTTAACCAACTCACCAACTACTCGCAATCTAGAAACTCCACCACCACCACTTCACACACGCACACACATAGACACACATACACACACATATTCATACTGTATGTATACATAGACACAAGCACACACATTTATGCATAAAATATATACACACGTGCATACATGTACCCCCCCCCCCACAAACATGCACACACACACACAGACACATACAAGACATACACACTCATCACATACATATAAATATATATGTGTGTGACGGGTGTGTGCATACTGTATCTGTTTGTGTGTATATGTATGCTTATCTACATACACCACGGCAAGAATGAGCACAGCAACAAGACACAAGGTAGTTATTCGGTATTAGCAAGGTCTTTCTCTCTCGTGAGGAAATTTCAAGGTAGATAGGGCTTTCCAGATGTGCTGTCCAAACTCTTTTAAAGAAGCACAAAGAAATGGGCAATGCTGAGTACCGTAGATGAAGTGGTTGGCCAAGGAAACTTAGTGCAGCAGATGAAAGACACAACATGCTTGCTTCCCTTTGCAATACGAAAATGTCCAGCAGAGCCATCAGCTCAGAATCGGCAGAAAAGAGTGGGACTCTGGTACAGCCATCTTCTGTCCTGAGAAGTCTGGTCAGAAGTGGTCAGACCTCCGACATGGAAACAAGACCAATCGACTCAACTATGCACGGAAACACAGGAACTGGGGTGCAGAAAAATGGCAGCAGGTGCTCTGGAATCAAGAATCAAAATTTGAAATATTTGGCTGTAGCAGAAAGAAGTGTGTATAAGCATTAGTGTTTTTCAGGCTATGATGAAACATGGTGGAGGTTCCTTGCCCATTTGGGGCTGCATTTCTGCAAATGGAGTTGGAGATTTGGCCAGAATTAATGGTCTCCTCAGTGCTATAAAGTACAGGCAGTTACTTATCCATCATGCAGTACCATCAGGGAAGAATCTGATTGGCCCCAAATTTAATCTGCAGCATGACAACAACCCCAAGCAAAAAAAGCCAAAGTCATTAAGAACTATCTTCAGCATAAAGAACAAGGAGTCCTGGAAGTGATGGTATGGACCCCACAGAGGCCTGATCTCAAAATTATTGAGTCTATTGAGATTGCATGAAGAGAGAGAAGCAACTGAGGTTCCTAAATCCACAGAAGAACTGTGATTAGTTCTCCAAGATGTTTGGAACAACCTACCTGCCGAGTTACTTATAACTGTGCAGTTGTACCTAGAGAAACTGATGTGTTTTGAAGGCAAAGGGTGATCACACCAAATATTGATTAGATTTATATTTGTCTTCTGGTCACTCACTATACATTTTGTTAATTGATAAAAATAAACCATGAACATGTCTATTTTAAAAAACATTCTTACTTTTTAGCATTTATTCACACCTGCCTAAAACTTTTGCACAGTACTGTATATCTGTACAGTAGCAAATGCAAGAAGTATGGTAGATAAAATAGGAGAACTAGAATTGCTGGTGGTTAATGAGCAATTGGACATAATTGGAATAACAGAAACGTGGTGGAACGATGCACATGACTGGGCTGTAAATATAGAGGGCTATTCCCTGTTTAGAAGAGACAGAATTAATAGAAAAGGGGGAGGTGTGTGCTTATATTTGAAACCAGAGTTAAATCCAATTTTGAGAGGTGATATTAGTGAGGAAACTGTCCAAACTGTGGAGTCCATATGGGTTGAAATCGAGAATAATGTGGTGTAAAAGGGAAAAGAAAAGGTATTGGTGGACATATGCTACAAACCACCACGTATCGATAACAATGATGAGGCCCAACTGCTATTGCAAATGAGGAAAGCAGCCCAGTTTGGGCACACTATAATTATGGGAGATTTTAATTATCCAGATATCAATTGGAATAATGAGACCTATCAGAGTGCTAAGGGAGGCAGGTTTTTGAACACACTTCGTGAAAGCTACATGTCACAAATGGTGGAAGTGCTGACAAGAAATAACAATGTATTGGACCTAGTGATAACAAATGACACATAAATGGTATCCAATATTAAAGTAAGAGAACATTTGGGAAACAGTGATCACAACATGGTTACATTTGAGATCAGTCTGGCAAAGCAAAACTGTATATGTTCAACCAAAACTCTTAATTTTAAAAAAGCGAACTTCAAATTGTTGAGGGCTTCAATGCAACACATAGACTGGGATACATTATTTAAAGGGATAGTAATATCAGAAAAAAAGTATTAACTATATGGTATATACAATTAAAAGAGAGTATTGCACTTGTTTGTATCTCTCAAACCGTTATGGTTTGAGAAATATAGGAAAACAAAGTTCTCTGGTCTCTCCCCTTTCTGCTTGACAAGCTGTAAAGCTTTCAGAAGCAGATTCTGGTTGCTTGACCAGATGTGGCTCTTCAGCAGTGCCAATATAATGATATCTAAAGATAAATATTTAATTTGGAACGTTCTACAAAGTGTGCCTGGCTTGTAAACAAACTTTGTAGACCGTTCCAATGGTGTATTTATTTCTAAATAACGTGATTTCAGCTCTGCTGAAGAGCATCTGTCTGGTCAAATGACTGGAATCTGCAGCTGTCAGCTAGATGGCAGACTTGAGTAAAACAGCCAGGAAAAGGTAACTTTAGCAAGTTATATCTCTCAAACCATAAAGGTTTGAGAGATAAGACTTACATTGATGTTAATCTTTTTTTAATGTCTACAATATTAAATCAACTTAAAATTAACCATTACTATCCCTTTAAAGGCAAAAATACTGAGAAAAAATGGTCAGAATTAAAATTTAAGTTGCAGAAATGTACCCATCAGTATATACCAATGGGGAACAAATGCAAAAGAAGTAAGTCACAGCCAATGTGGTTAACTGCACATGTAAAGAAGGAAATGGCAAGGAAAAAAAGCATTCAAATTATTTAATTCTGAAGGAACTGAACAATCTTTCTTAAAATACAGGGAGTGCAACAAAGATTGCAAAAAGGCAATTAGGGTAGCAAAAATAATGAAACCCGAATTGCAAGGGAAAGCAAGACTAATCCAAAAAAGTTTTTCAAATATATAAATAGCAAAAAACTTAAGAGGGAGTGCATTGGACCTTTCAAAAATGAGATGGGTGAGTTGGTTAGTGAGGATAAGTAAAAGGCGATGTTTTAAACACTTTCTTTGCATCAGTATATACAAGGGAACAAGGAATGGTAGAAGAGCCTCCGCAAGTAACAAATAAAACAATACAATTATCAGATATTGGGTTAACTCAAGGAGATGTCATGGGAAGACTGAACAAAATTAAGACCGACAAAGCACCGGGTCCTGATGGTATACATCCAAGGGTTCTTAAGGAACTTAGTGCAGTGTTGGCAAAACCCCTATATTTACTCTTTAAAGATTCTCTCACCACAGGTTCAGTGCCACAAGATTGGCGAAGAGCTAACATAGTGCCTCTATTTAAGAAGGGAACTAAAACAGAACCTGGGAATTATAGACCAGTGAGTTTGACCTCTGTAGTGGGAAAACTGCTAGAAGGGATAATAAGAGACTATATTCAGGATTACTACAGAAAAAATAAAATCATTAGCATGAATCAACATGGTTTTATGAAGAATAGATCATGTCAAACTAATCTTTTCAGCTTCTGTGAGGAAGTAAGCAGCAACCTTGATAATGGCAAGGCAGTAGATGTGGTATATCTAGACGTTGCAAAGGCATTTGAGTCCAAGCCACGGAGGTGAAGAGCACACAGACTTTCCAAGATATGATGTAAATATAGTGCAGAGGTTGACAGATCGCTGTATATCTATCATAAGACCTGCCAGTAGGAAGACCTCTGAGCTAACAAACAATAAGAAGAAAAACATTTTAGCTACACAATCTGTTAGGGAAATTATACTCCTTCCAGAAAATAAGTCAACGAGTATTCATGGGACAGTGACAGTAGAAAAGAAGGTATCCAGACAGACCAGATTACTAAGGAAGAAATACATTGGGGTGTGTAAATTATTATCATTGTGAATGAGAACAAGAATGAGGAGGTTCCCACATAATGTCATGAAATACATGAGGGAAAAAAAGGGAAATAATAGGTATTGAATCTTTGGAGAATCAGAGAAGCTGATAAGTATGAATTCATGTAATATTGTTTGGTTTATGAGTCTCGTCATAATGTTCATGTAGACTTCTGCATTGGAAGAACCTATGGAGCAAATATAAAGAGAGCGGTGAGAAGATACACAGGTCAGGAACACATTATATGGTGAGAAAATTCTCCATATACTAAAAACGTCCTCAGTAATTATCTCCTGGATAAGGTTCTGTATAAAGTAACATGGACGTTGGAGGATTTTCTCCCGGCACCGACCTTTCTCTCAGTAGTAAAGATGAGAAACTCTTTATTAACTTAGTGCTTCCAAGAACTGATTACCCTGTTCGGTCAAGTTGCTAATTCAAAGTCAAGGGAAGCATTTTTAATATTAACTCTTCACAATCACAAATTCAGATAGTACAAACTGGCTACTGAGTAAGGATGGGAGAAAAGTCACAAAAATTACCCATCCAACTTTTCATGAAAAAACACATAATTCCTGCTTTTTTCACCCATAGCCAATACATTACATTTTCTTTTTTTTGCCACAGCCAATACATTTCCTGCCAGAACTTTGCCACATGTTGACTATGTTTTCTATGACTGGAGCATTTCCCACCACAAAGTTACTTCTTCTGAGGGACGAAATGGAAAAATAAATACCTGAAAGTAAAAGTTGGGAGTTCTACAATAACATGTGCCATGAAAAAACTGTTAGCACTTTGAGTGAATTAGTATTTTGCCCATAACACTAACTTCTTGCTTAAGTAACATTGGCACAACCATCCCTGAACAATGATTGCATCTTGGGATATTCCAGCATGGTGTAACACACAACATCAGTTCTTTAAAGCCTTTGTTTTCAACAAGAGAAAAGGGCAGCATGCCAAAAGAAAAAGGGTACATCCTACAATTTGGCAGAGGTGTAGGCAGTGGTGGTGGTTGTGGACTGGCATGGTGTGCTTGATATATATGTATGTGTGTGTGCGTATTCCTGAAGCAGTTGTTATCATCATCAGGGCTGTGTCTTTACTCTCAGATTATTGAGTCACATTAATTATTGGTCATAGCAGTTGTCCCAAGTATGATAGATGGCAGTAATCCTTCTCCACATCACTCTCTTCCTCCTCATCTGTTCTGCTATTAATATATTTGTCCTAGCTTTATGTATCATGTGTGGTTTCTGCTCACTGATACTCAGATGGTATGAGATGTTGGTTCATTTTTAAGGATGTTAGTCTCCCAACATTGCTGTTTGATAGTCATATCCTGTGGTCATTGACAATGTAACCAGCCACACTGAAAACCCTCTCAGACTCAACACTTGCTGGAGGACAACTGAAGGTTTCCACTGCAGTACGAGTCAATGCTGGCCACACACACTGTTTAGTTTGCCAGTAGTCCATGGGGTCATTGTTTATGCCTAGAACGTAGCTATCCTGCAAGAATGCAGAAACCATCTGACATGCAGTGGAACCTTTTCTAGAAGTTACATGGTGTCCCTATGTGTCAGTTACCAGCCTATATTCTGGGAGTAAATCCCAAAGAGATGTGCCGCCATCGGTGCACCACCACCAGTGTTGGCTTTCTTCTGCCCCTGCTGAGACCCATGAATTGCCCTGTGTTCAGAATTTAATGTATAAATTAATATTCATTTATTTACTGACATTTCTTTTTCCATTATGTGAATATTACAGAGTTTTTCTCAAGATGAACTGTATATTGTGTCACAATTCCAAGGAAGACATTGGTTCTCTCATATTTATTGTCTGTGAAATTCTCACTGGTTACTTTTTGCCAAAATGATTCCAACCACTGTCAGTCCTCACTTTCAGATGAACAAATTATGTTAATTATGGAGATATAGATTATTATTGTTCTATTATTATTATTATTATTATTATTACTTACAGCAGATTAATTATCCATATGTGTGTGAGAAATACACTAAGTGTTAATAACTGGAAATTGTAATTACCATATTATGTTGCTGCCACTGTTACATCCTATATAATAATTCACTAAAACGTGCATAACGACCAAGTCATGCGCAGTAGAGACTGCCCGCGCCTCGGCTGATACAGAGCTGAGTAATTTATAACTTGGTATAGATCAGGTAAAAACATTGAACGAAAAATATAGAACATATTGATATATAGATAGGAGGCTGGAGTCCCCATATCTGCCCTATTTACCCCAAAAACTAAATCTGTGTTATTGTATAACAAAAAATGTTCACTTAGAGATGAAGATTTCCTTTGTATTTTCCATGTTTTCATTAAATAATTGAATTATTTTTAAAGTTTAGATTCTCTGCTTTATCTGAGTCAAACACATGAAACGTGAAGTTACTACAATGTAACAGAGTTCATACGTTGTGTAACAGGATTATTTGAAATTTAATTATTATTCATATTATTATGAATGTTCCACTTTTCACTAGTGATATAATTTGCCATATATTAAAGTAATTCCTGTTTAATATTAATAAGCCTGTTTGTAATTAGATTTCTATGTATTTTTGTAATTAACACATAAAGATCAGACTCATATTATATAACAAACAGGACAGGATTTTAGGATTTCCTGATACTGTCCAGCAGTCAGTGGATTATTAGTTTTATCCTATTATCTATACTAAGGCAGGTCCAGGGTATATTTACATATACACTAAAAAGTAGCACAAGCAATATCATACATCTTAGGTTCTATCTATCCTATATCTGTGACTGTCAGAAAATGCTATGTTATATACATACACCTGTAGTTACCATTAGGATTATGTTATTGTTGCGTTCCGGTTACCTTCCTCCCGTTCCGTCGGGCGGCTCGCGTCTGGCCATCGCGTGTGCGCATGCGCGGCCTTTCATTTCTCCCTTCCGGGTTCCGTGCGCGGCCAACGTCATGACGCGTGACGTCAGACGCCTCCGCCTTTAAAAGACCGCACCGGTAGGGTTCAGATGCTCTTGCGTCGAGTCCCCTTTGGATGCTAGTGTCCCCCAGTGCGCTTGCTCCTAATTTTTGCCGGGTTGTTTGCCCTTTCCTTGCCAGTTGCCCCTTCTGATGTATCTCAGCCTGCCCTTGACCTCGAATTCAACCTTACGTTTTGCATGTACTCAGCCTGCCCTTGACCTCGGATCAGTCTCACGTTTTGCATGTACTCAGCCTACCCTTGACCTCGGATTTAGCCTTACGTTTCTTGCATGTACTCAGCCTGCCCTTGACCTCGGATTAGTCTCACATTTTGCATGTACTCAGCCTGCCCTTGACCTCGGATTTAGCCTTACATTTCTTGCATGTACTCAGCCTGCCCTGACCTCGGCTTGTCCCCCACTTCGGTATTGTCACCGCCGGCACGTTCACCCGGGCCACGTCTTCTTTCGCGGCGGCGCTTCCGGGTTCCTTTGCCAGGCACGCATGCGCGGTTCGCGTCCGCCTTCAGTCTGGCGGATGCGCATGCGCCCGTTTCGCTCCCCTACTGGCTTCCACTCCTCCAATGCGGGTTGGCTCACGGACGAGCCTCCCGCTCCCTGCTCTCCATTGGCTAAACTGCCTATTTAAACGGGTTGCCCCAGGCATAGGGCGCCCGTTCCATAAGTTAATACAGTTTGGTCCTGGGCTCTGGACGTCTACTTACTGACCCTTGGTTTGTTTGACCACGTCTGCTCCCGGCTCCTGGCTTGACCCTTGGCTTGTTTGACCACGTCTGCTCCCGGCTCCTGGCTTGACCCTTGGCTTGTTTGACCACGACTGCTCCCGGCTCCTGGCTTGACCCTTGGCTTGTTTGACCACGTCTGCTCCCGGCTCCTGGCTTGACCCTTGGCTTGTTTGACCACGACTGCTCCCGGCTCCTGGCTTGACCCTTGGCTTGTTTAACCACGTCTGCTCCCGGCTCCTGGCTTGACCCTTGGCTTGTTTGACCACGTCTGCTCCCGGCTCCTGGCTTGACCCCTGGCTTGTTTGACCACGTCTGCTCCCGGCTCCTGGCTTGACCCTTCGCTTGTCTGACCACGTTTGATCTCCGCTCCTGATTGAACCTTTGGCTGCGCCTGACCTCTGTCGTGTTCCCTGTTTCCCCTCTGGTGTCCTGCTGGCCTGGTGTTTCTAACGGTTCCTAGGTACTCCTATCCTGGTTGCACCTCGGCTCAACTGGGGTGGAACAATCTGGTTTCGCGACCAGCACCTTTAGCCAGCTTCGGCTGCAGCAAGGGAGTAACTAGCACGCCATCACCGCACTCAAGCTCCCCACTCCAGCATCGCTCGCTAGCACCTGAACCCAGAGCCAGCACCACACGGCTCCTCTTGTCGTGTGTGGGTGACAGGTATTCGGTTTGTCCCTTTGGCGGGGTTCTTCCTCTCATTTGCTCAGCTAAGTCTGTTCCATCTCCAGAGCATACTTCCTTGCCACTTGCTAGCCTCTGTGTTATTCCGTTTTCACAGAGTCAGTATCCAAGAGGCATACACGGAGCTAGTACTCAGGTGGCCGACAGTACGCAAGAGCCCACATTGCTCTCTACATGGAACCAGCTGGGTTGATAGATGCCCTGAACTCCCTGGGAAACCGGATTTCGGCCTTAACCCTAACTGTACAGGAGCTGCAATCTAACCAGGCCCATCTGCAACAGCAACTCCTTGACCTACAGCCTAGTATACCACCTCCCGCTGCCCCTGCTGCAGCTGCTAGTCTACCTGCCGTGGCTGGCGTCCGCATTACCTGGAGCCAAGGGTGCCTCTCCCAGACCGGTTTACTGGAGACCGTAGCAAGTACCAAACGTTTATCACCTCCTGTGAACTACTGTTCGATATCAATCTTCATTCTTACGCCACAGACTACATTAAGGTCCGCACCGTTATCGCACTATTGACTGGCGAACCACAGACCTGGGGGCATCATCTCCTTCAGAGCAACAGCCCGTTATTGGCGACCTGGGCTGACAGGCCATGGACACTCTTTATGATGACCCTTTTCGGATCTCCACTGCCCAGACAGCCTTGCGATCCCTCAATCAGGGAAGAAGACCAGTGGAGGATTACGTTGCAGAATTTCGTCATTTATCTTGCGATTCACGGTGGAACGAGGCTGCTATATATGACCAGTTTCGGCTTGGGCTATCGGAGGCCCTCAAGGATGAGTTGGCCAGAGTCACACAGCCTGAAGACCTGGAAGCCCTAATACGTCTTGTGACTCAGATCGATAGGAGATTAAGAGAGAGACGTCGTGAGAGACTCGCCATGGCACCGTTGCCTCCCAGACGTCCTACTGTCCTTCCTTCAGTGGAACCTGTCACCGGTGCCACTTCAGTACCCCTAGAAGAACCTATGCAGGTTGGAGTGCTCAGAGGCCCCTTGTCTAAAGCAGAGAAGGAGCGCCGCAGGCAGTGGAACCTTTGCCTGTATTGTGGGGAGACAGCCCACATGTTGCATTCTTGTCCTTCCAGACCTCGTGCTCCTCAGGGTAAGGGTCGTCCTTTTCTTCCCACCTCACCTCTTATGCCTCTCACCATGGCCTCTTATCTGTCTGTTTCTGTCATTTTGCAGTGGAAAGACCAGCAAACTGAATTGGTAGCCATGATTGACTCGGGAGCCAGCAGTTGCTTCGTGAACCAGGAACTAGCCCATGCCTTAAAGATACCAGTTCAGCAGAAGCCACAACCACTCAGAATCCAGATGGCTGACCAATGCAGTCTTCAATCAGGTCCTATCGTATTAGAGACCCTGCCTTTATCCTTGCGGTTCCCTTTAGGTCATGAGGAGCGATTACAGTTTGATGTTATGCCATCACTACTTTTCCCGCTCATTCTGGGGTTACCCTGGCTCCGCACTCATGACCCTACAATCAAATGGTCTTCTGCCAAGATAGTCTTCGATCCCTTCCACTGTACAAGGAACTGTTTCCCAACCACCACGGTAACAACTCTTTCTTCCTCTACGATCAAGGGTTTGCCCCTTCAGTACCGGGATTACTCTGATGTTTTCGATGAAAAAGGCGCTTCCATTCTACCCCCACACAGGCCCTATGATTGCCCAATCGAGCTCCTACCCGGAGCTGCGATCCCTTATGGACATATCTACCCACTTACTGGACCAGAAACCCTTCATCTAAAGAAGTACATTACTGAAAGTCTACGTCAGGGTTTTATCCGTCCGTCCACATCCCCTGCTGGAGCAGGGATCTTCTTCGTACCCAAAAAAGATGGAGGACTACATCCCTGCATTGACTACAGAGAACTAAATAAAATAACCGTTAAGAACAGATACCCGCTCCCATTGATCCCTGACTTGCTGGAACGGGTGTCCGCTGCCAAGGTATTCACCAAGATAGACTTACGAGGTGCATACAACCTTGTCCGCATCCGCAAGGGAGACGAGTGGAAAACAGCATTCCGTACCCGCTTCGGGCATTTTGAATATAGAGTGATGCCTTTTGGGTTTTGTAACGCTCCTGCCACGTTCCAGCACTTCATTAACGATGTGTTCAAGGACCTCATGGATATGTTCATCATCATATACCTGGACGACATTCTTGTCTATTCCCCCTCCCTGACCGAACACCGAAAACACGTCACAACGGTACTAACCCGTCTTCGCGTCCACAGTTTGTTTGCTAAACTTGAAAAACGCATATTTGAGACTACGGAAATAAGTTTTTTGGGGTTCCTGATCTCTCCTGGCTGCATAAAGATGGACCCTCGAAAGATCACTGCTATCCTGGACTGGCCTACTCCTACAGATAAAAAAGCAGTACAGCGTTTTCTCTGCTTTGCCAATTTTTATCGCAGATTCATACGGAGTTTTTCAAGCCTTATAACCCCTTTGACCATTCTCACCCGGAACAGCACTCGTTTCCTATGGGCTGCAGAAGCACAAAAAGCTTTTGATGCCCTTAAAACAGCCTTTACCCAAGCACCTGTTCTTCAACAACCCAACACCACCAGACCGTTTTTTCTTGAGGTCGACACCTCCAACGAAGCCACTGGAGCAGTACTCTCACAACGAGCAGATTATGACGACCAAGTCCATCCTGTGTCTTTCTTCTCCAAGAGGCTTAGTACAGCTGAACAGAATTATGATATAGGGGACAAGGAATTGCTAGCCATTAAGAGAGCACTAGAAGAATGGCGTCATTTACTAGAAGGGTCACCTAACCCAGTCACCATATACACAGACCACCGCAACCTAGAGTATATCCGGGAAGCTCGTAGGTTACGTCCCCGGCAGGCTAGATGGGCTCTCTTTTTCTCCCGTTTTCAAATGCACATCACCTACAGGCCTGGAACCAAAAATGGGAAAGCTGATGCTCTGTCACGGATCCACAGCCCCACTTCCTCTGTTATCGACCCACCGGACACCATTCTTCATCCTCATCATTTCCTAGTGTTAAACAGTGATTTGATGAATAGACTGCAGCAAGAAACCACTGCTTCTCCCCTGTTGGTACAACGATATGCACTAACCTTTTCCAATGGACTCCTATACAAAAACCATCTTATGTATGTACCTTCTTCACTTCGTCAGGAAGTGCTTCACCTGCATCACGATATTCCGGCTGCGGGCCATGGAGGGATCAAGCAGACAATGGAGACGATACAAAGACATTTCTGGTGGCCCAGTATGAGAACCGATGTTCTATCCTTTGTTTCCTCCTGTGATATCTGCAACCGATCAAAGAGTCTACACAACAAACCGACTGGATTGCTCCTCCCGCTTCCGATTCCTGAGGGACCCTGGCGAGATGTATCTATGGACTTTATAGTAGATCTCCCACCATCCAACAATCATAACACCATTCTTGTAGTCATCGACCGGTTCACAAAACTGGCACACTTTATCCCTATTTCCGGTCTTCCATCGGCTGCTCAGACCGCCGATCTATACTTGCAACACATCTTTCGCCTTCATGGCGCACCACATACCATTACAACAGATCGTGGAATGCAATTCACTTCAAAGTTTTGGAAAGCTTTCTGCTCCTGTCTACACATAAAAAGAAACCTGTCCTCTGGATATCACCCTCAAACAAACGGACAGACAGAACGTACGAACCAGACCTTTGAACAGTACCTGCTCTGTTTTTCAACCCACTTACAGGACAACTGGTCGCATCTCCTTCCACAAGCGGAATTTGCCTACAATAACCATTACCACCGTACTCTTCATACCTCTCCTTTCTACGCCACCTATGGTTACCACCCTGCTCTTTTACCCGATTTATCGCCCAAGACTTCTGTACCTTCTGCTAACCAACGGATACAGGAATTGCAGCAATGCCACCAAGAATTACGCCATCTACTACAACACATGCAATCAACCTATAAAGACCAAGCTGATAAACACCGCCATAAAAGTCCTACCTACACCATCGGTGATAAAGTATGGCTCTCTTCTGCCCACGTTCGGTTATCATGCCCCTCACAGAAACTAGGCCCCCGCTTCCTGGGCCCATTTAACATTGAACATATCGTTAACCCGGTAACATACCGCCTCGCATTGCCTGCAACATGCAGAATTCACCTGACATTTCACGTGTCACAATTGAAACCTTGGGTTCCGAGTCCATTTCCCAACAGGGAACCTGCACGTCCACCTCCGCTCATTGTGGATGGATCCGAGGAATATGAAGTCCAAGAAATCCTGGACTCTCGGTACAGACGAGGACGACTGGAATACCTGGTCCACTGGAAAGGCTATGGGCCTGAAGATCGTTCCTGGGAGCCCTGTTCTAATCTGAATGCCCCTGCATGCCTCAGAACCTACCACCTGACTCATCCTGAACGTCCAGGCCCTGTCACCGCCCGGAGGGCGTCTGTGAGGGGGGGAATCTGTTGCGTTCCGGTTACCTTCCTCCCGTTCCGTCGGGCGGCTCGCGTCTGGCCATCGCGTGTGCGCATGCGCGGCCTTTCATTTCTCCCTTCCGGGTTCCGTGCGCGGCCAACGTCATGACGCATGACGTCAGACGCCTCCGCCTTTAAAAGACTGCACCGGTAGGGTTCAGACGCTCTTGCGTCGAGTCCCCTTTGGATGCTAGTGTCCCCCAGTGCGCTTGCTCCTATTTTTTGCCGGGTTGTTTGCCCTTTCCTTGCCAGTTGCCCCTTCTGATGTGTCTCAGCCTGCCCTTGACCTCGGATTCAACCTTACGTTTTGCATGTACTCAGCCTGCCCTTGACCTCGGATCAGTCTCACGTTTTGCATGTACTCAGCCTACCCTTGACCTCGGATCAGTCTCACGTTTTGCATGTACTCAGCCTACCCTTGACCTCGGATCAGTCTCACGTTTTGCATGTACTCAACCTGCCCTTGACCTCGGATTTAGCCTTACGTTTCTTGCATGTACTCAGCCTGCCCTTGACCTCGGATTAGTCTCACGTTTTGCATGTACTCAGCCTGCCCTTGACCTCGGATTTAGCCTTACATTTCTTGCATGTACTCAGCCTGCCCTGACCTCGGCTTGTCCCCTACTTCGGTATTCGTCTCCAGACGAAGGCGCTGTTTTGTTGCGCCAAAACGCGTTGAGCCACGTGGTTGGGCCAGACGCCAAGACCACGACTTTGAAAGACTATCTGCCGCACCGGCAGGGTGAACGATCTGAGCACAGACTCCACCGAGATGGAAGCTATAGCGGAAGGAGGAGGCGAATGTGACCAGAACTCCGGAAGATAGTCTGAACTCGGACAACACTAAAGAGACGGAGGACTATTACCCAGATAAGGGCACTTACTCTGGGCGTCCAGTAAGCATATACGCACACTATATGATGAGATGAGCGTTAACTGTATGTGTCTAGTAAGCATGTATACTTACTAATTTCAGCACTGACAACTACTAGCATACTTTTTGCTTATATACTTTGTCTCTTTGTATTTAACCCTTGTGCAGCCAGAATTTCACCCACCAGACGTTTTATACCTTATATGGGGATACCCCACTGGGTTCTCATTTAAATGCCTTTGGGATATATTCGTGTCATTTTGTACATGACATTTTTTTCATTTTTTATATAATAAATACATACTATTTTATGCTAATCTTTATTCATTCACGTTACTATCTCTAATCATACTACACTTAGAGGAATTCTTTTTGCGCTGTCCTCCCCATCCCTTTCTTCTCTTGTTCCTGACATCGCTGATCTCCGTATTCCTCACTCCGGATTGTCTTAGTACCTGCATTGGTTCCTGACCCCAGCTTGCCTTTAGGTTTACGCTACTGGATCACGATTATGCTTTTGGTTATTTTAATAAAGGTGTTCTGCATTTTACATTGTTGCGTCTGTCTGGTTCCTGGTCCCTAACATCCACACAGTTACCAGTAAAGGAATAATTTCTACTATTCTCCTGCATCCAAATCCACTCAGTTACCAATAAAGGGATCATTATAACTCTGCTAGTCTCCTGTATTTCCTATAACTAACACGGTACCACACTTTACCCAAGTTTATGTTAATTAACATTTTGCATTTATATAAGTAAATATATGTTGTTGGGATTGTTTATCACATACAAGTGAAATACATCAATACATATTCCTATTTCTGTGTCTACCCTATTTTATCACCTGGCTTTATATAAATTCACAATCAGTGACAGTTCAGACTAATGAATGTTCATATTTGAGAAGTTGTATTTGTGTAGAACATTTCTAAGGGCACCTTTAAGTTCTTGGTTCCTCAGACTATAAATAAAAGGATTTAATAAAGGTGTAACTACTGTGTAAATAACAGACACAAGACTGTCCCCAATGTTATGTTGTTTTGGTGCAGGGCGTAAGTATGCGAAGAGGATAGTCCCATAGAAAATGAAGACCACAGTCAGGTGAGAAGTGCAGGTGGAGAAGGCTTTATGTTTTCCCACTTTGGAAGGAATCCTCAGGATTGCCTGGAATATGTATACATAGGGGATAAAGGTTATACCAAAGGCAGGCACACCTATAATTAATACAATTGCAAATATAGATAGGATGTTCATAAAAATGTAATTGCATGAAATCTGTAACAAGAGGGGTAGGTCACAAAAGAAACCATAGATGGTGTTTTCTGCACAAAATGCCAACCTGCGTGTGAAAAGAGCTTGTGTCAAACCATTGAAAAAGCCCAGTGTCCAAACCACGGAGGCCAAGAGCACACAGACTTTCCAAGACATGATGTGAATATAGTACAGAGGGTGGCAGATCGCAATGTATCTGTCATAAGACATACCTGCCAGTAGGAAGACCTCTGAGCTAGCAAAGAACAAGAAAAAAAACATTTGAGCTACACAATCTGTCTGGGAAATTATACTCCTTCCAGAAAATAAGTCAGCGAGTATTCGAGGGACAGTGACAGTGGAAGACAAGGTATCCAGACAGGCTAGGTGTCCAAGGAAAAAATACATTGGGGTGTGTAAATTATCATCATTGCGAATGAGAACAAGAATGAGGAGGTTACCACATAATGTCATTAAATAAATGAGGAAAAAAAAGGGAAATAATAGATATCGAATCTTTGGAGAGTCAGAGAAGCCGAGAAGTATGAACTCATGTAATGTTGTTTGGTTTTTGAGTTTTACTGTGATGTTCATGTAGCCTTCTGTATTGGAAGAACCTAGAAAACAGTTATAAAAAAAGAGTGAGACGATATCTAGAACAAGATGTATTACATGGTAAGAAAATTCTACATCTACTTATGGATAATGAGGTATGAGAAACGTCTAGACAAACTTCGTTTATTTACTCTTGAAAAAAGTCAACTAAGAGGACATCTTATCACAATGTATAAGGAGGTCAATACAAGGATCGCTCTGGTGAGCTTTTCATTCCAAGGCTGTCACAGTACCTTGTAGCACTGCCGCTTTTGGCGATGCTTACTATGACACTCCAGCATCATTTCCACAAGCGGTTGGATGCATCAATGCTATATGCGTCATCTGCAGGTGCAAGGCTTCAGCATGCTGCAGGCCTCTGTTTTATGTGTTTCAGGCCTGTAGTCTCCTCCTACCTACTTCCGCCTTCTGATCTGCTCCCCCTACCTACTTCCTGAGGAGGGTTTTAAAGGGCAGACTGATTCCTGACTCAGTTACCCTTACGTTGGTGTTCTGTGCAGTTCATTATTTGTATTCCTGATTCCTGTGTATGATCCAGCTTGTCTGTCCATCCATTCTGGTTTTGACCTGTGGCTCTGTCTGACGATTCTCCTTGTGCATTCTGATTTGGCTCAGATATCCTTTCTGGTGCAAAACTATAGCTCTGGCTGACTACCCACTCCGTGTCTAACCTAGGCTTGTCTGACTACCCACTCTGGTACTGACCTGGGGCTCTGTCCACTGTGCATCCAGCATTCCATCGCTTCAGTGGATATCCTGTCTGGTGCAGACCTGTGGCTCTGACTGACTACCCGCTCTGTGTATGACTTTGGCTTGTCTGACTATCCTATCTGGTGCTTACTAGAAGGCTCTGTCTGTTCTCTCCTTTGTTAGTTAATTTTTTCAGTCATCCTTCCTAGTACTGACCTGGGGCTCTAGCAGACTCACAGCTACTGACTGCAGGCTGAGTCAGTATCACTCTTGGGCGTTACCATACCGCGAGACTCTAGCAGGCTGAGGCCTAGTCTCTGACAGTGTGGTGGTGATATTGGGAGACTGCTATTTCTGATACAGTACTTCTCCTTCCATGCACCCACCGTGTGTATATATTTATATTGCATTGCTGTTATTATTCTCATAATAAAGGTTACATTAACTATACCTTCTGACTCCTGGTTTTGCTTGCCAACCATAACAAAGGCCTGATCAATTACCAGGGGCCACCCCTTGAGATTAGAGGAAAGGGTATTTTTACAGTAAGGTCTGTTAAATTTTTGAATTCTTTGCCCAAGAATGTGGTAATAGCAGATAAATGGATACATTTAAGTGAAGTTTAGATGTATTTCTTCAAAGAGGGAACATATATAGTTAGGATGTGTATTAATATGCAAAACAAGAAAGTCAGATAAAGACTAACTCATTTGGTAACAGGAAGACTTACATAATGCTCACATCTCTGTGTTATGAGGTAAAGCTTGAACTTGATTGTCTTTTGCCTTTTTTCTACCTAATTTACTATCTTACTAAAAACTCCTCAGTAATTACCTCTTGGATAAGGGGCTGAAAAAAGTAACATTTTCTCCCTGCCTCTCAGTAGCAGAGTTGAGCAGCTTGTGATTAACTTAGTGCTTCCAATAACTGGTTAAATTGCTTAATCAAAGTCAAAGGAAACATTTTAAAAAACGATAATTTTTGACTATTCCAAATTCAAATGTACAAACTGCCTACTGACATATTAACAAGGTATTATCCAGTGTTGTTGTCTTTGAGCTCTAGTGGGCAAACCTGCTTATCTCTCTTCAATATGACATAACTGGACACACCATGAAGCTGTTTTACTTTCCCTTATTTAATAATAAGATCAGACAATTAAAGGGATAGTAATACTTCGATTTAACTTTATTTTATTTTGTAGGCATTAAAAAACATGAAGAATGATATAAGTCTTATCTCTTAAACCTTTATGGTTTATGAGATATTCACAAGTAAAGTTTCCCCTCCCGCCCCTTTTACCTAGTGTAAGCCATCTCTTCTCAGATGTGGAATCCAGTCCACAGACGAGACAGATAACAGAAGGGGACAATCTTCTTCCTATGAGAACAATGAAAGCCCTGCCCCCCTTGACAAGTTTTTCAGGTTTTTCCCTTATCTTAATTGAAGATTGTCCCTCTCTGCAGTCTACCTGGGCACCTCCTTTCTGATTTGGTTGAACAGGGAAGGGATACTTTGTTTGTGAATATCTCTTAAACCATAAAGGTTTGACAGATAAGACTTATATCGTTCTTCATGTTTTATTAATGTCTACAAAATAAAATAAAGTTAAAACGAAGTATTACTATCCCTTTAAAGTAATAGATATTAACTCCATGGATACTGGCTATTTTTCAAACACATTTCTTAGGAGACATTTGAAACATCCTGTCAGTTTGAAACTACAATATAAGAGGGGAGAACATTGAGTGATTTGAGTTTCTGGATCCTTTTCATGGAAGGAATGGTAGAAACCTGTATAAATATTTTCAGGGGTAAAGGTAAATCTAGAGGTTGTCCTCTGTCTATAAACCACCCTCCTTGACTTGTTTGTTCCTTTCAGATCAGAGAGACATTAGAACTCACAATAAAGGGAAATGATTGCTGATGATCTCCATGTGTCAGAGTCAGTAATCGGTAACCTGTGACCTTCCTCCAACTATTGTTGGACTACATCTCCCATCATCCTCAGCTTGCCATTGGCCTGCTGTGGATGATAGGAACTGTAGTCTAAAAACAGCTGGAATGAAGCCCCATTCAATTCATGGGTCATTTCACGCAGAAATACACAAACTAGATTCAGGATATTTTTATTACATACATTTTATATATTGGAAACCCGTCATTGACAGTCCTGGGTGTGACCCTAGTTCTTCATATGAACGTTTCATGTGGGTCGTGTTTGCATAAATTCATTCTCATTGTCTTTATTTATTGAAATGGCTTTTTCCATTATGTAAATATTACAGATTTTTCCCAAGATGAACTGTATATTTTGTCACAATTCCAAGGAAGACGTTGATTCTACCAAATTTATTGTCTGTGAAATTCTCACCAGCCAATTTTTTGCCAAAATGATTCCAACCACTGTCAGTCCTCACTTTCTATGTCTATAATATTATATGTCTGTACACGGAATGGCTGCTATGACAAGTATTATTATCCCGTTAAATAATTTTAATGAAGAAATTATTTTTTAAAGTTTAACTTCTTTGCTTTATCTGAGTCAAACACATGAAACTTGAATTTATTACAACCTAACAGTGTTCATATAGGTGTGTACATGGCTGTGTTAATGTATGTAGGAAAATAAACTGTTAAAGGGATAGTAATACTTAATATGTAAAAAGTACATGTTGTAGGGTGTATCCCCCTGAGTAAAACAAGGGTACTCCCACTACTGAGAGATATTTTACTCAAACGTTATTACAGCTCAAAGTTGAATTTTTTTAGGTGCAATATCACAGTGGCCTGAAATCGTACAGTGGCGCTGTTGTTACACCATCCTATGTACTGCTCTGGTCCCGGGACCATAAATCTCCATAGGATGGTTTGGCAACAGCGCCACTGTGCAATTTCAGGCCACTGTGATATTGCACTTAAAAAATTCAACTTTGAGCTGTTATAATTTTTTAATAAAATATCTCTCAGCAGTGGGAGTACCCTTGTTTTACTCAGGGGGATAAACCCTACAACATATAGTTTTTTACATTTTAAGTATTACTATACCTTTAATTGAAATATAATGATTATTATTATTATTATTATTAATGCCCCAGTTTTCACTAGTGATATAATTTGCTGTATTTTCAAGTAATTCCCATTAATTATTAAGAAGACTGGTTGTAATAACATTTTCTATATTTTTGGTAATTAACACAAATCGTAAGATCAGACACATATCTACATAACAAGATGGAGACAGCGTAGCACGCGTGTGTTGTGTCTGAATAGCAGTTTATGCCTTTGAGTGGCAGAAAGGTACCCAGTGCATCTTACTGCATTAGATGCCTGTCTGTCACTCAAAGGGTTAATATAGGGGAGGGTGTGTGTCCAATATATTCCCATACATGCTGTTATGTTGCAGCTGTTTGTATAGCTGGGTAGTGGAGTCCTGAGCAGGCAAGGAGCGAAGGCAGAGAGTTAAATGCCATTTGTATCGAGTGATAAAGGCAGAGGGGAGAACAGGAGGCATAATCACTTCGGTAACCCTTTCAGCGCTAGAGGACTGGTGGCGGAACCGTACACAGCACTGCTCAGATGGCACCCCTCTTCTTCTATGGTAGCTCCTCTTGTGTGTTAACCCTTTGAGGGGCAGACCTCTTTACAGCTCATTGCATTCTATTCTAAACGGTTTACTGTCAGTGACGCATATAAAGTTTTGCATCATAAAATGAAGCATCTATTCGGCCGCGTCATTTAAAGTGTCGCAATTAAAGTAATGCGTCTTAAAGTGTCGCAAATTCTACATTTCTCGTAGTTTCAAATGAAGCATTCACCATATCGTGCGTTAACATGTCGCAGCATTAAGAACGCAATATTGGTGCAATAAGGACGCAAATTGGGTGCAATATGGGTGCAATATGAAAGCAATATGGGTGCAATAATGGTGCAATATCGGTGGAATATGGATGCAATATGGGTGCAATAAGGACACATTAAGGATGCAATATGGGTGCAATATAGATGCAATATTGGTGCAATAATGGTGCAATATGGGTGCAATAAGGACACATTAAGGATGCAATATGGGTGCAATATTGGTGCAATATGGGTACAATATGGGTGCAATAATGGTGCAATATGGGTGCATTAAGGATGCAATATGGGTGCAAAACCCAACCAAAATCCCACCAAAGCCAACCCAAAATCCAACCCAAACCCAACCCAAAACCCAAAACCCACCCAAACCAACCCAAAACCTACCAAACCAACTCCAAAACCAACCCAAAACCCAACAAAACATACCAAGAAAACCAACCCAAAACCCACATTGCATCCTTAATGTGTCCTTATTGCACCCATATTACACCATAATTGCACCCAAGTTGCTTCAGTATTGCACCAATATTGCACCCATATTGCATCCTTAATGTGTCCTTATTGCACCCATATTGCATCCATATTGCACCATTATTGTATCCAAATTGTGTCAGTATTGCACCCATATTGCACCCATATTGCACAATTATTGCACCCATATTGCACCAGTATTGCACCCAAATCGCGTCACTATTGCATCCATTTTGCACCCATATTGTACACATATTGCACCAATATTGCACCCATATTGCATCCTTAACCCCTTAAGGACCCATGAAGGACCATCATGGCTTAAATGATAGCAGCGTGCCTCCGTGCATGTTGCTATCATTAATTCCAGGCTGAGACTGAACGCTCCAAGACCGGGGCATTCAGTCTCAGCCCTTCTTTCTTCTGCCGGTTCATGCGATTGCTGTATCAGCGATCACATGTACCGGCAATTCTGAGACAGAGGTAAGCACACAACGCATGCTTACCTCTGTGTGTCTCCTCTTTTTCTGTCTCCCTTGCTATCAAATTAATGGAGACAGAAGTAGACGGAAGACACCTAGTGGTAAAAAAAAAACAGCAGCTGGGGGTATTAACCCCTTCATTGCTGGTGCAGGAGGCTGGCTAAATTATACACTTTTTTTTTTTTTTTTAATAAAAAAAAACACAACACATTTTTTTTTTAATTTTTATTTAAAAAAAATATATATATAACTAAACAATACTGCAAATGTGATTGTTGTGGAGCCGTGTAATACACTTATATACACCACCAAATGCCAGGTATAAAAGTGTCAAAATAGGGTGGGAAAAAGGGACATGGGGATTTTCATCCAGGGGGGACAGTGGCCACTTTAAACTGCGCATTTTGTAGGTATGACTGACCGGTCATAGTTTTCATGTTGTCGCCATAAAAATTTAACCGTTTGTGGCCAATTGATCCCAAGAGAAAAATCAAAAGTGTTTTTTTTACTTTTTTTATTTTCATAAAGTAAATGGTGGGTTATCTATATAAGAGGGGTATCAAATGAAAGCCCTATTTGTGCGTAGAAAAACAGTATATAATTTATGGGGGTGGAATAAAATCCTAAGAGGGAAAACACTGTTGAACAAAGACATAGTCAAAAAGGTCAGAATGGCTCCGGTCCTTAAGGGAAAACAACCTCAGATTTTCCCGGTCCTTAAGGGGTTAATGTGTCCTTATTGCACCCATATTGCACCATTATTGCACCCAAATTGCATCAGTATTGCACCCATATTGCACCCATATTGCACCAATATTGCACCCATATTGCATACTTAATGTGTCCTTATTGCACCCATATTGCACCATTATTGCACCCAAATTGTGTCAGTATTGCACCCATATTGCACCCATATTGCATCCTTAATATGTCCTTATTGCACCCATATTGCACACATATTGCACCATTATTGCACCCAAATTGTGTCACTATTGCACCCATATTGCACCCATATTGCACAATTATTGCACCCATATTGCACCAGTATTGCACCCAAATCGCATCACTATTGTATCCATTTTGCACCCATATTGTACACATATTGCACCAATATTGCACCCATATTGCATCCTTAATGTGTCCTTATTGCACCCAAATTGCATCAGTATTGCACCCAAATTGCATCAGTATTGCACCCATATTGCACCCATATTTCATCCATATTGCACCCATATTGCACCAATATTGCACCCATATTGCATACTTAATGTGTCCTTATTGCATCCATATTGCACCCATATTGCATCCATATTGCACCCATATTGCACCAATATTGCACCCAATTTGCGTCCTTAATACACCAATATTGCATCCTTAATGCTTCGACATGTTAACGATATGGCCAATGCTCCATTCGGTACAATGCGAAATGTAGAATATGTGACACTTTAAGACACATAACTTTACTTATGACACTTCAAATGGCGCGGCCAAAAACATGGAACATTTTATGATGCAAAACTTTACATGCGTCACTTGAAATGGATACCATTCAAAACAATGCAATGGTTACTTGTATATAAGAGAGATGTTTTCATATTTATCTGTATAACATGCCTGAGGAAGAGACCTGAGAAGTCTTGAAACCTTGCATTTTAAATCTGTTTAGTTAGCCAATAAAGGTATCAACTTTACTGTATTTGCCTCCTGTATTTCTACGGCTAACATGGTACCAACTCTCATCTGTTATCAACATGGAAGATACCCCAAGGTACCGCACAAAAATGAATATGAAAAACCTAAACAAACTTGTACAACTGAATAGTGACATCTTCCTGTCTACATGTAAAAAGGAAAATTTAATACCTAAAGGCCTCATGCTAAAAAATCCTACCCTGGACACATAGAACAGCAGGTTTGCACAGCAACTTTGTACCAGGACTTCACAGAGGCTACGCAACAACCTTATTTGGATCTGTTACAACAGGAAATCAAAGATACAAGCAGAAATATCATCTCTCAATGAACAGCTTGGACCAGGCACTGTGGACATACAACAGGCCCTTCAACAATATTATAATAAACTACAAACTCTCCTCATCAACACCAAGAGGAAGAAACTACAGAGACTGAGATACAAAGCAGGTTTCCCAGCAGAATCTGTAAATCAGCCAGAACAGAACTGCATTGGGAACCTTTCCACACACAAACCAAGCAGAGAGGAAGTATCTGTGCTTTCAAAAGGCCGGTCATTCTGTCCCACTAAACCTGTGGACAAGGTAACACTCTGCAGGGACATGGAGGAATTTTTCAGAAAACTCAGACTCAAGGAATTCTTCCATGACAAAATGGGTAACGATGATGCCAACACCACAGAGCAACATCACAATGTCAATGCACCCACAAAAAGATCCACCTGGACTCTAAAACCAGGAAGTAGAACTCAGTCCTATCCTCCTCTCTGAACCTGCATGCGCCTCTCTCTCTCCGATCCACTCGCAGAACTAACCCGCGGCCATGGCTTAATAAAGACACCAGGCTCCTCCGCTCCTGTACCCGTTCAGCTTAATGACTGTGGAAAAAGTCTGGTTCTCTGGCAGACTTTCTCCACTACAGGTTCCTCTTTTCCTGCTTTAACTTTTCTCTGTCCCTTGCCCAAAAACTTTACTTTTCAAAACTAATAAACACTCACAAATCCAACCCCCAACGCCTTTTCTCTTCCTTTGACTCCCTCCTCCTCCTCCTCCCTCCATCTGATTCCCCCGCAAACTCCATACAGCCACAAGACTTTGCTGACTACTTGAAAGCTAAGGTGGACTCCATCTGGGATAATATACCACCTTGTATATCCCCTCCTAGCCTCCCTCGTTACCCTTCCTGGCACTCTGGACTCTTTTTCACTGGTCACGGAGGAGGAACTGACTAACCTGCTATCCTCTGCTCTGTCCACTACACGTGTACTTGATCCCCTCCCCTCTCCTCTCCCCTCATCCAGTACCTCTCCCCCATACTAATCCCTATCCTATTACAAATCTTTAACTCCTCCTTTGCCACTGCTACCTTTCCTGACGACTTCAAAATTGCCTTAGTAACACCCATCCTCAAGAACAACTCTTCTGACAATAACACACCCTCTAGCTATCGACCCATTTCTCTTCTGCCTTTTGCCTCTAAACTCTTGGAATGCCTTGCCTACTCAGGCCTGCTTGACTTCCTTCACATGCATGACCTGCTGGACCCTTTACAATCTGTATTTCGTACTGCTCACTCCACTAAAACGGCTCTTTCAAGAGTGGTCAGTGAGCCTCACATTGCCAAATCTCAAAGTCACTATTCAATACTTATCCTGCTTGATCTCTCAGCAGGTTTTGACACTGTTGATCATGCTCTTCTCCTCCGCATTCTTCCCTCCTTAGGAATCCGTAACCCAGCACTGGACTGGCTCTCCTCTTATCTATCTAACAGATCCTTCAGTGTCTCCTCTGCCACCTCTTCATCCTCTCCTGTCCCACTCTCTGCTGGGGTTCCTCAAGGTTCTGTTCTAGGACCGCGTCTGTTTTCTATTTACTCAAAAACACCTGGTTATCTTGTTAGCTCATTTGGTCTCAAATATCACCTCTATGCAGATGACACCCAGATTTACTTATCGGCACCTCGACTGACTTCTGATATCCAGGCTAAAGTCACAGATTGCCTCTCGGCTATCTCAGACTGGATGGCTCATAGGCACCTCAACCTCAATATGTCTAAAACAGAGCTACTCCTCATTCCACCTAGGCTTGGCCCTATAGCGCCCTTCCGGGTGGCTGTGAATGGCACTACCATAAATCCAGTATCATTTTCCCCTCATATTAATGCCATTGCTAAATCCTGTCACTTTCTTTTGTGTAACATTGCTAAAATCTGTCCCTTCCTCTGTTTCTCCACAGCTAAAATTCTCATACACGCAATCATCCTCTCCCGCATGGACTATTGCAACATTCTTCAGTCTGGCATTCCTGCCATCCATCTACATCCAATCTATACAGAATGCTGCAGCATGTATTACTCTTCTGTCACCTAGGTTTGTCCCTGCCCCACTCCTCCTCAAAACTCTCCAATGGTTTCTAGAGTAATTACCCTTACCAGTTATTGACCTTTGGCCTGTCCTCTGGATTTTTCCCCTTGCTCTCAGCCTGCACCTGATTCTTGGCTCTGTCTCTCGGCTTCGCTTCTTTCCACCAGCCCTTGATCTTTGGCCTGCCTCCATTCTCAGCATATTTATCTCATCCTTATCGGTACATCGCTGTGGTTCTTTGGGTCTTCTCGTGAGTCCTTTAGCGCGGGTTCATCTCATCTTCTTCCTTAAATATTATTTTAGCTGTTTACTATTCTCTGTGCTGCTTCCTGCCCAGAGAAAGTATTAAAATAGCTTACACTAGTGTCTCCGCCAGCAGTACTACTGTTACTCCACTATCCTCCTCCAGTCCCAGTCACAACATCCCTGCTGCCATCTTTAGGTCTACTGGTACCCCTGTACAGGTACATAGAAAGTAAAAGCATAGTGATGTTGCTCCAGAATGTGAAGATGAAAAAAGCGTCACCTCAGTTTCTTCTTCTCCACCACCTTCCAGAGTCATCTGTCGCTCCAAAGCGTGGGACATTTTATGCAACTTGGCGATGGTCGTCTAGCAAAATGTAAATTGTGTGGCAGGAAAGCCAGCCGTTGGAGGGTGTTGGGTCATCAAACCACCTCTGGGATGAACCAACATTGTATAAGAGTTGTATTCCAATTAAAAGAGTCTATGTAAGTTTGTATTCATTAAGACCAAACCTAATGCCCCTGAGGAAGCAGAGCGTAGTCTGCGAAAACATTTGAGTTAGTCTGTAGTTTCTCAGAGACAACGGGTCTCTCTGCACTCCCCCTGTGGATTTCTTCTCTGCTTCCCCCCGCCCCCCACCAAAGTATCATACGATTTTGAGGCACTTGGTTCCACAGGGGAGTTTTCCACGTGCACAGAGACAAAGAACATTTCAGTCTTCTCCCTTCATCCAAAGGAGGAATACAAACTTCATATTTACTGGAATACACGGTGCCTTTAATTCAATCAAAAGAAGTTTAACACCAGCTCACAGGAACAGAGAGAACCAGGGGTTACGGGTAGGGGATCGGGAGAACACAGAACGTTAGCTAACAGGGGAGGAAATGTGAGTGAAATACTTTACTTTTTATCTTATTGTTGTTCAATAAAACATCTACACTTAGATTGGCCTTTCTTCTCTCTTTTTGCTTTGTGCTGTCATTGAGTTGCTACAGGTACGGTTCTTTATACAAGTGGACAAGGCCACTCTATCAACCCCAACCTGCTGCATTACTAGAGATAAGCCGTTCCATCACTCATCTATCATCATTCCGTCATCTTCATTTCATCTCCATAACTGACTTTCATTCCATCTTCATCCAGTCAAATTTTCCCCTTTGAAAAATAAATAATTTGGTAACATTTCTGATTTAATACAGATTACCTTCCAAGAGCTAATGAACAACAGTGGTACATTTCAGAGGTTTTTTAATATCTCTTTCTTATATACATTTTTCATTTACTGTTTGTACAAAATTATTTTTTTTTCCTTTCCTCAAGTAAAACCAAGGGGAGTTTTCTATATTCTATTTTTTATTCCTGATCATTGTGATTTTACGCTAATCGCCATCAATTTTATTGTATGATCATTTTTGTATTATTTATATTTGTTAAGTGGTGGTAGCCAATTTATCTGCCATATTTCAGGGATTGCAGGAGTGCATGAAACTCATTAGCCTTTTTCAAAAAAATTTCTGTTTATGGCAAAATTAGAAGAGGATTCCTGTCCAACTACCAGATAAAACCCCTGGTCTATCTCCGCTACATAGATGATATTTTTGTCATCTGGACCGCCAGTGAAGAGGAACTTCTCAAATTCCATGAAAACCACAATACATTCCTCCCCAATATCAACCCAGTCACTCACCCACAAACATTAACTTCCTATCAATATTAAGAACAACTCCATCCACATATCCCTGTACCGCAAACCAACGGACAGACCAACCTATCTGAAAAGCAATATACACCCCAAACACACAAAGAACTCCATCATATACAGCCAGGCCATCAGATTAATCAGGATCTGTTCCGACATAGAGGAAAGTGACAAGCACCTTCAGAACCTCAGAGGAGACTTTATAAAACAGGATTTCAGTGTATGGATTATTGATGGTCAAATACAGAAGGCTACCCACATACCAAGAAAAAATCTGTTGAGTTATACCACTGGTGGTCACTTACCACCCCCAGGTTGAAATTCTACGCAAAATATCAAGACAACATTACATACGGATGAAAGACTTAAGAACATATTCCCACAGCCTCCCTTACTCTCCTTTAGACAGCTTCCCAATTTAAGACAACTGATGGTGAGGAGTGGCCTGAATAAAAATACAAAAAATGGCACATCTCCGTGCCTACAAAAGAGATGTGAAACCTGTGCACACATTTATACTACGGACAAGATACCAATTCCAAACACCCAGTTACACCATAAGATCAATGGTACCTTCACCTGCAAATCATCCAATGTAATATACCTTATCATGTGTGCAAAATGCCCAACAGCTATTTATGTGGGGGAAATGGGACAGCCATTTCATAAAAGTTTAATTCCCACAGATCCAGTGTTAACAACAAAAAAGACAGAGACACTAGTGGGAGAACATTTTTTGACAAAACGGACACAGTGTCAGGCACATTAAAATGACTGTATTGATTAGATTATTTCACACTCAGAGAGACAGAAAAACATGCAAGGTTAAATTGATGCTGCTGTTTAATGCTTTACATAATGGTCTGAATAGAGAAAGAATTCCTGTCACATTATCATATTGTGGATTAACATTTACAACAGTCCCACAGGTTTCGTAAATACCTTTGACTCCTCAGAGGAAGACTGCAATTTTCTTCACACTCCTCTACCATTGACTGATAAAAGAACCTGGGTCAGGACTGAGCTTTCTTATCTGATTTCCATTCTAAACAATTCAATGTGTAATTCTGTATAAGACCGATGTTTTCATATTTATCTGTATAACACGCCTGAGGAAGAGACCTGAGAGGTTTTGAAAACTTGCATCCTAAATCTGCTTAGTTAGCCAATAAAGGTATCAACTTGACTGTATTTGGTGCCAATGCATTGGATACATTTTTTAAACTCAAAGGTGTAATTGTCAGTGTTCTCCGGTGCCACAGGCTTGACTCCGCCCCCTCTTATTTTCCCATCTTGGCAGGGAACATAAGAGGGAAGGGAGTGAAGCGGGCGACATCGGTGTACACTGACAATTAACCATTTGAGTGTTAAAAATGAATCCAATGCATTGCAATGTGGTCTGCAACTCAAAGGGTTAACACATGAGAATTTGTACCACAGAAGAATAGTAGCAGCATCCGAGTAGTTCAACCAATTGAGTGTAGTGAAGCCCCAGACGGGTACCAATGCATCTGATACATTTTTATTACAGTGAAAGGGTTAATTGTGCTCCGATGCCACAGGCTTCACTCTGCTCCCTCCTATCTTCCCATCTTGGCAGGAAACATAAGAGGGAGCAGACAGAAGCATGTGGCACTGGAGCACATTGACAATTAACCCTTTCACTGCAAAAAATGTATCCGATGCATTGTATAGCAGAGTGCACTCAAAGGGTTAACACACACGTACCTCAGAAGAAGAGGAGCGACAACCGACCAAGATGATGTGAGCTGTAGTACCCAGCAGCAGTCAAGCTAAAGGTTGTCTACCACCATTACATGCCACCAGCAATGTAACACATGATTGAGGGCCACCATTTCTTTTTAGTCATCCTGTCCCCTTAAATAATATCGAATGATCCACACACTGAGCCCATTTATTACAGTTCACACATGAAGGGGGTGTCTGATCATGCACATTAATTAGTATCGTTCACCTTTCGCATGCCTAAACAGAATAGCGTTGCTTTCACCGTATTAATCCACAAGGGGTTAATCTGACGCTTTGCACACAGTATGACACTTTTGCCAGCTCTGTCCTGTATCCCATGCCTGACCTGTCACCTACATGTATGTGATAACCAAGCACTAAGTACTTTGAGTGTCTGCCCCCCTCCATCAGCCTCTCCAGTGAAAGATCCTTACCACTGCATCATTTTATTGTGCTACTGCTCTGCTTCAAATAGACACCTATTAACAGTGACATTTATCAGTGAGTCCGGCCCAGAGTGTGCTGGATGCACCACGATGCAGAGAGGTTTAGATGGGAGGGTGTCTGGCATCAAGTACAGTGGATGGTAGAGTTTTCCTGACGACTGGTTATGGGGTGAGAGTCGGCTGTGTTATTTATTTATTTTATATATAAATATGAAAACAGGACAGGTATTTAGGATTCCCTGACACTGTCCGGCAGTCAGTGAATTATTAGTTTTATCCTATTATCTGTACTAAGACAGGTCCAGGGTGTATTTACATGGACACTAAAAAGCTACTAATATAATACATGTTAACCCTTTGAATTCCAATGCTTTCTTCTACACATTCTATACAACCTCCTTTTATACAGAACAAATTGTGCAAATTAAAATTATTTACAGTCAGATTGTCCAGACGGTTTGTTTCATCTTCCTCGGTTTATTTACACATTTATGTAACTGACATTGAGCTCCCTGAATTTCCTTTTCCATAGAGATTTCTGTCAGGGACTGTGATACAATGTAACACTATCCCTGCAGTAGAAAAATCTGCCTCACCTACAGCTTATAGATCACTCAGTGCCGCAGTGATAGTGTTACATAGTATCACAGTCCATACTGAGCACTCAGTGCTGCAGGGATAGTATTACATTGTATCAGTGTTCATACAGATCACTCAGTGCTGCAGGGATAATTTTACATTGTATCACTGTCCATACTGAGCACTCAGTGCTGCAGGTACAGTATTTCATTGTATCAGTGTCCATACAGAGCACTCAGTGCTGCAGGTATAGTATTTCATTGTATCAGTGTCCATACAGAGCACTCAGTGCTGCAGGTATAGTATTACATTGTATCACTGTCCATACTGAGCACTCAGTGCTGCAGGTATAGTATTTCATTGTATCAGTGTCCATACAGAGCACTCAGTGCTGCAGGTATAGTATTACATTGTATCACTGTCCATACAGAGCACTCAGTGCTGCAGGGATAGTGTTACATTGTATCACTGTCCGTACAGATCACTCAGTGCTGCAAGGATAGTGTTACATTGTATCACTGTTCATACAGATCACTCAGTATTACAGGGATAGTGTTAAATTTCACTGGATGTATTATCAGTTTTTAGAATACGTAAAGTAAAAAGGAGATGACTGTCCCTTTAATAGAATTTTACATATTTAATGCTGGAAAGAAATGCATTGGACAACCCTTGGGCAGTCAAAGGGTGAATAGGGGTGCAAATAAAATTACTGTGATAATGTAACAGCTCAGTTTCCTTACTAATTCCTAAATCAGAGGGAACTACAAATCCCATCATCCCCAGTCACCCAATGGTCCCTACAGCTAGTTAGGTTATACACTGTGTAATGTGCTTTTGTATAAATAATAATATAACACAGGTCAGGATCAGATCTGGTATAGAATAAAGAAGGATTCAGCTGTATTCTCTAATCAGTTTACTAATAACGATCTGTCCTTGGTAAATAATTGTGGACTCACCGGTGATCATTCTGGATAGATTCATGTGCTGATCCAGTCTGTATATGGTGCTGTGTGTCCTCTGCTATAGATGAGATGTTCCTTATACACAAACCTGACAAATCCTATTAATATTGTGAGGACACACACCCGGTCAGTGTGTGCCTTTTACACAAATATCTCCTTATAATATATACACTTCACTCCTCTATAGAACTGTGTTTGTACTGATTCTCATGGGAAGATTGGAGAAAGTGTCACCTCCTGAGATTCACTCATCTGAGAAATTCAGTAGAACTTTTCTGAACTCTGCTTTTACTTTTTCTTCTTTGGTAAAATTAAACTTGAGAAAAGTTGTAAACACTCAGATGACATCATTTGGGGCTGTTAGATTTAGCCAAAAGCAGTGGACTCATATCCATACCCCACGTTTGCTACAGTGTTTCTGTCACTAAAATATAAAAGTGAATTCAGCTGCTGACCACAGAGGAACACACACTGGACAATCCTTCATAAATAGGATATTGGTGCATTAGAGTAGGGGTAGGTGACCTTGAGATATAGGCTGATTGGGGATGATAGGTGTTGTAGTACAACAGGTAAACAGGTAAACATTGTTATTATTATTATTATTACTAGTAATACTGGGACAGCTTTACCCGTGAGGTTGATAAGATAATTACTGGTATAATGAGTGGCTTGTTGGATTGTCAGTGCTTAGCCCTTTCATCTCCAAACATGTGTGCAACACATTGCAAAGAACTGAGTTACACAACTCTCCATCAGTGAACATGTGTGTGTTAGCACATGAGTGTGTGTGAGCGTGTGTTTGTGCATGTGAACATGTGAGTGCATGTAACTGTGTGTACGTGAGCATGTGTGTGTGTGTGTAGCAAGCGTGTGAGCACGTGAGCGAGTGTGTGTAAGTGAGAGTGTTCTTGAGAGTGTGCTTGAGCGTGTGTGAGCAGTAGGATGTGTGTATGGGCTTGTGTGTACTGCACATATGTTTTGCATTAAATGTTTTGCCCAAGGGGCACGTCTGGACACGAGACGGGATGGACGTATAGCAGAGCTCCTCTGCACTAGTGATCCATTCAGTTTGCTTTTAGAGGCACTTTTAGCTACTATGGTCAAGAACAAATGACGGCCTTCATCTTCTCAGACATCCAAGGCACCCAAGACACGAGAGACCTCCCTGAGTGGTTATTTTACTGGCCTGCCCGGCCCCGCACCTCTGTACGCTGACTCCAATATAGCGGGTTCCTCTATACATGCTGCATTCTCTGAGGATTCCTCCAGGGGCCTGCATCAGTGTTGACGGCATCTACAGACATTAGGGAGCTGCTGAGGACTATCACCTCAAAGGAGGACTTCACCCTTCTGGCATCTGATAAAAGACGCGGTGTTCGGGAGGTCAGAGACGATATTGCCAGCCTTAAGGCAGACATAGTGGCGCTTGATGCTAGACTGGTGGCGGTGGAACAGGGGACCTCACGCACGGAAGGAGGCTTGATAGAGCTGTCATCCACCTCAGATCAACATACTTTGCAGATCGTGGAGATCTGGCGGATGCTGGAGGACCTCGACAATCGAGGTTGGAGAAATAATATTAGGGTGCGAGGACTCTCGGAGGACGTTTCAGCGGATAACCTGCATTCTACACTTACATCTATTTTCCGCACTATCTTGGACCGGCAGGAGGACTATCAGATTGAGATTGAACGAGCGCATCAAGCCTACAAGCCACGTGGCCAGCCTGTCAGTCCCCTGAGGGATGTTATCTCTCTAGCTTTTGGGTGGAGGAGGAGATTATGTGCAAGGGTAGGCCAGGAGAACTTGGACTTATCAGGGCAGTGATGTTGCCAGGGCCAGATTTATAATAAGACAGAGTAGGCATCTGCCTACAGGTGCACTCCACATAGGGGCGCCTGTCATTGGGACCCGTTTTTTGTTTTAACCCTTTGAGTGCGTTCCCCTCTGGCACTCAAAGGGTTAAAATCAGCCTTGCCGCGTTCACTAACTGTAACGGTTTTTTAAGATACTCAGACCAGTTGGTAAAATAAAACACAGTTTTATTAAATGAAAAGTAAGGTAAACGATCGCCCTCTACAGGCAACACAAAATAATAGCAAAATATGGATAGATATGCCTCCACAGGCCCAGTATACAGAACCAGAGTATCACATATACTGTCTCAGGACAGGCACATAGTAGTGAAATACATTAAAGGGTTAAATGCACTAAGCAGTCCGTCTCTGTTGTGGAGTTTGGCATGCCCAGGGTGGTGATAGGAAGTAAAAGTGTAGATGGTGCAACACTTAGAGTTCTTAAGACAGGAATGCTGCTAGGCAATATGTGACCAGTGGTAGAATCAGCAGAACAGTTGCCCAGAATAGCCCCCGTGGGCGTAGCCACAGATACAACTGAGTCTGCAAGTGCGTGAGTCGGTAGCCCCCACAGGCGTAACAACGGTGTGAAGAAACAGGAGGTTCAACTTTCATGTCCCTGTGATGTATGAGGACTGTGGGATTACATGGACATTCCAGCAATACATCTGTTATGGACTTTTCCTATCTCAAGTCCTTTGAACTCAACCTCGCCATCTATTGGTTGAACCTTGCATTGCAGCATTGTACTATGCACTGCCATCTATTGGTTGAATCCTGCATTGCAGCACTGTACTATGCACTGCCATCTATTGGTTGAAATGTGCATTGCAACATTGTACTATGCACTGCCATCTATTGGTTGGTGACCTACATTGCAGCATTGCTTTGTCACATGTGAGTATGCAAATATGTCAGTGTTGCATTCTGGGACCTTCAGTTTCTCACCAATGTTTTCATTATACTCCCCCATCCTACATCCTAAAATTGTTAGACCCTGTTATGTTTGTTGTATGTCTTGTCTACTGTGTATTATGATATTTTGGTATATTCATGTCACCTCAAGTTGAATGAAGGCTGTGAAAGGTCTGGTATTCCATATAAACAAACTTATATCTGTTTCCCTTACCACAAAGCAGCTGTTTAGGCTCTGTTATTGGGGGGAGGCATGGCTGTGTGACCCCAGGCACGTGTAGCAAAAAGCACATTTAGAAAGGTGGTGTTGTTATAAGGGCAGAGGGGTGGGTTCTTGCCAGGATGAGGTGCAATTGTTGCAGAGGGACTTGAACCTGTTCCCCAGGACAAGGCAAAGGGGTTAGTGCCTGTTCAGCAGAGGCTTTGCAGCAGAGGGGATGATACCTGCTCAGCGGTGACCTGTTCCAGTGGGTAGAAGTGCGAGTCCCTACCCAGGTCACTACTCCCCATTGGGCTGGCTGCACCTGGAGGTCTTCCAATCCGGTTGACCGCTCCTCCTCTGGGTGGTGCAGCTAGATCCAGTGGCAAGTGGCCCAGGTCCCTCCGGTGGTCCTCTGAGCCCGGTCCGGTGTAAATGACCTGGTAGGCGCCCCCCTAATGCTACAGGGGCGGGTGCCTGCCGCAGGGGGCTGTCACGTTGGTGGCAGTGGTGGGATCTCTGCACTACAGAGTCCAAACCACCACCGGGATTCACCTCGATTGGGAGGTTCAGAGGAGAGCACAGCCAGACCCCGAGATGGAAGCTATTTACAAGAAGCTGAGCATCGCATCGCTGAAAGAGCTGATCATCGCCCGAGGGTCTGATCATGGTCAACGCAGTAAGCCAGAGCTTGTTGTTCAGCTGATCAAGATGGATGTGGAGGCTGGCATAGCTAAGGCACCAGCTCCACATCAAAGAACAGAAACCCCCTTTCAGCAGAGTATGCGGGAGAGAATGGCTTACTTAACCCCACCTGTCTCTGAGGGCGCCATAAGAGAGATAATGTGGCAGGTTCGGGCAGAGCTAGACCATGCAGGAGACACAAGGTTCAATAGTAGATCCCTTCTTGATGTTAGGTCCTGGAGAAGCAGCGGAACAGTAATGGATCTTAAGGTAACCCACCAGCCCCCCTGTGTTGTGATCCCTGAACTGGTGAGTGGGAGTGAGCTCACCAGCAGCCCCATTAAGATGGCCCCTTTGTTAATGGACACTGCCCTGGAGAAGGAGCAATGTGTGCTCTCCAGGGGCACGGATGATACGTCCCTGAGGAATGGGACTGCGGTCTTCCTCAAGGCAGAGAATGGCCCTGCGGTTTGTGGCCTGAAGGAAGAGGACCTCAGCACAATTAAGGAGACAGTGCTGCTTGCCCTCTTGTTGACCCTATGGACTGTGAACTGGTGGGTGTGAATGTGTTCCCCACCAAATGACACCAGGCCCGTGTAGCCAAAAGCGCCTTTACAAAGGCGGTGTCGTTATCTGGGCAGAGGGGTGAGTTCCTGCCAGGAGGAGGCGCCATCATTGCAGAGGGACCTGAACCTGTTCTCCAGGACAAGGCAGAGGGGTTAGTGCCTGCCCAGCAGAGGTTTCGCAGCAGAGGGGATTGTACCTGCTCAGTGGTGACCTGTTCCAGTGGGTAGAAGTGCAAGTCCCTACCCAGGTCACTGCTCCATATAGGGCTGGCTGCACCTGGAGGTCTTCCAATCCGGTTGACCGCTCCTCCTCTGGGTGGTGCAGCTAGATCCAGTGGCAAGTGGCCCAGGTCTGTCCGGTGGTCCTCTGAGGCCGGTCCGGTGTAAATGACCTGGTAGGCACCCCCCTAACGCTACAGGGGCGGGTGCCTGTCACGGGGGGGCGTCACAAACGGTACAGCTTGCAATGCAAGAGCTGGCTAATAGCCCCCACGGGCGTATAACGGAGACCAATGGAACAGAGGTAGTTTGAGCCACTAACCCCCACAGGCGTATACCAACGACAACCTGCCAGAGCTTTGAGCCAGTAGCCCCCATGGGTGTAACAACGGAGACCACTATATGCCACAAGTGGAGAGGCCAATCGCCTCCTACTGGAGCCTACCCTTTTCTGCAATGGCTTGAGCCTTTAGCCCCACGGGCGTATGTCTGAGAACAAACATATGAGCAAGAGCCAATAGCGCCCAACCAGAATCGTTACCGAACGTGACTACTCTGCGGTTTGACAGGATGAGCCGCCGACTCAGCAGATGCAGTGCAATACAGCTTAGGCTCTGTATTGGGGAGAGAAGGCTCAACAAAGGATTAGGCAGCACAGCAAGGGTTAAAATGCAGCTTTACAGAGCGAAGGCTCAGTATAGCGGAATAGCTCTGCAAGTATTACGGAGGCTCAATGACGGAAGCACAGCTCTGCGAGTAAGCACGGAGACTCAGCACTGGGAACAATGCACAGCAAGGGTGAAGTAGGTCACACTGCCAGCTTGGCAGACAGCAGCAGCGGAAGTAAAAATGTCGCTACGGCGAAAACCGGAGCGGGAGGCAGGAACAAGCAGGTCACTGGAACAGGCCGGTTGCGGGTCACGGAGCAGGAAGTCAGCCAGGCCGGGTCGGATAACGGAGGTGGTATTCAGACAAGCCGAGTCAATCACAAACAGGAACGTCAGCCAAGCCGGGTCAGATCACAGAGGTGGTTCTCAGACAAGCCGGGTCAATCACGAGCAGGAACACAGGAGTGTAATCAGAACAGGTCAAATCGGTACACAGAAATCCGGAACTCAGGAACTCAGCAACAGCAACACTATCTCTGAAACACCACGAAAGGGCACCTGACAGGTGTCATGGCCAGGCATAAAAAGGTCACCAGGGGCGGGCCAAACCAACTCAGCAAATCAGAGCCTACCACAAGCGAGAGTGACAGAGGAGGATCACAGTCACTGTGATACTAACCCCATCCCCACCAGGTGAGGTCTATGCCACAGACCTGTAGCTGCTTATCTCCCTGATCGGGTCTTTAGTAATGCAGATCGCTGGGAGATGACATCATCTCCATGACATCATCTCTCAGCTCTCTGCATTACTGAACAGAAGACCGCACGGGAGCACCAGCAGCTACAGGTCTGTGCAGAAGGAGGCACACCTCTGGACCACCAGGGAGCAGGGGCGTCCAGAGGAGGTAGGAAACAGACACGGGGGGCAATATGGAGATGATGGGGCAATATGGAGCTGATGGGGGCAAAATGGAGCTGATGGGGGGCATTATGGAGATGATGGGGCAATGTGAGGGCAATATGGAGATTATGGGAGCAATACGGAGCAGATGGGGCAATGTGAGGGCAATATGGAGCTGATGGGGGGCATTATGGAGATGATGGGGCAATGTGAGGGCAATATGGAGATTATAGGAGCAATATGGAGCTGGTGGGGGGCAATATGGAGATGATGGGGCAATGTGAGGGCAATATGGAGCTGAGGAAGGGCAAGTTGGAGCTGATGGGGCCAATATGGAGCTGATGGGGGGGGGCAATATGAGGGCAATACGGAGATAATGGGGGCAATGTAAGGGCAATATGGAGATGATGAGGGGCAATGTGGGGATTAGGAGCATTGTGGAAGTGTCCAGTGGAGATAGCCATTGTTGGGGGGCTTTTCAGATTTCTGTTCCTACAGGCTCCTGAGATTTAAATCCGGCCCTGAATGTTGTTCTGTACCAGGACCTGTTTTGGGTCACCCTGCAGAAATGCAGACTCCTGCAACCCCTTCTTCGGGCCTTGTCTGCGCAGAATGTCCCTTATCACTGGGGATCTCCTTTTAGTCTTACCGCACAAGTTGGGAATACTTATCATGGGGTAAGGGTTCCAGAGGATGTGACTGGCCTGGTTAGTGCTGCTGCTTTGCCTGATCTATCGGTACCTGATTGGGAGGATCCTGGCACTATTGGATGACAGGAGCCGCAGAGGATAAACCATCCTCCTAGGAATCGTGGGGTATCGCCAGTGCCGGAGACCGCCCTCACCGGTACACCGGTGGGTCCTTGAGGAATGACCGGCACATTGCTGGAGACCTACTCTATATCTGATTGTTTACTGGACCATCACCTGGGGGATAGCGTTCTAATTAGGATGCCCTATTTTCCACACCTGTGTTTCTTCTTGCTGTTTCGCACAGTGATAGAGGCCCACTTGGTGATTGGCCTGCCTACTGGTGCGTACATGGGGGAAATACTTTGATTAGAATGTTTCCCTTTCCCCATCCGTGACTTCTTTCCTATATCTGGCATTGTTGATCCTGGGAACATTGACACTGGATGCTCTTTGACCAGTGGACTTGGGAGGTGTGACACCGGATTGCTATTGTCTATTCATTGGACCTTCCTAGCACCAGCTTGTTGGCACTGCGGACTCTGCAGTGCTGCACAATGCTGTTTGCTGACCGCACTACCCTGCTGGCCTGTCTTTCTGTGGGCCGGGTGGTGCCAGACTTCTTACCTCTGACGTGATTTCTCATTGTTTATGTTCCTCAATATTATTACTTGTTGCACGATAATTTAATTGTTCTAGTAGTGCTAGGATCATGGTGTGGTTCTCCTTTCCCAGTATTATGCTATTTGTTGCCTGGGGCCATCCCAAGGGCTCTTGGTGGACCATCTGCCTTACTGTGATCAGAGACAATATCTGGTCTTTGTCTTGGCAGTCTATGAGGAAGGTGGCTCATTACCTATCAATGAAGCATGCATTGTTTTATTTGTGCGGGCTCTGCATATGTGAGGGGGGTATATTGTCGCCCAGGGTTGCTCCTGGCTGTGTATGGGTCACCCATGTCCCTGAGCCGCTGCCATACTGCGGCATGCTTTGATTTGGGACCTTTGGGGTGAGCTGGGCCAGCTTGATGCGGGGGGACCCTGCATTGATTTGGTGCAACTCCTGTGGTTCATGGGTGCGTTCCCCAAATCTCGTTTGCCATTTGCCTGCTCAGTTACTCAATTTGTCCAAATCCTCTTGTAATGAAGACACATCCAGTTCAGACCTTATTACCTTTCTTAATTTAGTGTCATCAGCAAACACTGATACATGGCTCCCTATGCCCTCTGGGAGGTCATTAATAAACAAATTAAAAAGAAGAGGACCCAGGACAGATCCCTGAGGTACTCCACTTATCACGTTTATCCAACTGGAGAACTTGCCATTTACTACCACTCTTTGCATTCTATCTTTCAGCCAATTTCCAATCTACACACAAACGTTTTCCCCTACTATTTCATTCAATTTGTACAGTAACCTCTTGTGTGGAACTGTATCAAATGCCTTGGCAATGTCTAAATAGATAACATCAACCGCCACTCCCGTAACTATATTTTTACTCCCTTTTCATAAAATGTAATCAAGTTAGTTTGACAAGACCTGTCTTTCACAAAGCCATGTTGTCTATTGCTAATGATATTCCTGTTCCAGCAGAATTCTTTAATATATTCCCTTAGCAACCCTTCAAACAGCTTCCCTACCACAGATGTCAAGCTTACAGGTCTGTAATTTCCTGGCTGTGACTTTAATCCCTTTTTAAATATGGGCACCACATCAGCTTTACGCCAATCCATGGGCACCATACCTGAAATAAAACAATCCCTGAAAATCAAATATAATAGTCTGGCCAGGGCCTGGCTTAGCTCTTTAAGTACCCGTGGGTGTATAGCATCTGGCCCAGGGGCTTTGTCTACCTTTTTTTGTCTACAGTAAACTTTTTTTATGAAAACACATATTTTATAGAGCATTTCCTGCTGAATAAAACAAGGTCACTCCAATCGCTGTCAGATGTTTTATTCAAAATTGATAGCAGTTTAAATAACCAGGAAGTGAATTTACTGTGTTTACTTCCTGATACTTCTAACTGACAGGAAGTGACAGGCAGTGTCTATCACATTCTATGGAGAACTGTATGTCTCTGACTTTTCTGACTTTCCTCTGCATTAGAATCTAACAGAAAAATTAAATTAGAATTTGACCACTAGAGGGCACTGCTAATGTAAAAAAACATGGGTTTAAACTGTAATAACTCTGAAAATATAAATATCTCATCAGTGGGAGTACCCTTATTTTACTCAAAAGGAAAATCCCTAAAATATATATTTTTTCATAAAAAAAAGTGTACTGCTCCTTTAACACCATTCAATTGTTTTAACACTTTTTCTTGTGTTAGCCAGTCCCATGCTTGCTGTGACTGTTCTGTAAAAGTAGTTTGCAGATTCTTGTCCATTGGGTCTTCCTTGGTAAAAACGGAAGTAAAGAAATTATTTAAAATATCTGCCTTCTCTCTATCCCCCTTGACCATCTCACCCGTTTCAGATAACAAGGACCAAACATTATCAGACTTTAATTTTTTGCCATTAATGTATTTAAATAATTTTTTGGGTTGCTTTTGCTCTACTTAGCAATATTTTTTTCATTCTCCAGTCTAGCTAATTTAATAGCCTTTTTACAGGTTTTGTTGTCATTTTTGTATTCTGCAAATGCCTCTGTTTATCCCTCAGCTTTATAATGTTTAAATGTTGCTTTCTTGTTATTTATTTCATGAATTACTTTACTGGTTAGCCACACTGGTTTTAATTTACTTCTTTTGTATTTGTTTCCAACAGGGATAAATTTATACGTATATTTTTGCAATGTCATTTTGAAGGAATTCCACTTACCTTCTGTGTTTTTCCTGAAAATATTCTATCCCAGTCAAAGAGACCAAGGGATGAATTAATCCTGCTAAAGTTGGCCTTTTTAAAATTCAGTGTTTTGCTGGAACCCAAACCAAATTGCTTTTTTGAATTAATCTCAAATTATACCATGTTATGGTCACTATTCCCCAAGTGCTCCCTAACTTGGATGTTAGAGATAAGTTCTTCATTGTCAGTTATTACCAGTTCCAGACATGCATTCCCTCTGGTTGAGGTCTGCACTAGTTGAGACAAACAATTGTCATTCAACAAGTTCAGAAACTTACTACTTTTAGCAGAATTAGCTGTTCCATTTTCTAGTCTATTTCTGGATAACTAAAATCCCCCATAATTATAGTTCTCCCTATTTGAGAAGCCTTTTCTATTTACATTAATAGCTGCGATTCTTCAAGGTCACCAATGTTTGGTGGTTTATAACAAATACCCACTAATATTTTCTGGGCAGTTTTACCCCCAGTGACTATTTCAACCCACAGGGATTCCACATGTTCATTTCTGTCATCACATATATCTTCCAGCAAATGAGGCAATAATGCTGGTTTGACATACAGACAGACCCCACCACCTCTTTTGTTTGACCTATCTTTTCTAAATAACATGTAGCCCTCCAAATTGATTGACCAATCATGTGTGTCATCCCACCATGTTTCTGTTATCAATCATTTGTCACAATATATTGATCAATTTCTGCAACCTCTAGTCATTACTCAAAAGTCATATCTCAAGGATACTATACATATTCTTCAGGAAGTAGAAAACATTAAATGGGAAAATGATTATAAATGGGCAACGTGTGATGTTTGCAGCATATATATGAACACACCCCATGAAGCAGGGTTGAGAGCTATAACAGATATCTTAAATATACACAATTTGTTACCCCAGGAACAGATCTCTTTTCTCATACGATGTATTGAGTTTATTTTATATCACAATTACTTCCTCTTTGATAATTCCTTATTTTTTACAAATATCTGGTGTAGCGATGGGATCTACATTTGCCCCATCCTATGCCAATTTGTTTATGAATTTTTGGGAATTGAAGTACATCAACAATGATGAAAATCCTTTTAAAAAGAATATAAGATTTTACAACAGATATATTGATGATCTTATTTTTATCTGGAAAGGGTCGGAGGAGGAATTTGTAGCTTTTACACAATATATTAATGATAATAATTTGAATCTTAGTTTTACGAGTAATTTACAAGTTAAAAGCATTGAGTTCTTGGATATCATCTTATACCAGTCAGGGGATTAGATCCATACCACTAATTACAGTAAAAATGTAGATTCTAATAATTATCTTCATGCCAAAAGTGGACACTGTAGAAACTGGATCAGCAATATCCCTTTTAGCCAATTTCAACGAATTAAAAGGAACTGCAGTACAGAACAAGAATTTCAAAAAGAAGTGAAGGTCCTTCAGCAGAAATTTCATGAAAAAGGTTATGATAACAAAATAGTACAAAAAGCATTAGATCAAACCTTGAATATTGATAGAAAGGCTCTTTTACAATACAAAGACAAAAGTAAAAAGAAACTCCACAACCTTCTGTCCCTTTGTTTATTACAAACTATAATCAGAAAGCATTGCAAATCAAATATATAATCAATAAACACTGGCATGTGTTAATGGAAGATCCCATCCTAAAAAAAAACTAGGAGATAAACCCAAAATAGTTTTTTGTAGAAATACAAATTTAGCCAACTATGTATCTCCTAGTGACATTACACACAAATTATTCCCCCAAGAATTAATAAAACATTTCTACCTCAGATTAAGGGTATGCACAAGTGTGGGGTTAAAAGGTTGCGCCACATGTGCACATTTGGAAAAGCCCAGAATTTTTAATTTTCAGTGTTCTACCACTGGTAAGACTTACACTATAAAAAAATGTAATAAATTGTCAATCCACCTACATTGTTTACTTGATCACCTGTGAGTGTAACTTACAGTATGTAGGAAGAACCAAAAGAAAACTTAAAACCAGGCTCTCTGAACATCTAATGAATATAAAAAATGGACTGGAAACACATAATTTATCAAAACATTGCAAATTGGTTCATAATTATAAACATGAAAATCTGAAAATATTGGGTATTGAACAAGTGTCTTTAAATCATAGAGGGGGTAATAGATTGCTAAAATGAAGACAAAGGGAATCTTTTTGGATCTACACATTAAAACAATGGATCCACTTGGTTTGAACATTGATTTTGACTTTACAGCTTTTTTATAAGGCATTCAAGAAGTATTACCAAATTATTTTAAATCAATTTTTTTAGCCCTTGTTTTTATGATAATTGGAAGGTTAAATATTTATGTATATTTTACAACATTGTTGTATATGTTATGTCTGTTTTTAGCTATTGCCGTTACTATTATTTTTCTTCCTTATTTTTCTTCCTGATTCTTTTTTCTGCTAAGGATGGGGTTTATTTATCCCATTACTGGTTTAGACATACATATATTTTACCACGGTTTAATAGAGTATACACACTTAAGGATATGGATTAAGATCCAGTGTTCGGCACCAGAGGATGTTATTAGTATTTTATTGATATCACTAGTAATCACACATATTCACCATTTATAGATTTTTTAAGCTCATTTATTTACATACTAGTTGAAGAGCCCGTTACACGGGCCACAGTGCCACTGCCAGCCGGTCGCGGGACAATCATGCGCAGTAGAGACTTCCCGCACAGCGGCTGATACAGAGCTGATCTGTAACAGCCGCGGCGTGGTCATTCTCTACTGTGCTTGACTGTGTCGTTACACACGTTTAAGCAAATTATTATATAGGATAATCACATTTTAACATCTTACAAGGTCACCCATTATTTCACTTTATTTAAGCTCATTACAAGTATTTGTTTTCAATATCATTACAATCCAACACAATTTTCACTGTATTATTTTAGCAACAATTATGACTATTGCATTATTTTCAATATGTATTATCTGTAGTCAGATAAAATAATTGAAGAAAAATACAATAGCGCGCCAACCTAGTCCACTGTGCAGTAAAACAAAGTCAATAATAAAATGCCGTTTTCAGCCTGCAGCTTCTTGAAATGGTGTCCGCAGTCACACCTCCGTTGGTATCTATATACAAGAAAAAACACAAGAGCGCAACGGATCTGAGAGCGGCTGTAATCGAAAGTGAGGTATACGCAACAATGTTGCACTTACTGAATAGATACTTGTCAAGATGCCTTGAAAGAATGTTATTCCCTGGGGAAATCAGAGGTTTCTTCCATGTAGAGATGAGATTCGTCTCAGTTCTCTCGAGCCTTCTTACACCCTGGAAGTTTGCCGTATATCCAGAGATGTGGATGACACCGTCCAATATGGGTGCAAGGAATAAAAAGGAAAAAAAACACCTCTAAGTGTACACTGATATCGGAACAGAAGTGTATTAAAGCCCCCAATATATCGCACTCACCAGACATCCATAGATCACAAGCTGGTAATAATCCGATTTCAAGTGTTTAAACGTTTCGCGAGTTCTCTCGCTTCATCGTATACCTCACTTTCGATTACAGCCGCTCTCAGATCCGTTGCGCTCTTGTGTTTTTTCTTGTATACAGATAAAATAATTGCCATTCATATCATTTAAGAGGTAATTTTCTCCTTCTCTTTTTGTTATTTGGTACTTTTTTTATTATGTGATTTTATTTGAGTAATCTATAAATAGCAGGGCACAAGCCCATTAGCTTTCTTTGCTTCCCCTGAAGAAGTGGATCTGAGTATCCACGATACACGTCGGGTATCAGCCTCCCCTCCCCCTGCACTTATTGGGACAGGTCCCGCCCGCTGTGAGAACCCACAGTTCTGGTCCAGTGCATTCAAGGACACAGTGGTAACGCTGTTTCAGCGTCCTGTTTCTCCACGTGGAGTTTGGTTGAAATTTAATATCATCTCCATTGGTGCGGACATTATCCTTTTCAGCCGTTACAGGACATCTAGTCTTCATCTGTATCACTTGAACGGTATACAGGACTCGGTGATACTTTGTTTCTAGCATCTATTGAAAGACTGTGACCTCAGCGCTCACACGGACTGATACATTGTAAGAACTTTAAAGAAGGCACAGTTTCGTAGCAGTAAAGGGCAGGGACCCTTGAGAAGCACAAAGCCCAAGATGGGCATCTTGTAAGTGCAAGGGGAGAAGGGGGGCTTTAGTTCTGCTTGTTTTTAATATATGTTTATTAAAGATACTGCACTTAGAGCACTTTTTCTCTATTTCTCTTTATTTTTTTCTGTGATTGCGCTCCCACCTTTTGCAGATTTGGATTTCCCTTTTGAGGTACACAAGGATACCTTTGACTGAGAGCTGCACCAGAATTTATTGAGACTGTTGAAGAAGACTGCTTTCATTGACTGATTCATCCTCGTCATCTCATCATTTAACTCATCATATCATCCTAACCCATTTATTCATCAGGACTTCTAACCCTCATTGTCTGTTTTACTTTATGTTGGGACAGTGTTCAGACATTTATAGTTTAGAAGGGTTTTACTATTTCATTATCTTGTATTTTAGCTTTATTATTTTTGTTGTGGTTGGCCACATACATCTCCATTTTTTAATAGTTGTGCAGATTAAGTGTTTGTGTATCATGTTTCTCTTATGCCTATCAAGTCATAGTTTTTGATTTCAGTTACCAGCTCCAGTTCCCCTATTTTACCAGTTAAACTTCTGGCATTTGCAAGCATACAATTTATGCCACTGCTATGTTCCATTTGTGATTTAATTTTGATGTGGTTTATAAGCTTCTCCCTATCATCTGTCCTAATCCTGCCCCCAGATCCACCCACTTGGTTATTAACTACAATGCCTTCCCTTTCTATACTATCTAGCCCAGTATTTATTGGCCCCTACCCCCCTTCCTAGTTTAAAATCTAATCCAACAGTCTAGTCATCCTCTCCCCAAGCACTTGAGACCCTCTTGCATTCAGGTGCAATCCATCCCTACTATAGAGATTGTACCCCAGAACAAAATCAGCCCAGTGCTCTAAAAACCCAAAGCCCTCCTTCTTACACCAAGACTTCAGCTATGCATTGAGCTCCCTAATCTCCCGCTGTCTCTCTGGCGTAGCGCATGGCACAGGTAGTATCTCTGAGAATACTACCTTGGAGGTCCAGTTCCTAATCTTACTCCCTAAATCCCTAAAATTACATTTTAGGACTCTCCACCTTCCTCTTACTTTGTCATTGGTACCAATATGCACCAAAACATCTGGATCCTCTCCATCCCCTCCCAATAATCTGTCCACCCTGTCTGCAACATACTGAACCCGGCCACCTGGGAGACAGCAAACCATACGGTTGCTGCGATCAGAGCCACAGATTACTCTATCTGTTCTCCTAATAATAGAGAGATTTGTTTCATGTGAAAAATTCGGCATGAATCCTCTAAACTACAGCAACTACTCAATTGTTCACAAGATTTGTATATTTTGTTAAATGTCAATTATAACAGGAAGTGACACATATTCATGGATCAAAGGGGGAATTGATGATTGTGTTATACATTATGTCTGCAGTTATACAAAATGGATGCATTGAAAGCCTTTTTGGGAAACTTCAGTGTGTAGTGGTGGCTACATGAACTCATGCTACTGGAATGTTTCCAAAAAAGGAATTGCTCTTCTTATTTTATACAACTGTCCATATATGACCAGATGTGTAGCTAGGAGTGTTCAGCATGTAATCCTTTGTTCAGAAATTGTATAAGAGGTTCTCCATGTTGTTTCAGAACTGTATGCCTGATTCCAGTCTACAAAAAGTGACAATACTGCTGAGATAGACCGAGGAGCTGTACCTGCCTGAAAAAAACACAGATTAATTTGAATAATAAAATTCCTCTGTAAAGTAGAAGTGGTCCTGGGGCTATCAGAAGAAAAGGATTTCTAACAGTATGCAGCCGTCCCTCCCATAAATATACAGGTGAGCCGTACATATCCTCAAGACGTATATACATATACAGTACTGTGCAAAAGTCTTAGGTGTAAAAAAATGCTGTAGGAATATTTTCAAAAATAGACATGTTAATAGTTTATTTTTATCAGTTAACAAAATGCATAGTAAGTGAACAAAAGAAAAATCTAAATCAAATCAATATTTGGTGTGACCACCCTTTGCTTTCAAAACAGCATCAATTCTTCTAGGTACACTTGCACACAGTTTGTTAAGGAACTCAGCATGTAGGTGTCACGTTAAGACTCTCAGACGCAGAGTTAGGTAAAAACACAACTTTATTGAAAAGTTAATGCAGCCCCGTAGGGTAACATACACGTACACACATATATCTTTATTAGACAGGAGTACAATACAAATAAGAGCAATGTTGGCTCTACCGGCCCTGCCAAAATACCGGGCAAGGCAGCCAGAGGATTGAGACTCATGAGGTGAGGCTCTACCGGCCTTGCCAAGATACCGGGCAAGGCAGCCGATTGACATGAGGCTAAGACTGGCTCTACCGGCCTTGCCAATACCAGATAAGGTAACTCAAGGAAACAGGACAGGTTCTACCGGCCTTACCATATACCGGGCAAGGCAGCCCATAGACAGGAGATAATGGCAACCACTCGCCCAAGTGACTGGAAGGTGGGACAACAGTCACTAGGTGATAATGAGGCTAAGCCAGTAAGTAGGCCGCCAGCAGCAGAGATAGTAAAGGGTGTGGAGCTCACATTGCTCTCACAGATGGAACGCCATACCACTAAAGTAGCAACCAGTTGTGCATCAAGCGAACCAGTACCCAGTACGTGGAACGCAAACAATACTGAAAGACAGCCGGTGGCTTGAGGAGCGAACCAGTACCCCGTACATGGAACGCTAACAATACTGAGACAGCCGGATGGCTAGAGGAGCGATCCAGTACCCTGTACGTGGGATGCTATCAATACTGAGACAGCCGGGTGGCTTGAGGAGCGAACCAGTACCCTGTACGTGGAACACTATCAATACTGAGACAGCCAGATGGCTTGAGGAGCAAACCAGTACCCTGTACGTGGAATACTATCAATACTGAGACAGCCGGATGGCTTGAGGAGCGAACCAGTACCCTGTACGTGGAACGGTATCAACACTGAGACAGCCGGATGGCTTGAGGAGCGAACCAGTACCCAGTACGTGGAATGCTATCAACACTGAGACAGCCGGGTGGCTTGAGGAGCGAACCAGTACCCTGTACGTGGAACGCTATCAATACTGAGACAGCCGGATGGCTTGAGGAGCGAACCAGTACCCTGTACATGGAACGCTATCAATACTGAGACAGACGGATGGCTTGAGGAGCGAACCAGTACCTTGTACGTGGAACGCTATCAATACTGAGACAGCCGGATGGCTTGAGGAGCGAACCAGTATCCTGTACGTGGAACGTTAACAATACTGAGACAGCCGGGTGGCTGTCAAGCAACCAGTACCCACGTACTGAATAACCGGCAAGATAGTAATGTTGCCAAGACGACTTGGAACATCAGATGACTGAAGACGACTGGACAGGAACCGGAAGATGGAAGCAGGAACCAGCATGCAGACGGTCAACCGGAATCAGGAACAACGGTGAAGACTGGCAGCAGGAAGCGGTGGCTCAACCGGATCCGACGGAGGCAGGAACTATTCAACTGGAAACACTAGAACAGGTTGAACACAGGTCGCAGGAACACAGCAGAGGCCCAGGAACTCAGGAACAAGGTATATACTCAACAGCATAGAGACAACATGAAAGGGCAAAAAAATGGGTGCCTAGGCTAGGTTTAAATAGGCAATACAGGGCGGGCTGAAGGCAGCCAGCCAATGGAGAGCCCCCTACTGGTGATAGACACAAAGGAGAGCAATCACGGGCACCGTGATAGTAGGTTGTCCCAAACATCTTAGAGAACTAATAGGAGTTCTTCTGTGGATTTAGGCCTCAGTTGCTTCTCTCTCTTCATGTAATCCCAGACATACTGGATGATGATGAGAGCAGGGCTCTGTGGGGCCATACCATCACATCCAGGGCTCCCTGTTCTTCTTTACACTGAAGATAGTTCTTAATGACTTTGGCTGTATGTTTAGGGTCAATGTCATGCTGCTGACTAAATTTGGGGCCAATCAGATGCCTCCCTGATGGTACTGCATAATGGATAAGTATCTGCCTGTACTTCTCAGCATTGAGGAGACCATTAATTCTGACCAAAACCCCAACTCCATTTGCAGAAATGCAGCCCCAAACTTGCAAGGAACCTCCACCATGCTTCACTGTTGCATGCAGACTCTTGTTCCACTCTCCAGCCCTTCGGCAAGCATACTGTCTTCTGCTACAGCAAAATATTTAACATTTTGACTCATGATTCCAGAGCACCTGCTGTCACTTTTTCTGTGCCCCAGTTCCTGTGTTTTCTTGCATAGTTGAATTGCTTGGCCTTGTTTCCATTTCAGAGGAATGGCTCTTTGGCCACAAGTCTACCATGAAGACCACTTCTGACCAAACATCTCTGGACAGTAGATGGGTGTACCAGGATCACACAGTTTTCTGCCAATTCTGACCTGATGGTACTGCTGGACATCTTCCAATTATGAAGGGAAATAAGCATGATTTGTCTTTCATCTGCTGCTTGGCCAACCACTGAATCTATGATCCTCAACATTGCCTGTTTCTTTGTGCTTCTTCAAAAGAGCACACCTGGAAACCCCTGTGTGCCTTGAAATTTCTTCCTGGGAGAGACCTTGCTAATGCAGTATAACTACCTTGTGTCTTGTTGCTGTGCTCAGTCTTGCCATGGTCTATGACATTGTGACAGTAATCTGTCTTCAGCAACCTCACCTTATTAGCTGAATGTGGCATTCCTCACCCAGTTTTATTCCTCCTACACAGTTGTCTTTGTTTCAGTTTACGAATGTGTTTCAACCCACATACATGTGTATATGTGTGCAAACACACAATTATTTTGCACCAAAACCCACCCCACGCTGCTCTGGAGAACTCAACGACAAACAAGATGTTTCAGTGATTTTTATATCTTATTGTTTTTCAGAAGATCCAACACTTTCATCTGGGTTTATGGATATCCCCTAACTTGGCCAGAACAACCCTCCAGAATACAAGCAAAGTAGATTATTTATGTTCCATTTCATATTGTATACAGTGAGTAGATGAACTTAGCAGCCACGCCCCCCTTGCTTGGTTACCTCCCCCCTCACCTTGTGTGTCTCCTCTTCCCTATAACTCACCAACTGTCTAACCTCATAGTAAATGGGGGGGAGTGTTATGGTTTCCCAAGAACAAGTCAGGAGTCAGACCGGTATAGTAAAATTGACAATCTTTATTAAACAATACAAACAGAGTAAAACAACAAATATAAGTAATCACAGGCAAGGACACAAGGGACAGCAGAGATCCCAGTAGAGGTCAGCAACTCTATCAGGAAAAAGAGTCTGCCTAAATGAGGGAGCCTCTACCAGAGACAGGCACGAGCACCTGTAGTCTCTGTATCCGGGAAGGTACTCAGAAAGCACTGCTAGAGACAACCTGACTCAGTCCTGCAGTCAGAGAGAATGTAAGAGACAACCTGACTCATGCCTGCAGTCAGAGAGAATGTACGAGACAACCTGACTCATGCCAGCAGTCAGGGAGAATGTAAGAGACAACCTGACTCACGGCTGCAGTCAGAGAGAATGTAAGAGATCTCCCAAGGGGCAGCACTAAGAAGATACACTGAAGCACGCCTGCCGTCAGTCTCAAAGAGCATAAAGTCAAACGTATTCTAAACCAGAGCCACAGGTCCATACCAGATTGGGTGTCTACTATACACAAGGAGAAGGTAGGAGAATAGTCAGACAGAGCCACAGGTCAGCACCAGATTGGATGGTCAGACAAGCCAGGTCATACACAGTTTAGGTAGTCAGCCAGAGCCACAGGTCAGCACCAGATTGTGTGTCAACTATATATAGGATAAGGCAGGAGAATAGTCAGACAGAGCCACAGGTCAGCACCAGAGAGGGTAGTCAGACAAGCCAGTTCATACACAGTTCAGGTTGTCAGCCGGAGCCACAGGTCTGCACCAGATTGGGTGTCCACTATCTAAGGATAAGGCAGGAGAATAGTCAGACAGAGCCACAGGTCAGCACCAGATTGGGTGTCCAGTATACACAGGATAAGGCAGGAGAGTATTCAGACACAGCCACAGGTCAGCACCAGACTGGATGGTCAGACAAGCCAGGTCATACACAGAGCCCAAGGAAACAGAACTGTATGGTACAACAATGCCAAGACAACTGAGTCAGGACTCAGACTGCCCTGCCCTTTAAAACCCTCCTCAGAAAGTAGGTAGGAGGAGCAGCTCAGAGGGAGAAAGTAGGTAGGAGGAGACTACAGGAAGCAATACATAAAACAGATGCCTGCTTCATTCAGATTCTTGTGCCTGCAGATCACACATCTTGCTCTGATGCGTCCAACCATTGCCATATTCCTGCTTTAATCCGTGCGGCATAGACGGCCGCTGACGCCGAAGCATCATTTCAAGCGTCGCCTGAAGCTGCAGCGCTGGAAACAAAGTAAGCTGTGACAGGAAAGTGTTAACTCACAAACTGATGAAGCAATTGGTGGTGAAGAGCTAACTTACAGATGCAACAAAAATGGTATTTCTCACTGTCTACAAAGTACATGTGGAACCTGTGTGCACATATGTACCACCGATAAGATGCCCATACCACATTCCCACAAAAACCATAGTATGAAGGGTCTATTCTCCTGCGGCTCATCTAACATTGTTTATCTCATCGTGTGTGAAATGTACCTAAACAGGACTATATGTAGGAGAGACAGGACAGACCCTGAGAAAAAGGGTGAATTCTCATAGGTCCAATGTGAGGAACAAAGAAGACACCCCAGGGGGTCAACATTTTTTCAGAATGGATCACATCATTAAACATCTCATAGTGACTGTACTGATTTGAAAGACGGAGAGATAGAAAGATCTGGGAGTGTAAACTGAAAAACAAGTTTCTCACTCTGAACTGTGGCTTCAACCGTGATAAGGAATTTTTATCACACTATCCCAAAAAATAAAAATAATTTTGTGCCGGGGGCTGCTCATCTCATTGTAAGTGATGTGTTGTGCACTCCTCTGACATTCTGAGGGTTAACCCATACATTCTTTAGACCTAGCCATCTATGTTCAGTTTCACTCCAGTATAAAAAAAGTAACTGAGCCTAGAGTAGAATTTATTTCCCACACTGGGAAAAAAATCTGCCAATGGAATCAGACCCTTTGTGTGCCACAGAGGTATCCAATGCCTTGTGTAGCAGTGTGGTGGATACCTCTCTGGCAGTCAGGGAGTTAGATTTTAAAATTATGTACATAAGATTGAAAATCATGTATTGTGCATTCAGTCTTGATTCTTATCATGACTGAAAAAGAGACCTAGTTGTCTTGAAAACTTATATCCAAATCCGCTGAGTTACCAATAACTGGATCATTTCTACTCTACTAGTCTCCTACTCCGAGATTCACTCAGTCTATATATATAAAAGAAGACTTTGTGCCTGGCAAAACACACCCAGGGGCGGCAGTAAAAAGGATTACTGCTGCCATTGGGTGATTCTGTGGGAGTGTGATTTTTGGCCTGCCCCCACTATCCAGCCCGCCCACCACTATCTAAGGCTGAAAAGAAAAATGGCTGCCACACACTCCTACACCACAGACACATGCACATGCCCTCCCACATACACACTAGCAGACACATACACACATACGCACGCTGAGGATGATGGGAACAATGTTCAAGCTACAGCTGGAAGGCCATGGTCCAATCTGTATTATGCAGCTTCTTCATTCCCTGTCTTTGAGCCTACACAGCTCTGCTAATTACTACAAGTGAGCTGATTTCTAAACAATCAGCAGGAGGATACTGGCTTGCTGAGAAAGTGGAAACAACGGCAGAGAGGTGATCAGGCAGTGCAGAGCAAGGCTTCAGCTGAGCTGGTAAATGGCAGAGACATGGATGTGACTGTTTTTATATATTGCACAAAGAGAGAGAAAGAGAGCAGGTTGTTTGTCAGTCTGTCTGTAAGTAGAGGTGCCAGTTCCTGCAATCATATCCATGCTGTACATAGCTCACTGTATAGCATGTATGACAAACTATTTATATATGGTCTGGCATTGTATAGTATACAATCTGTGTATAAGGACTGGCACTATACAGTATAGGAGGGACAGTCCCTGTTTGACACCCAAATCCCTCTGCTCCTCTATTTAGGAGATCACACGGTGTGGTGTATATACAGTAGGCTGACCAGACCTCACCTTTAACCGGGGACACATAGGAAATAAGCATATTTCAGGAGTGCACCAAAATCAAAGCAGCCCTGCAGTATGCATTTTTCATATGTGTCACTGGTTAAAGGTGAGGTCTGGTCAGCCTAATGTACAAGTGTATCAGATTGCTTCACATCAGTAAAACCCACGGTAATGTGGGTATAAACTTCTGTATATATCTGTTAAATTAGTCTGTGTAAAAAATACTTTCATCTTCTTCTAAATTATTCACTTACAGAAAGAGTAACTTAACCATTTCAGTGCCAGAGGAGATGCAATGCATTGCTTACCCCCTGGCACTCAAAGGGTTAAAAATTCTCTACAATGGTCTGGCACTGTATAGCAGTGGTTCTCAATCTGTGCCCTCAGTGGCTATTAACAGGCCAGGATTTTAGAATTTCCTTTTAAGAGCACAGGTGAGTTAATCAATATGACTGAGCCTCTGATCAACACACTTGTGTTCTAGCAGTGAAATTCCTAAGTCCTGGCCTGTTAGTGGCCACTGAGGGCATGGGCTGAGAACCTCTGCTGTATAGTATACAGTCTGCATGTGTCTGTGTATAAGGACTGTCACTATACAGTATAGGAGGGACAGTCCCTGTTTGACACCCAAATCCCTCTGCTCCTCTATTTAGGAGATCACATTGTGTATACCAGTGTATCAGATTGCTCCACATCAATAAAACCCACAGTAATGTGGGAATAAACTTCTGTATATATCTGTTAAATTAGTCTGTGTAAAAAAAATACTTTCATCTTCTTCTAAATCATTCACTTACAGAAAGAGTAACTTAACCATTTCAATGCCAGAGGGGATGCAATGCATTGCTTACCCCCTGGCACTCAAAGGGTTAAAAATTCTCTAAAATACACCACCAGCCACGCCCCCAGTAACACCACCGAAAACACAAGTGTCCCTCTTTGGCCATATGAAATGTTGGGAGGTATGTTACTTACACTGCCCACACTGTATGTATTTATGTTCTGATTTGCAGCTGTGTGTCACTGTGTTGTCAGTGCATGTGTGTGTATGTAGGTGTGTTGCATGTGTCTCTGTCTATCACTGTGTGTACCTTTCTGACACGTACACCCTACGCTATAATTCACTATCATAACATTTATTTAAAAAAAAAGAAACATTTCCTGCATAACATGACGGGCAACGCCGTCCCAAACTGCTAGTTACCAATAAAGGGATCATTTCTACTCTACTAGTCTCCTGCACCCGAATCCACTCAGTTACCAATAAAGGGATCATTTCTACTCTACTGGTCTCCTGCACCCAAATCCACTCAGTTACCAATAAAGGGATAATTTCTACTCTACTAGCCTCCTGCATTTCCTACGGTTTATATGGTACCTAGCTTTACCTAAAGTTATGTTAGGCACCATTTTGCATATGCATAAGTAAATATATGTTGTTGGAAATGATTATCCATAAATGACACACAAAGGAAATACATCAATACTTATTCCCATTTCTGTTTCTATCCTATGTATCACTTGGCTCTATATAAATTCACAGTCAATGAAAGTTCAGTCTAATGAATGTTCATATTTGAGAAGTGACATTTGTGTAGGACACCTCTAAGGGCGCCTTTAAGTTCTTGGTTTCTCAGACTATAAATAAAAGGATTTAATAAAGGTGTAACTACTGTGTAAATAAGAGACACAAGACTGTCCCCAAAGTTGTGTTGTTTTGGTGCCGGACGTAAGTATGTGAAGAGGATAGACCCATAGAAAATGAAGACCACAGTCAGGTGAGAAGTGCAGGTGGAGAAGGCTTTATGTTTTCCTACTTTGGAAGGAATCCTCAGTATTGTCTGGAATATGTGTATATAGGGGACAAAGGTTATGCCAAAGGCAGGCAAACCCCAAATGAATAAAACTACAAATAGAGCCAGCATGTTTATTAATGTGTCATTACATGAAATCTGTAACAATAGTGGAAGATCACAAAAAAAACCATATATGGTGTTTTCTGCACAGAATACCAACCTGAGCGTACAAAGACTATTTATCAAACTATTGAAAAATCCCAGAGTCCAAGCCACTGAGACCAAGAGCACACAGACTTTCCAAGACATGATGTGAATATAGTGCAGAGGGTGACAGATCGCTGTGTATCTGTCATAGGACATAACTGCCAGTAGGAAGACCTCTGAGCTAGCAAACAACAAGAAAAAAAAGATTTGAGTTACACAATCTGTCCGGGAAATTATATTCCTTCCAGAAAATAAGTTAGTGAGTATTCGAGGGACGGTGACAGTGGAACAGAAGGTATCCACACAGGCTAGGTGACCAAGGAAAAAATACATCGGGGTGTGTAAATTACCATCATTGTGAATCAGAACAAGAATGAGGAGGTTCCCACATATTGTCATCAAATACATAAAGAAAAAAAAAGGAAATAATAAATATTGAATCTTTGGTGAGTCAGAGAAGCCGAGAAGTATGAATTCATGTAATATTGTTTGGTTTTTGAGTCTTATTGTGATGTTAATGTAGCGTTCTTTATTAGAAAAACCTAGGAAGCAGATATAAAAAGAGTGGTGAGAAGATACATAGAACAAAATGTAATACATGGTTAGACAATTCTCTATTCACTAATTGATAATGTGACATATGAGGAATGTCTAGACAAAGCTGGTTTATTTACTTTAGAGAAAAGATGACATGGTGACACCCCTTGAGATTATCAAAAAGGAGGTTTCAGCTTCAGCAGAGGAAGGGATTTATTACAGTAAGGTTTGCTAAATTGTGGAATTCCTTGCCCAGTCATGTGGTAATGGCAGCTACAATGGATACATTTAAAGTGATAGTAATGTTTCACAAAAACAGCAGCTCCAATTAATCTTCATAGTATTTGGGCTGTGAAGAGTGTTATTTCAATACTATCAGAGTTGTAGTACAAGAGTAATTGAATGATAAAGTATCCCCCTCCAGCCACTTTTACCTAGTGTAAGACACCTCCCCTCAGATGTGGAATCTGGTCCCATGACCAGACAGATCACAGCAAGGAATAGTCTTCTTACTGTGATCATAGGGAAAGCCTGTCCCCCCTTGACAGGTTTTTCCTTATGATCAATGAAGACTGTGCCTCTCTGCGCTCCATCCGGACAGTCTTGCTGCTCTGAGGTGAGCAGTGTTACATCAGTTAAAGGGATGGGAGGGGGGATATTTTATCATTCAATTACTCGAACTACAACTCTGACAGAATTGATATAACACTCTCCAAGGTCCAAATACTATGAAGATTAATTGGAGCTGCTTTTATTATGAAACATTACTATCCCTTTAAGAGAATATCAGATGCATTTCTTTCAATAGGGAACATACAGGGTTATACTGTATATTAGTAGGCAAAATAGGAAGTTCACATAAAGACTAACTTATTTGGGAGCAGAAAAGCTTATATAATTCTCATTTCTCTGGGTTACGAGGCAAAAGGTTGAACTTAATTGTCTTGTGCCTTTTTTCTATCTAATTTACTGTTACTTGATTCTCCTCAGTAATTAACTCCTGGATAAGGTATAAAGTCATATGGACGTTGGAGGATTTTCTCTCTGCCCTGACCTGTCTCTCAGTAATAGAGATGAGAAACCCGTTATTAACTTAGTGTTTTCAAGAACTGTTTGGTCAAGTTGCTGATTCAAAATCAAAGGAAACATTAACCCCTTAAGGACCCTTGACGTACCAGGACCGTCACGGTCCTTGAACTACTCAAGGACCGATGACGTTCATGGTACGTCACGTACTTTTTACTTACAGCGCTCTACCGGGAGCGCTGTAAGTAAAAATAGGGCCTGAAATAGACCGCTCCAAGATCGGAGCGATCTCTTTCAAGCCCCATAGTGACGCGCCGATACACGTGACAGGTCACGTGTACCGGCGCGTCAAAGTGCCCCTATGCGGTCATTATGGGACGGAAATGTCCCATGACCGCCGGTCCTTAAGGGGTTAAAGAAAAAAAATAACTGTTCACTATCCTAATTTCAAATATACAAACTGGCTACTGAATTATTAACAAGTTATTATCCAGTCTTTTTGTCTTGGAGCTTTAGTGATCAATTCTGCTTATCTCTACTCAATATGATATAACTGGACACATCATGATTCTGTTTTTCTTTCCGTTATATAATAATAACTAATGTCAGACAATAGCAGTAATAGATATTAAATCCATGGATACTGGATATTTTTCAAATATGGTTCTTAGGAGACATTTGAAACATTCTATCAGTTTGAATCTACAATAAATGAGGTGAAGAACATTGAGTGATTTACGTGTCTGGATGTCAGCCTCAGCATGGACATCTCATTAGTTTAAATTCAAGCACAAAAGGGGGTAATTTCAAGGGGGTGAATTTCAAGGGCAACTACAACAACTGGACCAAAGTGCAGCTGGACCAAAAGTGTAGTGAGAGTGAAACATGGGAGTTTGACGATCTCCTTACAAGTTTTTGTTCTCTTCCCTACAGGTATGTTCTAATCATCCAATCTATTCTGCACCATCTCTGCACCTCCCCTGCACCATCTCTCTGCACTCCATCCCTGAAACTGCCTTCATGCTGTAATAAGAGCTCGATCCAAATGTTGGAGTAGAAAATGTCGGCAGGGCAAAATGGATACCGACTGACAAAATAAAATGTCTTGGTCGGTATTCAAATGTCCTACTGACATTTAGCACTACAGACGTTAGGACACAAAACTGGTGTCGTGTCCAAACTTCCCAAAACACCACTAAATAACGCCAGTTTTGGGAATTTAACATTAAAAAACTAATGACTGATGCCTGACATACTGTGAAGCACCGTTACACTTACCTGTCATCCACTGTCTGTCTCCTACTGTCTCCGTTCTCTCTTCTCTTCTCTTCTCTTCTCTTCTCTTCTGTCTTCTCTTCTATCTTCTGTCTTCTCTTCTGTCTTCTCTTGTATCTTCTGTCTTCTATCTTCTTGCTGTAAAATAAAAAAAAAGTTTCAGTTTAAAGCATACATACTTTAACCCCTTGAGTGCCAAAGGGGTACGCAATGCATTGCTTACCTCTCTGGTGCTCAAAGTGTTAAAGTATATAGTAAGTGTGCCACGTCTTACAATCATATGCCCCATAATAATACAAATGTTAAAAAATGTTTTTAATATATATTCCGATCAAATGCTTATGCCACAATGACATGAAAATAAACATCAAACTTTGCTTTTAAGTTTCTGTCTCTGCCGCTGTGTGAAGCGCTGAGGAGGCGACAGAGACAGAATTAGGCCTCATACAGCTGCTACTCTTCTTCTTCACGGATCAATGCCCGCTCTGGTATGAGGGAATTAGAGTTTTGGTTGCCCTTATATATGGGTAAGCTCACTTCTAATTCTCTAAAAGCCATTGGCTGGGATATGCTTACGCCCCTCCAGCCAATCAGTTTAAAGCACAGTTGCTCAAAGCTGATTGGCTGGGAGGTGTGTAAGCATCTCTCAGCCAATGGCTGAGAGAGAATTAGAAGTGAAGTTGCCCATATATAAGGGCAACCTCAATTCTAATTCCCTCATACCGGAGCGGGCACTGGCCCGTGAAGAAGAGTAGCAGCTGTGTGACGCCTAATTCTGTCTCTGCCACCTCCTCAGCGCCTCACACAGTGGCGGACACAGAAACTTAAATGCTAAGTTTGATGTTTATTTTCATGTCATTGGGGCATAAACTTTGGATCGGAATATATATTGAAAACATTTTTTAACATTTGTATTATTATGGGGACATGTGATTTTAAGATGTGGCACACTACTATGTACTTTAACCCTTTGAGCACCAGAGAGGTACACAACGCAATGCAAAGCTTTGCGTACCCCTCTGGCACTCAAGGGGTTAAAGTATGTATGTTTTAAACTGAAACAGAAAAAGATAGAAGAGAAGACAGAAGACTGAAATGAAGGACAGAAGAAGACCAGGAAGCCGAGGACTCCGCTGGACATCAGGATTAATGGTAAGTGTTACTTGTAATGTGATTTTTTTTTTTTTAATGTAGTCAGGTTAACCCTATGAATGCCGGCGGGGTAATTATACCTCACTGGCATTCATAGGGTTAATTCTACTAATGTCTGACACACTTTTTATACTTTGGATGTATTGATATTGGGCTTAGGCCCCAGATCAATACACCCACTGAGGACTTAGGTGTTTTTAACTTCCAGTGTCTGTGTCGGCTGTTAAACAGGCGATAAGGGACTCAAGTTAAAAAAAATAGGAGAGAACTTTCCTGTGAGAACTTGAGTCCCTTATCGCCTGTTCTTGGCTAACGCAGACCTTTCAATTGCAATTTATGGTGTTTTCATCCTTTTAAATGGATGAAAACACCTCTTAACTTCAGCTCATGACGGCTCTTTTTTTTGCCGGTATTTTTTGACAGCACAGACATTTGAATAGCTTACTGTGCAGAAAAAATGCCGTTGGCAGAAAAAGCAGCCGTCTCCAACATTTGGATTGAGGCCTTAACCCTTCGTGGTATGTTCTAAATCACCCTGTCTGGTCTCCACCACTTCCCTCCTACATCTCTCTGTTTCTGTTCTGTTTATCAGCTGTTTTAAGGTTGTAGCACTTGATTGCACTCAGGGCAATCCCAGTACATAATAATTTGTCATTGGGACCAGACAGTCAGTCATCCTCAGCATGGACATCTCACTAGTTATAATTCATGTACAGATAAGAGGGATTTTCAAGAGGATCTACATCCCCTGGACCAAAGTGCACCTGGACCACAAGTGTAGTGAGAGTTAAACACTAGAGTTTGACAGGAGAGTGGACAGGGGAGAAGGAAAGCTGCTGCAGCACATCCACTTATAAAAAACAGGCACATAGACAAAAAGGAATAAAGTGGAATTGGAGAGAAGAGATTACATAACTATTACAAATATAAAGTTATTTTGCAAATCCACCATAATTAGATGTTAATCTCAGCTGTTTTCTGACTACCTGTAACTCCCCTGCTATTCTTGTCTCATGCATGCCAACATGAACACATTACTTCTATCTGTTCTAACCATTCCACTAGTAATACAGATTTCCTCTTATACCTGCAACCATGCCCCACACCCGCACCATACCATAATAATCCATCATGGACTTCTGCATACATGTACACTTCCCTCTGAGCGCTGATGGAGAGTACTAAAAACAAGCTCACCCACCCCCAGTAATTATAGTAACAGACGCACCCTCTCACTATATGCTCACCACAAACAACTCACTAAATTTGTATGCATTTTATTACTTGCCTTGGCAAATGACATAGAAACCAACCCTGACCCTCAACTAGTAAGTAAGACATGGTAATTTCACCTTTAAAAAAGGTCTCTCTTTTGTGCACTGCAACATATGCTGTTGTCATAGATGATTACTCATCCTTTAGAAAAGACCGTGCAAAGCGAGGAGGAAGGGTAATCATATACATACAGGAGTCAATAAACTTTACACTTCTAAATGACTCTCATAACTCTGATTCTTATGAATACATTAATGGCAAAATGTGTCTTCCATATTCAAAACAAATCATAATTGTTGGCATCTACAGACTGCCAAATACCCCAGCACATTCCCTTTCAATCATAGCTCAACACCTAAAGGAGATTGCCACTCAAAACAAAAAAAGCGAGCTGATGGTTCTCGCAAACTTTAATATTAATTGGCTAGACTCCAGGAATGAAAAATGCTGTTCATGGTTTAAACATAGAACTTATCACAGCTAATTTCCTCCCCTACTCGCATAAATCTTAAAACATCCAACATTCCTTGCTAGACTGGATCCTTTCATCCTGCACAAGCAGAATCCAAGCCTCAGGTCTACTAGCAAACGTGTTTTGTGATCGCTCCATAGATTACTGTGTCCACAAAATAAAACCAGTCAAATGAGTATGTTCAAAAGTAATACTCATGAGATCTTTAAAAATTTTAATCTGCAGTCCTTCCTAAATGACTTAAGAAATTGTTGATGGTATAGATTACATCTAATACCAGACCTAGACTCAGTGATTGTCTTTTTTAACTCAGAATTCTTACAGGTCGGTAATACACATGCCCCACTAAGGAAGGTCAGGGTTAGGGGGGCACATCTACCCATGGTCTCAGCTGACTTGATTCAGTTATACAGTTTCAGAGATGCCTTATGGAGAAAATGTAAACAAACTGGCTCTGCTTATGATCACACTCCATACAGGCAATTAAGGATTACTTGCACAAAGCAAACCAAATTAGCAAAAGCACAATATTTTACTGACAACTTGAACAATAACATTTCAAAGCCAGCCTAACCATTCTCACCCATCAACTATAACCATAGATAAAGAAACAATACAGTGCCGAAAGCCATAGCTAATGCATTTAACAACTACTTTGTTGGATTTGTCACCATCCCGATTACACAAAACAAAGGTGACTCTGAAGTCCAGCCATCTACAGAACAGTCACTGACACCTGTTGCCTGGTCCAATTATGCAAATGAATTCAATTTCATGCCAGTAAATGAAATCAAAATATATGATCACCTCCTCAACCCAAAAATGAAATCCCAATCTACCCATGACCATCTACCAGTAATGTTATTAAAATTCAATGCCATGGTCCCAGCCCAATTGACTGCATCTTTAATTAATGCCTCTTTGTCATCAGGGTATATGCCCAATGCCTGGAAGGTGTCTAGAGTTGTGCCTATCCACAAAAGTGGGGATAAAAATGTACTCTCAAACAAAACACCAATATCCCTACTCCCACTTTACCTAAAATCCTAAAGAAATGTGTACATGTGCAGCTATATAAATATTACCAAAAGACCAGTTTTTTCACCTCTCTTCAAACGGGCTTTTGACCAAATCTCTCAATAGTCATGGCCCACCTAAAAGTAACCAATGATATCCATACTGGCAAGGAAAATGGTGAACTGACTGGAGCTATTTTCCTAGATTTTGCCAAGGGCTTTGACACAGAAAACTATAATATTCTTATAAGCAAACTCCAAAACTCAGGATTGGATAATAATTCTCTAAACTGGTTCCGATCCTATTTATCAGACAGAATGCAGTATGTGCCAGTTGCCGGCAATGACTCCCTTCCGCTCAAAGTAACAAGTGGAGTTCCCCAAGGCTCCATTCTTATTCCTCTTCTATTTTCTCTTTTTATAAATGATCTGTCCACGGTTTGCAAATCATCTTCAGTACACATGTATGCAGATGACACCATAATCTATACTAAAAACTCAAACAAATCACAGCTTGAAGCCATATTGCAACATGATTTCTGTGAGGTTGAAAGATGGATAGCAAAGAGCAAACTGTTCTTAAACACTGACAAACGGTCACAATGATATTTGGTAGTGTTGAGCGAGCATGCTCGGCCGATGCTCGGATCGGCTCGAGCATCGCTCTGCTCGGCACATGGCGGTACTCGTACGAGTACCGCCATGTGCTCGGCCGCCATGTTCGGGTGGCAGGGATCTGTGCCGGAGGAGGCACAGATCTTGCAGACGCTCCGCTGGACCACCAGGGACTGGAGGTAGGGGGCATTGCGGAGATGAAGGGGGCATTGCGGAGATGAAGGGGGACATTGCGGAGATGAAGGGGGACATTGTGGAAGGGGGGCATTGCGGAGATGAAGGGGGCATTGCGGAGATGAAGGGGGCATTGCGGAGATGAAGGGGGACATTGCGGGGATGAAGGGGGACATTGTGGAAGGGGGACATTGTGGAAGGGGGGCATTGTGGAAGGGGGGCATTGCGGAGATGAAGGGGGCATTGCGGAGATGAAGGGGGACATTGCGGAGATGAAGGGGGACATTGTGGAAGGGGGACATTGTGGAAGAGGGGCATTGTGGAGATGAAGGGGGGCATTGACCAGGCACCCTCCCCTCATCAGAGCAGGGGGTGCCTGGTGTAATGCTCGAGTCCTCCCATTTAATGCAATGGGGTTCGGGTGCTCGGCCGAGCACTCGAGCCTCAGGGGGTGCTCGGTCAGAGCACCCGAACACCCGAGCATCGGGGTGCTCGCTCAACACTAATATTTGGCGCAAAGTGCGTAATCTCGACAAAACCCACCTATCCATTGTAACAGAGTCTAATCATAAACTGGCCCCAGTGGACTCCTACAAATATCTTGGTATGTGACTTGATCCCAACCACACTTTTGGTCTTCATATCGATAAATCAACCTCCAAACTTGATCCCAAAATAAGTACTCTTTTTAGAAACAACTCATGGTGAGAAAACGTATTGTACAACAGATGTTGCTGCTAATTATAGACTATGGTGATGTAGTATATGCTCCAACGCCTCAAATTCATCTTAATAAACTTTGCACTGTATAATTCATTATGCTGCTTTATCCACCAATGTAATTTCACTACCCATCACGGTGATATGCTTAAAGAACTAAATTTTGTTAACAGTCAAATCTAGACGTGCCCTTCACCTTTCTTGCTTAGTACACAACCACTTCTCTGGAAAACTACTAGAGTACCTGAGCAGCATGCTCACTCCAACTCTCCATACTAACTATAACCTCCACTACTAAAAACTCACTGACTATTCCACACTACCTGAGCAGTATGATCACTCCAGATCTCCATACTAACTATAACCTTCGCTCCACTACTAACAACTCACTGACTATTACACACTATCTGAGCAGTATGATCACTCCAGATCTCCATACTAACTATAACCTTCACTCCACTGCTAACAACTCACTGACTATTCCACACTACCTGATCAGTATGATCACTCCAGATCTCAATACTAACTATAACCTCCACTACTAACAACTCACTGACTATTCCACACTACCTGAGCAGTATGATCACTCCAGATCTCCATACTAACTATAATCTTCACTACTAACAACTCACTGACTATTCCACACTACCTGAGCAGTATGGTCACTCCAGATCTCCATACTAACTTTAACCTCCGCTCCACTGCAAACAACTCACTACGTATGCCACAATACAAGAAAGAAGCAGGAAGATCTGCCTTCTCCTTCAGCTCTCCAAAGGCCTGGAACAATCTGCCTGAAATAATCATATCTGCTCCCAGTCTAAATGCTTTTTTATATCTAAAAACAGTGTGTAACTGTATATAATTTAATATTTAATATGTATGTATATTTATATGTGTATGTATATATAATCATATCTAATATATAATTTTTCTCAATTTGTATAAATATGTAACCCTTTACTGAAAACTATCTAGGACACACTTGAAAACGAGAGAAATCTCAATTTAATATAGTAACATAGTAATTTAGGTTGAAAAAAGGCTTGCGTCCATCTAGTTCAACCCTTTTCCTATTCCTTTTTACCATCGCTGATCCAAAAGAAGGCAAAAAAAACACTCAATATAGCAATTTCAAATTCTGCCTTGAATGGGGGGGGGGTTAATTCCTTCTTGATTCCAAATGGGAATCAGATTTCTCCCTGGATCAACAAGACCTAACTAAATATTAATCCCAATACTAACGTACATAGCCCTCTATGTTATGCTCTTTTAAATAAGTATCCAGGCCCTTCTTAACGGCATCTAATGTGTTCGATAGCACCAGCTCCTCAGGCAGTGAATTCCATACCTTTATTGTCCTTACTGTAAAGAAACCCTTCCGCTGTTTTAGATTAAATCTCCTTTCCTCAAGTCTAAGCGGGTGGCCCCTTGTCCTGTGTACTGTTCTGTTAATGAACATGTCTTTGGAGAGCCCTTTGTATGGGCCCTGAACATATTTACATAGTGTTATCATATCCCCTCTAAGACTCAGTTTCTCTAGTGTATGCAAGTTTAACTTTTCTAGCCTTTCTTTATAACTAAAACTTTCCATTCCCCTTACTAGTTTTGTAGCCCTCCTCTGCACTCTTTCTAGTTCCATAATGTCCTTTTTCAGAAAGGGCGCCCAGAATTGAACAGCATATTCTAGGTGGGGTCTTACCATGGACCTGTAAAGAGGCATAATTACATCTTCCTCCCTTGAGTCAATACCCCTTTTAATACATGCCAATATCTTATTGGACTTTGCAGCTGCCAGCTGGCACTGCATGCTACTGCTAAGTCTATTGTCTACCATTACTCCCAAATCCTTTTCATTTGTAGATTTCCCCAGAGAAACACCATTTAAACTATATGTTGCATTTTTATTATTATATACAAAATGCATAACGTTACACTTGTCTATATTGAATCTCATTTGCCATTTGCCTGCCCAGTTACTCAATTTGTCCAAATCCTCTTGTAATGAAGACACATCCAGTTCAGACTTTATTACCTGACTTATTTTTGTGTCATCGGCAAACGCTGATACATGGCTCCCTATGCCCTCCAGGAGGTCATTAATAAACAAATTAAAAAGAAGAAGACCCAGGACAGATCCCTGAGGTACTCCACTTATCACGTTTATCCAAATGGAGAACTTGCCATTTACTACCACTCTTTGCATTCTATCTTTCAGCCAATTTCCTATCCACGCACAAACATTTTCCCTTAGGCCTATTTCATTCAATGTGTACAGCTACCTCTTGTGTGGAACCGTATCAAATGCCTTGGCAAAGTCTAAATAGATCACATCAACCGCCACTCCCGCATCTATATTATTACTCACTTTTTCATAAAATGTAATCAAGTTAGTTTGACAAGACCTGTCTTTCACAAAGCCATGTTGGCTATTGCTAATGATATTCCTGTTCCAGCAGAATTCTTTAATGTATTCCCATAGCAACCTTTCAAACAGCTTCCCTACCACAGATGTCAAGCTTACAGGTCTGTAATTTCCTGGCTGTGACTTTGATCCCTTTTTAAATATGGGCACCACATCTGCTTTACGCCAATCCATGGGCACCATACCTGAAATAAAAGAATCCCTGAAAATCAAATATAGCGGTCTGGCCAGGGCCTGGCTTAGCTCTTTAAGTACCCGTGGGTGTATAGCATCTGGCCCCGGGGCTTTGTCTACCTTAACACCATTCAATTGTTTTACCACTTTTTCTTGTGTTAGCCAGTCCCATGTTTGCTGTGACTGTTCTGTAAAAGTAGTTTGCAGATTCTTGTCCATTGGGTCTTCCTTGGTAAAAACAGAAGTAAAGAAATTATTTAAAATATCTGCCTTCTCTCTGTCCCCCTTGACCATCTCACCCGTTTCAGAGAACAAGGACCCAACATTATCAGACTTTAATTTTTTGCCATTAATGTATTTAAAGAATTGTTTTGGGCTGCTCTTGCTCTACTTAGCAATATTTTTTTCATTCTCCAGTCTAGCTAATTTAATAGCCTTTTTACAGGTTTTGTTGACATTTCTGTATTCTGCAAATGCCTCTGCTGATCCCTCAGCTTTGTAATTTTTAACCCTTTGAATGCCAGAGTGGAATGCAACGCATTGCTTTGCAATGCATTGCGTACCACTCTGGCACTCAAAGGGTTAAATGCAGCTTTCCTGTTATTTTTTTCATGGATTACTTTACTGGTGAGCCACATTGGTTTTAATTTGCTTCCTGTGTATTTGTTTCCAACAGGGTTAAATTTATATGTGTATTTTTGCAATGTTATTATGAAGGCATTCCACTTACCTTCCGTGTTTTTTCCTGAAAATATTCTATCCCAGTCAATGAGACCAAGGGATGAATTAAACCTGCTAAACTTGGCCTTTTTAAAATTCAGTGTTTTGCTGGAACCCATACCAATTTTATTTTAATTAATCTCAAACAATACCATGTTATGGTCACTATTCCCCAAGTGCTCCCTAACTTGGCTGTTAGAGGTAAGTTCTTCATTGTCAGTTATTACCAGTTCCAGACACGCATTCCCTCTGGTTGAGGTCTGCACTAGTTGAGACAAACAAATGTCATTCAACAAGTTCAGAAACTTGCTGCTTTTAGCAGAATTAGCTGTTCCATTTTTCTAGTCTATTTCTGGATAACTAAAATCCCCCATAATTATAGTTCTACCTATATGAGAAGCCTTTTCTATTTGCATTAATAGCTTTGATTCTTCAAGGTCACCAATGTTTGGTGGTTTATAACAAATACCCACTAATATTTTCTGGGCAATTTTACTCCCAGTGACTATTTCAACCCACAGGGATTCCACATGTTCACTACTGTCATCACATATATCTTCCCGCAATTGAGGCAATAATGCTGGTTTGACATACAGACAGACCCCACCACCTCTTTTGCTTGACCTATCTTTTCTAAATAACATGTAGCCCTCCAAATTGATTGACCAATCATGTGTGTCATCCCACCATGTTTCTGTTATGCTTATCAAGTCATAGTTTTAGATTTCAGTTACCAGCTCCAGTTCCCCTATTTTACCAGTTAAACTTCTGGCATTTGCAAGCATACAATTTATGCCACTGCTATGTTCCATTTGTGATTTAATTTTGATGTGGTTTGTAGGCTTCTCGCTATCATCTGTACTAACCATGTCCCCAGATCCACCCACCTGGTTATTAACTACATCACCTTCCCTTTCTATACTATCTAGCCCAGTATTTATTGACCCCTCCCCCGCTTCCTAGTTTAAAATCTCCTCCAACCGTCTAGTCATCCTCTCCCCAAGCACTTGAGACCCTTTTGCATTTAGGTGCATTACATCCCTGCTATACAGATTGTACCCCAAAGCAAAATCAGCCCAGTGCTCTAAAAACCCAAAGCTTTCTTTCTTACACCAAGAGTTCAGCCATGCATTGAGCTCCCTAATCTCCCGCTGTCTCTCTGGCGTAGCGCATGGCACAGGTAGTATCTCTGAGAATACTACCTTGGATGTCCAGTTCCTAATCTTACTCCCTAAATCCCTAAAATTATCTTTTAGGACTCTCCACCTTCCTCTTACTTTGTCATTGGTACCAATATGCACCAAAACACCTGGATCCTCTCCTCTCCATGTGTCAGAGTCTGTAATGGACAACCTGTGACCTTTCTCCAAATATTGTTGGACTACATCTCCCATCATCCTCAGCTTGCCATTGGCCCGCTGTAGATAATAGGAACTATAGTCTAAAAACAGCTGGAATGAAGCCCCATTCAATTCATGGGTCATTTCACGCAGAAATACACAAACTAGATTCAGGACACTTTTATGACATACATTTACCCGTCACAGACAGTCCTGGGTGAGACCCTAGTTCTTCATATGAACGTTTCATGTGGGTCGTGTTTGTATAAATTCATTCTCATTGTCTTGATTTATTGAAATGGCTTTTTCCATTATGTAAATATTACAGATTTTTCCCAAGATGAACTGTGTATTGTGTCACAATTCCAAGGAAGACGTTGATTCTGCCAAATTTATTATCTGTGAAATTCTCACCAGCCAATTTTTTGCCAAAATGATTCCAACCACTGTCAGTCCTCACGTTCTATGTCCATAATATTATATGTCTGTACACAGAATGGCTGCTGTGACAAGTATTATTATCCCATTAAATAACTTTAATGAAGAAATTGTTTTTTAAAGTTTAACTTCTTTGCTTTATCTGAGTCAAACACATGAAACTTGAATTTATTACATCCTAACAGTGTTCATATAGGTGTGTACATGGCTGTGTTAATGTATGTAGGAAAATAAACTGTTAAAGGTATAGTAATACTTAATATGTAAAAAATACATGTTGTAGGGTGCATCCCCCTGAGTAAAACAAGGGTACTCCCACTACTGAGAGCTATTTTACTCAGACGTTATTACAGCTCAAAGTTGAATTTTTTTAGGTGCAATATCACAGTGGCCTGCAATTGTACAGTGGCGCTGTTGTTACACCATCCTATGTACTGCTCTGGTCCCGGGACCATAAATCTCCATAGGATGGTTTGGCAACAGCGCCACTGTACAATTTCAGGCCACTGTGATATTGCACTTAAAAAATTCAACTTTGAGCTGTTATAATTTTTTAATAAAATATCTCTCAGCAGTGGGTGTACCCTTGTTTTACTCAGGGGGATAAACCCTACAACATATATTTTTTTACATTTTAAGTATTACTATACCTTTAATTGAAATATAATTATCATTATTATTATTATTATTATTAATGCCCCAGTTTTCACTAGTGATATAATTTGCTGTATTTTCAAGTAATTCCCATTAATTATTAAGAAGACTGGTTGTAATAACATTTTTTATATTTTTGGTAATTAACACAAATCGTAAGATCAGACACATATCTACATAACAAGATGGAGACAGCGTAGCACGCGTGTGTTGTGTCTGAATAGCAGTTTATGCCTTTGAGTGGCAGAAAGGTACCCAGTGCATCTTACTGCATTAGATGCCTGTCTGTCACTCAAAGGGTTAATATAGGGGAGGGTGTGTGTCCAATATATTCCCATACATGCTGTTATGTTGCAGCTGTTTGTATAGCTGGTTAGTGGAGTCCTGAGCAGGCAGGGAGCGAAGGCAGAGAGTTAAATGCCATTTGTATCGAGTGATAAAGGCAGAGGGGAGAACAGGAGGCATGATCACTTCGGTAACCCTTTCAGCGCTAGAGGACTGGTGGGGGAACCGTAGGCAGCACTGCTCAGATGGCACCCCTCTTCTTCTATGGTAGCTCCTCTTGTGTGTTAACCCTTTGAGGGGCAGACCTCTTTACAGCTCATTGCATTCTATTCTAAACGTTTACTGTCAGTGACGCATGTAAAGTTTCGCATCATAAAATGAAGCATCTATTCGGCCGCGTCATTTAAAGTGTCGCAATTAAAGTAATGCGTCTTAAAGTGTCGCAAATTCTACATTTCTCGTAGTTTCAAATGAAGCATTCACCATATCGTGCGTTAACATGTCGCAGCATTAAGGACGCAATATTGGTGCAATACTAATGCAATTTGGGTTCAATAATGGTGCAATATGGGTGCAATATGAAAGCAATAGGGTGCAATATGGAAGCAATATGGGTGCAATAATGGTGCAATATCTGTGGAATATGGGTGCAATAAGGACACATTAAGGATGCAATATAAATGCAATATTGGTGCAATAATGGTGCAGTAATGGTGCAATATGGGTGCAATAAGGACACATCAAGGATGCAATATGGGTGCAATATGGATGCAATATGGGTGCATTAAGGATGCAATATGGGTGCAATATGGATGCAATATGGGTGCAATATGGGTGCAATATGGGTGCATTAAGGATGCAATATGGGTGCAAAACCCAATCAAAATCCCACCAAAGCCAACCCAAAATCCAACCCAAACCCAAACCAAAACCCACAAAACCCACCCAAACCAACCCAAAACCTACCAAACCAACTCCAAACCCAACCCAAAACCCACAAAATCCATCCCAAAACCCAACAAAACATACCAAGAAAACCAACCCAAAACCCACATTGCATCCTTAATGTGTCCTTATTGCACCCATATTGCACCATAATTGCACCCAAGTTGCTCCAGTATTGCACCCATATTGCACCAATATTGCACCCATATTGCACCCAAATTGCATCAGTATTGCACCCATATTGCACCCATATTTCATCCTTAATGTGTCCTTATTGCACCCATATTGTACCATAATTGCACCCAAGTTGCTCCAGTATTGCACCCATATTGCACCAATATTGCACCCATATTGCACCCAAATTGCATCAGTATTGCACCAATATTGCACCCATATTTCATCCTTAATGTGTCCTTATTGCACCCATATTGTACCATAATTGCACCCAAGTTGCTCCAGTATTGCACCCATATTGCACAAATATTGCACCCATATTGCACCCAAATTGCATCAGTATTGCACCAATATTGCACCCATATTTCATCCTTAATGTGTCCTTATTGCACCCATTTTGCATCCATATTGCACCATTATTGCACCTAAATTGTGTCAGTATTGCACCCATATTGCACCAATATTGCACCCATATTGCACCCATATTGCATCCTTAATATGTCCTTATTGCACCCATATTGCACACATATTGCACCATTATTGCACCCAAATTGTGTCACTATTGCACCCATATTGCACCCATATTGCACAATTATTGCACCCATATTGCACCCAAATCGCATCACTATTGCATCCATTTTGCACCCATATTGTACACATATTGCACCAATATTGCACCCATATTGCATCCTTAACCCCTTAAGGACCCATGACAGTCCTGCACCGTCATGGGTTGTTATACCCTTAACGACCCATGGAGGTCCAGGACCATCATGGCTTAAATGATAGCAGCGTGCCTCCGTGCATGCTGCTATCATTAATTCCAAGCTGAGACTGAACGCTCCAAGACCGGAGCATTCAGTCTCAGCCCTTCTTTCTTCTGCCGGTTCATGCGATCGCTGTATCAGCGATCACATGTACCGGCAATTCTGAGACAGAGGTAAGCACACAACGCATGCTTACCTCTGTGTGTCTCCTCTTTTTCTGTCTCCCTTGTTATCAAATTAAGGGAGACAGAAGTAGACGGGAGACACCTAGTGGTAAAAAAAAAAAAAACAGCAGCTGGGGGTATTAACCCCTTCACTGCTGGTGCAGGAGGCTGGCTAAATGTAGGTCAATTTCTGACCTGCAATTATACACTTTTTTTTTTTAAATAAAAAAAAACACAACGCACTGCAAGTGTGATTGCTGTGGAGCCATGTAATACACTTATACACACCACCAAATGCCAGGGATAAAAGTGTCAAAATAGGGTGGGAAAAAGGGACATGAGGATTTTCACCCGGGGGGGACAGTGGCCACTTTAAACTGCGCATTTTGTAGGTATGACTGACCGGTCATAGTTTTCATGCAGTCTCCATAAAAATTTAACCCTTTGTGGCCAATTGATCCCAAGAGAGAAATCAAAAATGGTGTTTTTTTACCTTTTTTACTTTTTTTAAATTTTCATAAAGTAAATGGTGGGTTATCTATATAAGAGGGGTATCAAATGAAAGCCCTATTTGTGCGTAGAAAAACAGTATATAATTTATGGGGGTGGAATAAAATCCTAAGAGGGAAAACACTGTTGAACAAAGACATAGTCAAAAAGGTCAGAATGGCTCCGGTCCTTAAGGGAAAACAACCTCAGATTTTCCCGGTCCTTAAGGGGTTAATGTGTCCTTATTGTACCCATATTGCACCATTATTGCACCCAAATTGCATCAGTATTGCACCCAAATTGTGTCAGTATTGCACCCAAATTGTGTCAGTATTGCACCCATATTGCACCAATATTGCACCCATATTGCATCCTTAATACGTCCTTATTGCACCCATATTGCACCCATATTGCACCCATATTTCATCCTTAATATGTCCTTATTGCACCCATATTGCACACATATTGCACCATTATTGCACCCATATTGCATCCTTAATACGTCCTTATTGCACCCATATTGCACCCATATTGCACCCATATTGCATCCTTAATATGTCCTTATTGCACCCATATTGCACACATATTGCACCATTATTGCACCCAAATTGTGTCACTATTGCACCCATATTGCACCCATATTGCACAATTATTACACCCATATTGCACCAGTATTGCACCCAAATCGCATCACTATTGTATCCATTTTGGACCCATATTGTACACATATTGCACCAATATTGCACCCATATTGCATCCTTAATGTGTCCTTATTGCACCCATATTGCACCATTATTGCACCCAAATTGCATCATTATTGCACCCATATTGCACCCATATTTCATCCATATTGCACCCATATTGCACCAATATTGCACCCATATTGCATACTTAATGTGTCCTTATTGCATCCATATTGCACCCATATTGCATCTATATTGCACTCATATTGCACCAATATTGCACCCAATTTGCGTCCTTAATACACCAATATTGCATCCTTAATGCTTCGACATGTTAACGATATGGCCAATGCTCCATTCGGTACAACGCGAAATGTAGAATATGTGACACTTTAAGACACATAACTTTACTTACGACACTTCAAATGGCGCGGCCAAAAACATGCAACATTTTATGACGCAAAACTTTACATGCGTCACTTGAAATGGATACCATTCAAAACAATGCAATGGGTACTTGTATATAAGAGAGATGTTTTCATATTTATCTGTATAACATGCCTGATGAAGAGACCTGAGAAGTCTTGAAACCTTGCATTTTAAATCTGTTTAGTTAGCCAATAAAGGTATCAACTTTACTGTATTTGCCTCCTGTATTTCTACGGCTAACACGGAACCAACTCTCATCTGTTATCAACATGGAAGATACCCCAAGGTACCGCACAAAAATGAATATGAAAAACCTAAACAAACTTGTACAACTGAATAGTGACATCTTCCTGTCTACATGTAAAAAGGAAAATTTAATACCTAAAGGCCTCATGCTAAAAAATCCTACCCTGGACACATAGAACAGCAGGTTTGCACAGCAACTTTGTACCAGGACTTCACAGAGGCTACGCAACAACCTTATTTAGATCTGTTACAACAGGAAATCAAAGATACAAGCAGAAATATCATGTCTCAATGAACAGCTTGGACCAGGCACTGAGGACATACAACAGGCCCTTCAACAATATTATAATAAACTACAAACACTCCTCATCAACACCAAGAGGAAGAAACTACAGAGACTGAGATACAAAGCAGGTTTCCCAGCAGAATCTGTAAATCAGCCAGAACAGAACTGCATTGTGAACCTTTCCACACACAAACCAAGCAGAGAGGAAGTATCTGTGCTTTCAAAAGGCCGGTCATTCTGTCCCACTAAACCTGTGGACAAGGTAACACTCTGCAGGGACATGGAGGAATTTTTCAGAAAACTCAGACTCAAGGAATTCTTCCATGACAAAATGGGTAACGATGATACCAACACCACAGAGCAACATCACAATGTCAATGCACCCACAAAAAGATCCACCTGGACTCCAAAACCAGGAAGTAGAACTCAGTCCTATCCTCCTTTCTGAACCTACATGTGCCTCTCTCTCTCCGATCCACTCGCAGAACTAACCCGCGGCCGTGGCTTAATAAAGACACCAGGCTCCTCCGCTCCTGTACCCATTCAGCTGAATGACTGTGGAGAAAGTCTGGTTCTCCACTACAGGTTCCTCCTTTCCTCCTTTAACTCTTCTCTGTCCCTCACCCAAAAACTTTATTTTTCAAAACTTATAAACACTCACAAATCCAACCCCCAACAACTTTTCTCTTCCTTTGACTCCCTCCTCCTCCCTCCATCTGATTCCCCCGCAATCTCCATACAGCCACAAGACTTTGCTGACTACTTGAAAGCTAAGGTGGACTCCATCTAGGATAATATACCACCTTGTATATCTCCTTCTAGCCTCCCTCGTTACCCTCCTGGCACTCTGGACTCTTTTTCACTGGTCACGGAGGAGGAACTGACTAACCTGCTATCCTCCGCTCTGTTCACTACACGTGCACTTGATCCCCTCCCCTCTCCCCTCATCCAGTACCTCTCCCCCATACTAATCCCTATCCTATTACAAATCTTTAACTCCTCCTTTGCCAATGCAACTTTTCCTGACGACTTCAAAATTGCCTTAGTAACACCCATCCTCAAGAACAAATCTTCTGACAGGAACACACCCTCTAGCTATCGACCCATTTCTCTTCTGTCTTTTGCCTCTAAACTCTTGGAATGCCTTGCCTACTCAGGCTTGCTTGACTTCCTTCACAAGCACGACCTGCTGGACCCTTTACAATCTGGATTTCATACTGCTCACTCCACTAAAACAGCTCTTTCAAGAGTGGTCAGTGAGTGTCACATTGCCAGATCTCAAAGTCACTTTTCAATACTTATCCTGCTTGATCTCTCAGCAGGTTTTGACACTGTTGATCATGCTCTTCTTCTCCGCATTCTTCACTCCTTAGGAATCAGTAACCCAGCACTGGACTGGCTCTCCTCTTATCTATCTAATAGATCCTTCAGTGTCTCCTCTGCCACCTCTTCATCCTCTCCTGTCCCACTCTCTGCTGGGGTTCCTCAAGGATCTGTTCTAGGACCGCGTCTGTTTTCTCTTTACTCAAAAACACCTGGTTATCTTGTTAGCTCATTTGGTCTCAAATATCACCTCTATGCAGATGACACCCAGATTTACTTATCGGCACCTCGACTGACTTCTGATATCCAGGCTAAAGTCACAGATTGCCTCTCGGCTATCTCAGACTGGATGGCTCATAGGCACCTCAAACTCAATATGTCTAAAACAGAGTTACTCCTCATTCCACCTAGGCTTGGCACTATAGCGCCCTTCCAGGTGGCTGTGAATGGCACTACCATAAATCCAGTATCAGAAGCCTGGTCTCTAGGGGTGATAATTGACATGTCTTTCTCATTTTCCCCTCATATTAATGTCATTGCTAAATCCTGTCACTTTCTTTTGTGTAACATTGCTAAAATCTGTCCCTTCCTCTGTTTCTCCACAGCTAAAATTCTCATACACGCAATCATCCTCTCCCGCATGGACTATTGCAACATTCTTCAGTCTGGCATTCCTGCCATCCATCTACATCCAATCTATACAGAATGCTGCAGCATGTATTACTCTTCTGTCACCTAGGTTTGTCCCTGCCCCGCTCCTCCTCAAAACTCTCCAATGGTTTCTAGAGTAATTACCCTTACCAGTTATTGACCTTTGGCCTGTCCTCTGGATTTTTCCCCTTGCTCTCAGCCTGCACCTGATTCTTGGCTCTGTCTCTCGGCTTCGCTTCTTTCCACCAGACCTTGATCTTTGGCCTGCCTCCATTCTCAGCATATTTATCTCATCCTTATCGGTACATCGCTGTGGTTTTTTGGGTCTTCTCGTGAGTCCTTTAGCGCGGGTTCATCTCATCTTCTTCCTTAAATATTATTTTAGCTGTTTACTATTCTCTGTGCTACTTCCTGCCCAGAGAAAGTATTCAAATAGCTTACACTAGTGTCTCCGCCAGCAGTACTACTGTTACTCCACTATCCTCCTCCCGTCCCAGTCCCAACATCCCTGCTGCCATCTTTAGGTCTACTGGTACCCCTGTCCAGGTACATAGAAAGAAAAAGCATAGTGATGTTGCTCCAGAATGTGAAGATGAAAAAAGCGTCACCTCAGTTTCTTCTTCTCCACCACCTTCCAGAGTCATCTGTCGCTCCAAAGCGTGGGACCATTTTATGGCACTTGGCGATGGTCGTCTAGCAAAATGTAAATTGTGTGGCAGGAAAGCCAGCCGTTGGAGGGTGTTGGGTCATCAAACCACCTCTGGGATGAACCAACATTGTATAAGAGTTGTATTCCAATTAAAAGAGTCTATGTAAGTTTGTATTCATTAAGACCAAACCTAATGCCCCTGAGGAAGCAGAGCGTAGTCTGCGAAAACATTTGGGTTAGTCTGTAGTTTCTCACAGACAACGGGTCTCTCTGCACTCCCCCTGTGGATTTCTTCTCTGCTTCCCCCCGCCCCCCACCAAAGTATCATATGATTTTGAGGCGCTTGGTTCCACAGGGGAGTTTTCCACGTGCCCAGAGACAAAGAACATTTCAGTCTTCTCCCTTCATCCAAAGGAGGAGTACGAACTTCATCTTTACTGGAATACACGGTGCCTTTAATTCCATCAAAAGAAGTTTAACACCAGCTCACAGGAACAGACAGAACCAGGGGTTACGGGTAGGGGATCGGGAGAACACAGAACGTTAGCTAACAGGGGAGGAAATGTGAGTGAAATACTTTACTTTTTATCTTATTGTTGTTCAATAAAACATCTACACTTAGATTGGCCTTTCTTCTCTCTTTTTGCTTTGTGCTGTCATTGAGTTGCTACAGGTACGGTTCTTTATACAAGTGGACAACGCCACTCTATCAACTCCAACCTGCTGCATTACTAGAGATAAGCCGTTCCATCACTCATCTATCATCATTCCGTCATCTTCATTTCATCTCCATAACTGACTTTCATTCCATCTTCATCCATTCAAATTTTCCCCTTTGAAAAATAAATAATTTGGTAACATTTCTGATTTAATACAGATTACCTTCCAAGAGCTAATGAACAACAGTGGTACATTTCAGAGGTTTTTTAATATCTCTTTCTTATATACATTTTTCATTTACTGTTTGTACAAAATTATTTTTTTTTCCTTTCCTCAAGTAAAACCAAGGGGAGTTTTCTATATTCTATTTATTATTCCTGATCATTGTGATTTTACGCTAATCGCCATCAATTTTATTGTATGATCATTTTTGTATTATTTATATTTGTTAAGTAGTGGTAGCCAATTTATCTGCCATATTTCAGGGATTGCAGGAGTGCATGAAACTCATTAGCCTTTTTCAAAAAAATTTCTGTTTATGGCAAAATTAGAAGAGGATTCCTGTCCAACTACCAGATAAAACCCCTGGTCTATCTCCGCTACATAGATGATATTTTTGTCATCTGGACCGCCAGTGAAGAGGAACTTCTCAAATTCCATGAAAACCACAATACATTCCTCCCCAATATCAACCCAGTCACTCACCCACAAACATTAACTTCTTATCAATATTAAGAACAACTCCATCCACATATCCCTGTACTGCAAACCAACGGACAGACCAACCTATCTGAAAAGCAATATACACCCCAAACACACAAAGAACTCCATCATATACAGCCAGGCCATCAGATTCAATAGGATCTGTTCAGACATAGAGGAAAGCGACAAGCATCTCCAGAACCTCAGAGGAGACTTTATAAAACAGGATTTCAGTGTATGGATTATTGACGGTCAAATACAGAAGGCTACCCACATACCAAGAAAAAATCTGTTGAGTTACACCACTGGTGGATCCCTTACCACCCCCAGGTTGAAGTTCTACGCAAAATATCAAGACAACATTACATACGGATGAAAGACTTAAGAAAATATTCCCACAGCCTCCCTTACTCTCCTTCAGACAGCTTCCCAATTTAAGACAACTGATGGTGAGGAGTGCCCTGAATAAAAATACAAAAAATAGCACATCTCCCTGCCTACAAAAGAGATGTGAAACCTGTGCACACATTTATACTACGGACAAGATACCAATTCCAAACACCCAGTTACACCATAAGATCAATGGTACCTTCACCTGCAAATCATCCAATGTAATATACCTTATCATGTGTGCAAAATGCCCAACAGCTATTTATGTGGGGGAAACGGGACATCCATTACATAAAAGTTGAATTCCCACAGATCCAGTGTTAACAACAAAAAAGACAGAGACACTAGTGGGAGAACATTTTTTGACAAAACGGACACATTGTCATTCACATTAAAATGACTGTATTGATTAGATTATTTCACACTCAGAGAGACAGAAAAACATGCAAGGTTAAATTGATGCTGCTGTTTAATGCTTTACATAATGGTCTGAATAGAGAAAGAATTCCTGTCACATTATCATATTGTGGATTAACATTTACAACAGTCCCACAGGTTTCGTAAATACCTTTGACTCCTCAGAGGAAGACTGCAATTTTCTTCACACTCCTCTACTATTGACTGATAAAAGAACCTGGGTCAGGACTGAGCTTTCTTATCTGATTTCCATTCTAAACAATTCAATGTGTAATTCTGTATAAGACCGATGTTTTCATATTTATCTGTATAACACGCCTGAGGAAGAGACCTGAGAGGTTTTGAAAACTTGCATCCTAAATCTGCTTAGTTAGCCAATAAAGGTATCAACTTGACTGTATTTGGTGCCAATGCATTGGATACATTTTTTAAACTCAAAGGTGTAATTGTCAGTGTTCTCCGGTGCCACAGGCTTGACTCCGCCCCCTCTTATCTTCCCATCTTGGCAGGGAACATAAGAGGGAAGGGAGTGAAGCGGACGACATCGGTGTACACTGACAATTAACCATTTGAATGTTAAAAAAATGAATCCAATGCATTGCAACGTGGTCTGCAACTCAAAGGGTTAACACATGAGAATTTGTACCACAGAAGAATAGTAGCAGCATCCGAGTAGTTCAACCAATTGAGTGTAGTGAAGCCCCAGACGGGTATCAATGCATCGGATACATTTTTATTACAGTGAAAGGGTTAATTGTGCTCCGATGCCACAGGCTTCCCTCCGCTCCCCCCTATCTTCCCATCTTGGCAGGAAACATAAGAGGGAGCAGAGAGAAGCATGTGGCACTGGAGCACATTGACAATTAACCCTTTCACTGCAAAAAATGTATCCGATGCATTGTATAGCAGAGTGCACCCAAAGGGTTAACACACACGTACCTCAGAAGAAGAGGAGCGACAACCGACCAAGATGATGTGAGCTGTAGTACCCAGCAGCAGTCAAGCTAAAGCTTGTCTACCACCATTACATGCCACCAGCAACGTAACACATGATTGAGGGCCACCACTTCTTTTTAGTCATCCTGTCCCCTTAAATAATATCGAATGATCCACACACTGAGCCCATTTATTACAGTTCACACATGAAGGGGGTGTCTGATCATGCACATTAGTTAGTATCATTCACCTTTCGCATGCCTAAACAGAATAGCGTTGCTTTCACCGTATTATTCCACAAGGGGTTAATCTGCTGCTTTGCACACAGTATGACACTTTTGCTAGCTCTGTCCTGTATCCCATGTCTGACCTGTCACCTACATGTATGTGATAACCAAGCACTAAGTACTTTGAGTGTCTGCCCCCTCCATCAGCCTCTCCAGTGAAAGATCCTTACCACTGCATCATTTTATTGTGCTACTGCTCTGCTTCAAATAGACACCTATTAACAGTGACATTTATCAGTGAGTCCGGCCCAGAGTGTGCTGGATGCACCACGATGCAGAGAGGTTTAGAGGGGAGGGTGTCTGGCATCAAGTACAGTGGACGGTAGAGTTTTCCTGACGACTGGTTATGGGGTGAGAGTCGGCTGTGTTATTTATTTATTTTATATATATAAATAAGAAAACAGGACAGGTATTTAGGATTCCCTGACACTGTCCGGCAGTCAGTGGATTATTAGTTTTATCCTATTATCTGTACTAAGACAGGTCCAGGGTGTATTTACATGGACACTAAAAAGCTACTAATATAATACATGTTAACCCTTTGAATTCCAGTGATTTCTTCTACACTTTCTATACAACCTCCTTTTATACAGAACAAATTGTGCAAATTAAAATTATTTACAGTCAGATTGTCCAGACGGTTTGTTTCATCTTCCTCGGTTTATTTACACATTTATGTAACTGACATTGAGCTCCCTGAATTTCCTTTTCCATAGAGATTTCTGTCGGGGACTGTGACACAATGTAACACTATCCCTGCAGTAGAAAAATCTGCCTCACCTACAGCTTACAGATCACTCAGTGCTGCAGTGATAGTGTTACATTGTATCACAGTCCATACTGAGCACTCAGTGCTGCAGGGATAGTATTACATTGTATCAGTGTTCATACAGATCACTCAGTGCTGCAGGGATAATTTTGCATTGTATCACTGTCCATACAGAGCACTCAGTGCTGCAGTTATAGTATTACATTGTATCACTGTCCATACAGAGCACTCAGTGCTGCAGGTATAGTATTACATTGTATCACTGTCCATACAGAGCACTCAGTGCTGCAGGGATAGTGTTACATTGTATCACTGTCCGTACAGATCACTCAGTGCTGCAAGGATAGTGTTACATTGTATCACTGTTCATACAGATCACTCAGTATTACAGGGATAGTGTTAAATTTCACTGGATGTATTATCAATTTTTAGAATACGTAAAGTAAAAAGGAGATGACTGTCACTTTAATAGAATTTTACATATTTAATGCTGGAAAGAAATGCATTGGACAACCCTTGGGCAGTCAAAGGGTTAATAGGGGTGCAAATAAAATTACTGTGATAATGTAACAGCTCAGTTTCCTTACTAATTCCTAAATCAGAGGGAACTACAAATCCCATCATCCCCAGTCACCCAATGGTCCCTCCAGCTAGTTAGGTTATACACTATGTAATGTGCTTTTATATAAATAATAATATAACACAGGTCAGGATCAGATCTGGTATAGAATAAAGAAGGATTCAGCTGTATTCTCTAATCAGTTTACTAATAACGATCTGTCCTTGGTAAATAATTGTGGACTCACCGGTGATCATTCTGGATAGATTCAGGTGCTGATCCAGTCTGTATATGGTGCTGTGTGTCCTCTGCTATAGATGAGATGTTCCTTATACACGAACCTGACAAATCCTATTAATATTGTGAGGACACACACCCGGTCAGTGTGTGCCTTTTACATAAACATCTCCTTATAATATATACACTTCACTCCTCTATAGAACTGTGTTTGTACTGATTCTCATGGGAAGATTGGAGAAACTTTCACCTCCTGAGATTCACTCATCTGAGAAATTCAGTAGAACTTTTCTGAACTCTGCTTTTACTTGTTCTTCTTTGGTAAAGTTAGAATTGAGAAAGTTGTAAACACTCAGATGACATCATTTGGGGCTGTTAGATTTAGCCAAAAGCAGTGGACTCATATCCATACCCCACGTTTGCTACAGTGTTTCTGTCACTAAAATATAAAAGTGAATTCAGCTGCTGACCACAGAGGAACACACACTGGACAATCCTTCATAAATAGGATATTGGTGCATTAGAGTAGGGGTAGGTGACCTTGAGATATTGGCTGATTGGGGATGATAGGTGTTGTAGTACAACAGGTAGACAGTAGTGATGAGCGAGCACCCCAATGCTCGGGTGTTCGGGTGCTCTGACCGAGCACCCCCTGAGGCTCGAGTGCTCGGCCGAACACCCGAGCCCCATTGAAGTCAATGGGAGGACTCGAGCATTACACCAGGCACCCCCTGCTCTGATGAGGGGAGGGTGCCTGGTCCATAGGAAAAGGGCAGAAAAGGATGGAAACACCACAGAAATGGTTCAGGGACAGCATAGGGAGGATGTCTGGATGCATCTTGGACTCCAACATCGCTGCTGGGAACGATCTTTCGCCCGTAGTACGCCATTTTTACAGACTGACCATAAAACACACAAAAAGGAAAATAAAAACGACTTTAGGCGAAAAATTGTTACCAAACAATATTTGCTGTATATTTACTTGTATATCATCTGCAAATTATCCCAAAAATTTCCTTGATTTTCGGAAGTGAGGCCATGATTAAGAGGGAAACGTGCGCAGAGGCAAATTCTCCCAAAAATTTCCTTGATTTTATTGAACTGAGGCCATGATTAAGAGGGAAACGTGCACAGAGGCAAATTCTCCCAAAAATTTCCTTGATTTTATTGAACTGAGGCCATGATTAAGAGGGAAACGTGCGCTGAGCCGACCATCTAAAACATTATGGGTGAGGGTCTGCTGCAGAGCTGACCATCCTAAACATTATATGCGAAGGCCCGCTAGTGAGCTGACGCTATAAAACATTATATGAGAGGGCCCGCTAGAGAGCTGACCCAATAAAACATTATATGAGAAGGCCCGCTGGTGAGCTGACCTATATAAAAATTGTCAAACAGGGCCCGCTGGTGAGCTGGCCCTATATAAAAATTATATCACAGGGCCCGCTGGTGAGCTGGCCCTATATAAAAATTATATCCCAGGGCATATGGAAGAGGAGGAGGAGGATGAGAAGATTAAGAGTCAACCATATACCCGTTTTTTGGGTGGAAGGGGTGAATGGGAATACAGAGTATTCCCATCATTGTAAATAACATATATAAAGTGAGTTTATGTTCCCCCGGGGCTTTCCTCCAGTGGAGTGGAGAAGTCAGGGGAAATCCAGGCCTTGTTCATTTTTATAAGTGTCAACCTATCAGCATTGTCGGTGGAAAGGCGGATACGCTTATCTGTTATGATGCCACCAGCAGCACTAAATACCCGCTCAGACAGAACGCTGGCGGCAGGGCAGGCCAGCACCTCCAAGGCGTAGAGTGCCAGTTCATACCACGTGTCCAGCTTGGACACCCAGTAGTTGTAAGGCACAGAGGGATCATTGAGGACGCTGACACGGTCTGCTACGTACTCCTTCACCATCTTCCAAAACTTTTCCCTCCTTGTGACACTAGGCTGCGCATCAGGGTGAGGGTGCTGGCGGGGTGTCATGAAGGTGTCCCACGCCTTGGAGAGTGTTGCCCTGCCTTTCTCGGAACTGCTGTGTGCTCCCCTTTTCTCCCCTTCTCGGTTGGCCAAGGTAGCACGTACTCTGCCGCCAGCGTTGTCAGATGGAAAATTTTGGAGCAATTTTTCAACAAGAACCTTCTGGTATTGCACCATTTTGCTTGTCCTCTCCACCAGAGGAATGAGAGATGAGAAATTCTCTTGGAAATAGTGGTTGATTTAATGGCAACTGTGTCTCATCATCATCATCATCATCCACTACTTCCTTTGACCTTAAATGCCGTTCACATCTGTCATCTTCTTGAGATTGGGTAGGCATGGTACGTGTGTGAGCTTGCCGAGCTCCAAAGCCGCCACCAAGTTACGCCCATTATCACACACAACCATGCCTGGTTGCAGGTTGAGTGGCGAGAGCCACTGCTCGGTCTGGTGACTAATCCCCTGCAACAGCTCTGAGGCCGTGTGCTGTTTGTCCCCAAGGCAGATCAGCTTCAGCACGGCCTGTTGACGCTTCCCCACTGCAGTGCTACACTGCTTCCAGCTACTGGCTGATGGGGGAGTGGCGGTGTGTGTAGAGAATTCGGAGGTGGAAACGGAGGAGGAGGAGCCAATAACGTAGGTGCTGGTGGAAACCCTGATGGAGGTAGGGCCCGCAATCCTCGGCGTGGGTAGCACCCGTGCCATCCCAGGGTCCGAGTCGCTCCCAGCCTCCACGACATTCACCCAGTGTGCCGTCAGGGAAATGTAGCGTCCCTGGCCACAAGCACTTGTCCATGTGTCAGTCGTTAAGTGGACCTTCCCAGTAACTGCGTTGGTCAGGGCACGGGTGATGTTACGGGACACATGGTGGTGTAATGCGGGGATGGCACACCGGGAAAAGTAGTGGCGGCTGGGGACCGCGTACCGAGGGACAGCTGCTGCCATCAGGCTGCGGAAGGACTCAGTGTCCACAAGCCTAAATGGCAGCATTTCGATGGCCAGTAATTTTGAAAGGTGTGAGGTTAGTGCTATGGCCTGTGGGTGGGTGGCTGGGTACTTTCTCTTGCGCTCAAATGCCTGGGGTAACGACATTTGGACGCTGTGCTGGGACAGGGAAGTGGATGTGGTCGCTGATGGTGCTTCAGATGCTACAGGTGCAGGGCGGGAGGTATGCGGGCCTGCGCCTTCGACAGGCGATTGGCCGGCACCGAAAACAGGGGAAGAGGAGGCAGTGGTGTGGCCTGCAGACACAGATGGGCGATCCAGGCGTTCCTCCCACTTACTACGGTGCTTGGATGCCATGTGTCGGATCATGCTGGTGGTGGTGAGGTTTCTAGTGTTCATGCCTCGGCTCATTCTGGTGTGGCACAGGTTGCAAACTACAATTCTTTTGTCGTCCGCACTTTCCTTAAAAAAACGCCATACCGCGGAACACCTACCCCTTGGCAAGGTAGATTTACGCAAGGGGGTGCTCCGTGGAACATTTGCGGGCCGGTTTGGTGCGGTCCGCCTTCTTTCTGTAGCCACACCACTGCCTCTTCCAGCCTGTTGCGGTGCTGCAGATGGCTCACCTTCAGGACTGCTGTCATCGCTCGGCTCTACACCTTCCCAGGTGGGGTCAGTCACCTCATCGTCCACCAAGTCCTCCTCCACTTCCTCACTCTGATCATCCTCCTCAAGTCTTGATCCCACCACATACTCAGTCATTGACAACTGTATAACATTCTCCTCAACAAGGTCTTGAGACGGAAATAGTGGTTGATTTAATGGCAACTGTGTCTCATCATCATCATCATCATCCACTACTTCCTTTGACCTTAAATGCCGTTCACATCTGTCATCTTCTTGAGATTGGGTAGCCTCTAGAGGTTGTGAATCAGGGCACAAGATGTCATGTTCCTCTGCAAGCGTGCTTGGAGAGAGGGTCAAATGAAGGATTGGTGATGAGACGAGCTCCTCACTATATCCCAGTGTGGGATCACTTCTTTGACCAGACCGTGTATGGTGGGAGGAAGGATGATCAGAGTGAGGATTATGTTGACCAGACTCTTGGCTACTGAGAGTGGACTTGGTGGAAGACAGGGTGGTGCTTAACCGACTGGAAGCAGTATCAGCTGTCATCCAACCGACCACCTGTTCGCAGTGGTCGGACCTCGAGAGTGATGTCCTGCGACGCCCTGTAAAATTACACATGAAGCTAGGTATGGTGGATGTCTTTCTTTCTTGTGCTCTGGCACCAGGCACAGTTTCTCCGCGTCCTGACCCACGCCCTGAACTTTCAGGATCACGTCCACTTCCCCGTCCCTTTTTACCCGCCTTCTTCATCTTACACAGAATATGTGACTTTAATATTTGAGTTTGAAAACTTAACAGTATTTCTTATTATTCTGCAACTGTACAGAGTACACAGAATAGGCTGTTAAACGGCGGTGAAACACACTGAATGGAATATGTGACTTTAATATTTGAGTTTGAAAACTTAACAGTATTTCTTATTATTCTGCAACTGTACAGAGTACACAGAATAGGCTGTTAAACGGCGGTGAAACACACTGAATGGAATATGTGACTTTAATATTTGAGTTTGAAAACTTAACAGTATTTCTTATTATTCTGCAACTCTGCAGAGTACACAGAAAAGGCTGCTAAACTGCGGTGAAACACACTGAATGGAATATGTGACTTTAATATTTGAGTTTGAAAACTTAACAGTATTTCTTATTATTCTGCAACTCTGCAGAGTACACAGAAAAGGCTGCTAAACTGCGGTGAAACACACTGAATGGAATATGTGACTTTAATATTTGAGTTTGAAAACTTAACAGTATTTCTTATTATTCTGCAACTGTACAGAGTACACAGAATAGGCTGTTAAACGGCGGTGAAACACACTGAATGGAATATGTGACTTTAATATTTGAGTTTGAAAACTTAACAGTATTTCTTATTATTCTGCAACTGTACAGAGTACACAGAATAGGCTGTTAAACGGCGGTGAAACACACTGAATGGAATATGTGACTTTAATATTTGAGTTTGAAAACTTAACAGTATTTCTTATTATTCTGCAACTGTACAGAGTACACAGAATAGGCTGTTAAACGGCGGTGAAACACACTGAATGGAATATGTGACTTTAATATTTGAGTTTGAAAACTTAACAGTATTTCTTATTATTCTGCAACTGTACAGAGTACACAGAATAGGCTGTTAAACGGCGGTGAAACACACTGAATGTAATATGTGACTTTAATATTTGAGTTTGAAAACTTAACAGTATTTCTTATTATTCTGCAACTCTGCAGAGTACACAGAAAAGGCTGCTAAACTGCGGTGAAACACACTGAATGGAATATGTGACTTTAATATTTGAGTTTGAAAACTTAACAGTATTTCTTATTATTCTGCAACTCTGCACAGTACACAGAATAGGCTGCTAAACGGCGGTGAAACACACTGAATGGAATATGTGACTTTGATATTTTAGTTTGAAAACTTAACAGTATTTCTTATTATTCTGCAACTGTACAGAGTACACAGAATAGGCTGTTAAACGGCGGTGAAACACACTGAATGGAATATGTGACTTTAATATTTGAGTTTGAAAACTTAACAGTATTTCTTATTATTCTGCAACTCTGCAGAGTACACAGAAAAGGCTGCTAAACTGCGGTGAAACACACTGAATGGAATATGTGACTTTAATATTTGAGTTTGAAAACTTAACAGTATTTCTTATTATTCTGCAACTCTGCACAGTACACAGAATAGGCTGCTAAACGGCGGTGAAACACACTGAATGGAATATGTGACTTTGATATTTTAGTTTGAAGACTTAACAGTATTTCTTCCTATTCTGCAACTCTGCACAGTACACAGAATAGGCTGCTAAACTGCGGCGAAGCACACTGAATGGAATATGTGACTTTGATATTTTAGTTTGAAGACTTAACAGTATTTCTTCCTATTCTGCAACTCTGCACAGTACACAGAATAGGCTGCTAAACTGCGGCGAAGCACACTGAATGGAATATGTGACTTTGATATTTTAGTTTGAAGACTTAACAGTATTTCTTCCTATTCTGCAACTCTGCACAGTACACAGAATGTGCTGCTAAACTGCGGCGAAGCACACTGAATGGAATATGTGACTTTGATATTTTAGTTTGAAGACTTAACAGTATTTCTTCCTATTCTGCAACTCTGCACAGTACTCAGAATGTGCTGCTAAACTGCGGTGACGCACACTGAATGGAATACGTGACTTTGATATTTTAGTTTGAAGACTTAACAGTATTTCTTCCTATTCTGCAACTCTGCACAGTACACAGAATGTGCTGCTAAACTGCGGCGAAGCACACTGAATGGAATATGTGACTTTGATATTTTAGTTTGAAGACTTAACAGTATTTCTTCCTATTCTGCAACTCTGCACAGTACTCAGAATGTGCTGCTAAACTGCGGCGAAGCACACTGAATGGAATATGTGACTTTGATATTTTAGTTTGAAGACTTAACAGTATTTCTTCCTATTCTGCAACTCTGCACAGTACACAGAATGTGCTGCTAAACTGCGGCGAAGCACACTGAATGGAATACGTGACTTTGATATTTTAGTTTGAAGACTTAACAGAATGTGCTCTAATCTGCAACTTTGCACACTAAACAGAATGTGCTCTAATCTGCAACTTTGCACACTAAACAGAATGTGCTCTAATCTGCAACTTTGCACACTAAACAGAATGTGCTCTAATCTGCAACTGTGCACACTAAACAGAATGTGCTCTAATCTGCAACTTTTCACACTAAACAGAATATTTTTTTTTTGTTTTTTTTTTTGTTTTTTTCCCCCCACACAAAATAACCTGCTGCCCCCACACACAGTAGTCCTAAAAAGGACTTTTGGTTCTTTTTTGTCACAATTTTTTTTTTTCCTCCCTACACTGCCTTTCCCTTCCTATCCTCAGCTCTCCCTGGCTCAGACTGAGCCGAACTCGATGGTCAGGTGCTATACAGCACCTGACCACGGGTTCTGGCCAGCCAATCAGTGTAATGCCAGCAGCCAACATGGCTGCTGGCATTACACCGATGTCAGAGCCTCCCTGCACGTTTATTGGCTGCGCAGCAGCCGCAAAACGTGCGGGGAGGAGACCCGAACATGGCGGGCGAGCACATGCGGTACTCGTACGAGTACCGCCATGTGCCGAGCAGAGCGATGCTCGAGCCGATCCGAGCATCGGCCGAGCATGCTCGCTCAACACTAGTAGACAGGAAAACATTGTTATTATTATTATTATTACTAGTAATACTGGGACAGCTTTACCCGTGAGGTTGATAAGATAATGACTGGTATAATGAGTGGCTTGTTGGATTGTCAGTGCTTAGCCCTTTCATCTCCAAACATGTGTGCAACACATTGCAAAGAACTGAGTTACACAACGCTCCATCAGTGAACATGTGTGTGTTAGCACATGAGTGTGTGTGAGCGTGTGTTTGTGCATGTGAACATGTGAGTGCATGTAACTGTGTGTACGTGAGCATGTGTGTCTGTGTGTGTGTGTGTGTGTAGCAAGCGTGTGAGCACGTGAGCGAGTGTGTGTAAGTGAGAGTGTTCTTGAGAGTGTGCTTGAGCGTGTGTGAGCAGTAGGATGTGTGTATGGGCTTGTGTGTACTGCACATATGTTTTGCATTAAATGTTTTGCCCAAGGGGCACGTCTGGACACGAGACGGGATGGACGTATAGCAGAGCTCCTCTGCACTAGTGATCCATTCAGTTTGCTTTTAGAGGCACTTTTAGCTACTATGGTCAAGAACAAATGACGGCCTTCATCTTCTCAGACATCCAAGGCACCCAAGACACGAGAGACCTCCCTGAGTGGTTATTTTACTGGCCCCGCACCTCTGTACGCTGACTCCAATATAGCGGGTTCCTCTATACATGCTGCATTCTCTGAGGATTCCTCCAGGGGCCTGCATCAGTGTTGACGGCATCTACAGACATTAGGGAGCTGCTGAGGACTATCACCTCAAAGGAGGACTTCACCCTTCTGGCATCTGATAAAAGACACGGTGTTCGGGAGGTCAGAGACGATATTGCCAGCCTTAAGGCAGACATAGTGGCGCTTGATGCTAGACTGGTGGCGGTGGAACAGGGGACCTCACGCACGGAAGGAGGCTTGATAGAGCTGTCATCCACCTCAGATCAACATACTTTGCAGATCGTGGAGATCTGGCGGATGCTGGAGGACCTCGACAATCGAGGTTGGAGAAATAATATTAGGGTGCGAGGACTCTCGGAGGACGTTTCAGCGGATAACCTGCATTCTACACTTACATCTATTTTCCGCACTATCTTGGACCGGCAGGAGGACTATCAGATTGAGATTGAACGAGCGCATCAAGCCTACAAGCCACGTGGCCAGCCTGTCAGTCCCCCGAGGGATGTTATCTCTCTAGCTTTTGGGTGGAGGAGGAGATTATGTGCAAGGGTAGGCCAGGAGAACTTGGACTTATCAGGGCAGTGATGTTGCCAGGGCCGGATTTATAATAAGACAGAGTAGGCATCTGCCTACAGGTGCACTCCACATAGGGGTGCCTGTCATTGGGACCCGTTTTTTGTTTTAACCCTTTGAGTGCGTTCCCCTCTGGCACTCAAAGGGTTAAAATTGGCCTTGCCGCGTTCACTAACTGTAACGGTTTTTTAAGACACTCAGACCAGTTGGTAAAATAAAACACAGTTTTATTAAATGAAAAGTAAGGTAAACGATCGCCCTCTACAGGCAACACAAAATAATAGCAAAATATGGATAGATATGCCTCCACAGGCCCAGTATACAGAACCAGAGTATCACATATACTGTCTCAGGACAGGCACATAGTAGTGAAATACATTAAAGGGTTAAATGCACTAAGCAGTCCGTCTCTGTTGTGGAGTTTGGCATGCCCAGGGTGGTGATAGGAAGTAAAAGTGTAGATGGTGCAACACTTAGAGTTCTTAAGACAGGAATGCTGCTAGGCAATATGTGACCAGGGGTAGAATCAGCAGAACAGTTGCCCAGAATAGCCCCCGCGGGCGTAGCCACAGATACAACTGAGTCTGCAAGTGCGTGAGTCGGTAGCCCCCACAGGCGTAACAACGGTGTGAAGAAACAGGAGGTTCAACTTTCATGTCCCTGTGATGTATGAGGACTGTGGGATTACATGGACATTCCAGCAATACATCTGTTATGGACTTTTCCTATCTCAAGTCCTTTGAACTCAACCTCGCCATCTATTGGTTGAACCTTGCATTGCAGCATTGTACTATGCACTGCCATCTATTGGTTGAATCCTGCATTGCAGCACTCTACTATGCACTGCCATCTATTGGTTGAAACATGCATTGCAACATTGTACTATGCACTGCCATCTATTGGTTGGTGACCTACATTGCAGCATTGCTTTGTCACATGTGAGTATGCAAATATGTCAGTGTTGCATTCTGGGACCTTCAGTTTCTCACCAATGTTTTCATTATACTCCCCCATCCTACATCCTAAAATTGTTAGACCCTGTTATGTTTGTTGTATGTCTTGTCTTCTGTGTATTATGATATTTTGGTATATTCATGTCACCTCAAGTTGAATGAAGGCTGTGAAAGGTCTGGTATTCCATATCAACAAACTTAGATGTGTGTCCCTTACCACAAAGCAGATGTTTAGGCTCTGTTATTGGGGGGGAGGCAGGGCTGTGTGACCCCAGGCACATGTAGCAAAAAGCACATTTACAAAGGTGGTGTTGTTATAAGGGCAGAGGGGTGAGTTTTTGCCAGGATGAGGTGTAATTGTTGCAGAGGGACCTGAACCTGTTCACCAGGACAAGGCAGAGGGGTTAGTGCCTGCTCAGCAGAGGCTTCGCAGCAGAGGGGATGATACCTGCTCAGCGGTGACCTGTTCCAGTGGGTAGAAGTGCGAGTCCCTACCCAGGTCACTACTCCCCATTGGGCTGGCTGCACCTGGAGGTCTTCCAATCTGGTTGACGGCTCCTCCTCTGGGTGGTGCAGCTAGATCCAGTGGCAAGTGGCCCAGGTCCCTCCGGTGGTCCTCTGAGCCCGGTCCGGTGTAAATGACCTGGTAGGCGCCCCCCTAATGCTACAGGGGCGGGTGCCTGCTGCGGGGGGCTGTCACGTTGATGGCAGTGGTGGGATCTCTGCACTACAGAGTCCAAACCACCACCGGGATTCACCTCCATTGGGAGGTTCAGAGGAGAGCACAGCCAGACCCCGAGATGGAAGCTATTTACAAGAAGCTGAGCATCGCATCGCTGAAAGAGCTGATCATCGCCCGAGGGTCTGATCATGGTCAACGCAGTAAGCCAGAGCTTGTTGTTCAGCTGATCAAGATGGATGTGGAGGCTGGCATAGCTAAGGCACCAGCTCCACATCAAAGAACAGAAACCCCCTTTCAGCAGAGTATGCGGGAGAGACTGGCTTACTTAACCCCACCTGTCTCTGAGGGTGCCATAAGAGAGATAATGTGGCAGGTTCGGGCAGAGCTAGACCATGCAGGAGACACAAGGTTCAATAGTAGATCCCTTCTTGATGTTAGGTCCTGGAGAAGCAGCGGAACAGTAATGGATCTTAAGGTAACCCAACAGCCCCCCTGTGTTGTGATCCCTGAACTGGTGAGTGGGAGTGAGCTCACCAGCAGCCCCATTAAGATGGCCCCTTTGTTAATGGACACTGCCCTGGAGAAGGAGCAATGTGTGCTCTCCAGGGGCACGGATGATACGTCCCTGAGGAATGGGACTGCGGTCTTCCTCAAGGCAGAGAATGGCCCTGCGGTTTGTGGCCTGAAGGAAGAGGACCTCAGCACAATGAAGGAGACAGTGCTGCTTGCCCTCTTGTTGACCCTATGGACTGTGAACTGGTGGGTGGGAATGTGTTCCCCACCAAATGACACCAGGCCCGTGTAGCCAAAAGCGCCTTTACAAAGGCGGTGTCGTTATCTGGGCAGAGGGGTGAGTTCCTGCCAGGAAGAGGCGCCATCATTGCAGAGGGACCTGAACCTGTTCTCCAGGACAAGGCAGAGGGGTTAGTGCCTACCCAGCAGAGGTTTCGCAGCAGAGGGGATTGTACCTGCTCAGTGGTGACCTGTTCCAGTGGGTAGAAGTGCAAGTCCCTACCCAGGTCACTGCTCCATATTGGGCTGGCTGCACCTGGAGGTCTTCCAATCCGGTTGACCGCTCCTCCTCTGGGTGGTGCAGCTAGATCCAGTGGCAAGTGGCCCAGGTCTGTCCGGTGGTCCTCTGAGGCCGGTCCGGTGTAAATGACCTGGTAGGCACCCCCCTAACGCTACAGGGGCGGGTGCCTGTCACAGGGGGGCGTCACAAACGGTACAGCATGCAATGCAAGAGCTGGCTAATAGCCCCCACGGGCGTATAACGGAGACCAATGGAACAGAGGTAGTTTGAGCCACTAACCCCCACAGGCGTATACCAACGACAACCTGCCAGAGCTTTGAGCCAGTAGCCCCCATGGGTGTAACAACGGAGACCACTATATGCCGCAAGTGGAGAGGCCAATCGCCTCCTACTGGAGCCTACCCTTTGCTGCAATGGCTTGAGCCTTTAGCCCCACGGGCGTATGTCTGAGAACAAACGTATGAGCAAGAGCCAATAGCGCCCAACCAGAATCGTTACCGAACGTGACTACTCTGCGGTTTGACAGGATGAGCCGCCGACTCAGCAGATGCAGTGCAATACAGCTTAGGCTCTGTATTGGGGAGAGAAGGCTCAACAAAGGATTAGGCAGCACAGCAAGGGTTAAAATGCAGCTTTACAGATCGAAGGCTCAGTATAGCGGAATAGCTCTGCAAGTATTACGGAGGCTCAATGACGGAAGCACAGCTCCGCGAGTAAGCACGGAGACTCAGCACTGGGAACAATGCACAGCAAGGGTGAAGTAGGTCACACTGCCAGCTTGGCAGACAGCAGCAGCGGAAGTAAAAATGTCACTACAGCGAAAACCGGAGCGGGAGGCAGGAACAAGCAGGTCACTGGAACAGGCCGGTTGCGGGTCACGGAGCAGGAAGTCAGCCAGGCCGGGTCGGATAACGAAGGTGGTATTCAGACAAGCCGAGTCAATCACAAACAGGAACGTCAGCCAAGCCGGGTCAGATCACGGAGGTGGTTCTCAGACAAGCCGGGTCAATCACGAGCAGGAACACAGGAGTGTAATCAGAACAGGTCAAATCGGTACACAGAAATCCGGAACACAGGAACTCAGCAACAGCAACACTATCTCTGAAACACCACGAAAGGGCACCTGACAGGTGTCATTGCCAGGCATAAAAAGGTCACCAGGGGCGGGCCAAACCAACTCAGCAAATCAGAGCCTACCACAAGCGAGAGTGACAGAGGAGGATCACAGGCACTGTGATACTAACCCCATCCCCACCAGGTGAGGTCTATGCCACAGACCTGTAGCTGCTGATCTCCCTGATCTGGTCTTTAGTAATGCAGATCGCTGGGAGATGACATCATCTCCATGACATCATCTCTCAGCTCTCTGCATTACTGAACAGAAGACCGCACGGGAGCACCAGCAGCTACAGGTCTGTGCAGAAGGAGGGACACCTCTGGACCACCAGGGAGCAGGGGCGTCCATAGGAGGTAGGAAACAGACACGGGGGGCAATATGGAGATGATGGGGCAATATGGAGCTGATGGGGGCAAAATGGAGCTGATGGGGGGCATTATGGAGATGATGGGGCAATGTGAGGGCAATATGGAGATTATGGGAGCAATACGGAGCAGATGGGGCAATGTGAGGGCAATATGGAGCTGATGGGGGGCATTATGGAGATGATGGGGCAATGTGAGGGAATATGGAGATTATAGGAGCAATATGGAGCTGATGGGGGGCAATATGGAGATGATGGGGCAATGTGAGGGCAATATGGAGCTGAGGAAGGGCAAGTTGGAGCTGATGGGGCCAATATGGAGCTGATGGGGGGGCAATATGAGGGCAATACGGAGATAATGGGGGCAATGTAAGGGCAATATGGAGATGAGGGGCAATGTGGGGATTAGGAGCATTGTGGAAGTGTCCAGTGGAGATAGCCATTGTTGTGGGTCTTTTCAGATTTCTGTTCCTACAGGCTCCTGAGATTTAAATCCGGCCCTGAATGTTCTGTACCAGGACCTGTTTTGGGTCACCCTGCAGAAATGCAGACTCCTGCAACCCCTTCTTCGGGCCTTGTCCGCTCAGAATGTCCCTTATCACTGGGGATCTCCTTTTAGTCTTACCGCACAAGTTGGGAATACTTATCATGGGGTAAGGGTTCCAGAGGATGTGACTGGCCTGGTTAGTGCTGCTGCTTTGCCTGATCTATCGGTACCTGATTGGGAGGATCCTGGCACTATTGGATGACAGGAGCCGCAGAGGATAAACCATCCTCCTAGGAATCGTGGGGTATCGCCAGTGCCGGAGACCGCCCTCACCGGTACACCGGTGGGTCCTTGAGGAATGACCGGCACATTGCTGGAGACCTACTCTATATCTGATTGTTTACTGGACCATCACCTGGGGGATAGCGTTCTAATTAGGATGCCCTATTTTCCACACCTGTGTTTCTTCTTGCTGTTTCGCACAGTGATAGAGGCCCACTTGGTGATTGGCCTGCCTACTGGTGCGTACATGGGGGAAATACTTTGATTAGAATGTTTCCCTTTCCCCATCCGTGACTTCTTTCCTATATCTGGCATTGTTGATCCTGGGAACATTGACACTGGATGCTCTTTGACCAGTGGATTTGGGAGGTGTGACACCGGATTGCTATTGTCTATTCATTGGACCTTCCTAGCACCAGCTTGTTGGCACTGCGGACTCTGCAGTGCTGCACAATGCTGTTTGCTGACCGCACTACCCTGCTGGCCTGTCTTTCTGCGGGCCGGGTGGTGCCAGACTTCTTACCTCTGACGTGATTTCTCATTGTTTATGTTCCTCAATATTATTACTTGTTGCACGATAATTTAATTGTTCTAGTAGTGCTAGGATCATGGTGTGGTTCTCCTTTCCCACTATTATGCTATTTGTTGCCTGGGGCCATCCCAAGGGCTCTTGGTGGACCATCTGCCTTACTGTGATCAGACACCATATCTGGTCTTTGTCTTGGCAGTCTATGAGGAAGGTGGCTCATTACCTATCAATGAAGCATGCATTGTTTTATTTGTGTGGGCTCTGCATATGTGAGGGGGGTATATTGTCGCCCGGGGTTGCTCCTGGCTGTGTATGGGTCACCCATGTCCCTGAGCCGCTGCCATACTGCGGCATGCTTTGATTTGGGACCTTTGGGGTGAGCTGGGCCAGCTTGATGCGGGGGGACCCTGCATTGCTTTGGTGCAACTCCTGTGGTTCATGGGTGCGTTCCCCAAATCTTGTTTGCCATTTGCCTGCTCAGTTACTCAATTTGTCCAAATCCTCTTGTAATGAAGACACATCCAGTTCAGACCTTATTACCTTTCTTAATTTAGTGTCATCAGCAAACACCGATACATGGCTCCCTATGCCCTCTAGGAGGTCATTAATAAACAAATTAAAAAGAAGAGGACCCAGGACAGATCCCTGAGGTACTCCACTTATCACGTTTATCCAATTGGAGAACTTGCCATTAACTACCTCTCTTTGCATTCTATCTGTCAGCCAATTTCCAATCTACACACAAACGTTTTCCCCTACTATTTCATTCAATTTGTACAGTAACCTCTTGTGTGGAACCGTATCAAATGCCTTGGCAATGTCTAAATAGATCACATCAACCGCCGCTCCCGTAACTATATTTTTACTCCCTTTTCATAAAATGCGATCAAGTTAGTTTGACAAGACCTGTCTTTCACAAAGCCATGTTGTCTATTGCTAATGATATTCCTGTTCCAGCAGAATTATATATATATTCCCTTAGCAACCCTTCAAACAGCTTCCCTACCACAGATGTCAAGCTTACGGGTCTGTCATTTCCTGGCTGTGACTTTAATCCCTTTTTAAATATGTGCACCACATCAGCTTTACGCCAATCCATGGGCACCATACCTGAAATAAAACAATCCCTGAAAATCAAATATAATAGTCTGGCCAGGGCCTGGCTTAGCTCTTTAAGTACCCGTGGGTGTATAGCATCTGGCCCAGGGGCTTTGTCTACCTTTTTTTGTCTACAGTAAACTTTTTTTATGAAAACACATATTTTATAGAGCATTTCCTGCTGAATAAAACAAGGTCACTCCAATCGCTGTCAGATGTTTTATTCAAAATTGATAGCAGTTTAAATAACCAGGAAGTGAATTTACTGTGATTACTTCCTGATAGATCTAACTGACAGGAAGTGACAGGCAGTGTCTATCACATTCTATGGAGAACTGTATGTCTCTGACTTTTCTGACTTTCCTCTGCATTAGAATCTAACAGGAAAATTAAATTAGAATTTAACCACTAGAGGGCACTGCTAATGTAAAAAAACATGGGTTTAAACTGTAATAACTCTGAAAATATAAATATCTCGTCAGTGGGAGTACCCTTATTTTACTCAAAAGGAAAATCCCTAAAATATATATTTTTTCATAAAAAAAGTTTACTGCTCCTTTAACACCATTCAATTGTTTTAACACTTTTTCTTGTGTTAGCCAGTCCCATGCTTGCTGTGACTGTTCTGTAAAAGTAGTTTGCAGATTCTTGTCCATTGGGTCTTCCTTGGTAAAAACAGAAGTAAAGAAATTATTTAAAATATCTGCCTTCTCTCTGTCCCCCTTGACCATCTCACCCGTTTCAGATAACAAGGACCAAACATTATCAGACTTTAATTTTTTGCCATTAATGTATTTAAATAATTTTTTGGGTTGCTTTTGCTCTACTTAGCAATATTTTTTTCATTCTCCAGTCTAGCTAATTTAATAGCCTTTTTACAGGTTTTGTTGTCATTTTTGTATTTTGCAAATGCCTCTGTTTATCCCTCAGCTTTATAATGTTTAAATGTTGCTTTCTTGTTATTTATTTCATGAATTACTTTACTGGTTAGCCACACTGGTTTTAATTTACTTCTTTTGTATTTGTTTCCAACAGGGATAAATTTATACATATATTTTTTCAATGTCATTTTGAAGGAATTCCACTTACCTTCTGTGTTTTTCCTGAAAATATTCTATCCCAGTCAAAGAGACCAAGGGATGAATTAATCCTGCTTAAGTTGGCCTTTTTAAAATTCAGTGTTTTGCTGGACCCAAACCAAATTGCTTTTTTGAATTAATCTCAAATTATACCATGTTATGGTCACTATTCCCCAAGTGCTCCCTAACTTGGATGTTAGAGGTAAGTTCTTCATTGTCAGTTATTACCAGTTCCAGACGTGCATTCCCTCTGGTTGAGGTCTGCACTAGTTGAGACAAACAATTGTCATTCAACAAGTTCAGAAACTTACTACTTTTAGCAGAATTAGCTGTTCCATTTTCTAGTCTATTTCTGGATAACTAAAATCCCCCATAATTATAGTTCTCCCTATTTGAGAAGCCTTTTCTATTTACATTAATAGCTGTGATTCTTCAAGGTCACCAATGTTTGGTGGTTTATAACAAATACCCACTAATATTTTCTGGGCAGTTTTACCCCCAGTGACTATTTCAACCCACAGGGATTCCACATGTTCATTTCTGTCATCACATATATCTTCCAGCAAATGAGGCAATAATGCTGGTTTGACATACAGACAGACCCCACCACCTCTTTTGTTTGACCTATCTTTTCTAAATAACATGTAGCCCTCCAAATTGATTGACCAATCATGTGTGTCATCCCACCATGTTTCTGTTATCAATCATTTGTCACAATATATTGATCAATTTCTGCAACCTCTAGTCATTACTCAAAAGTCATATCTCAAGGATACTATACATATTCTTCAGGAAGTAGAAAACATTAAATGGGAAAATGATTATACATGGGCAACGTGTGATGTTTGCAGCATATATATGAACACACCCCATGAAGCAGGGTTGAGAGCTATAACAGATATCTTAAATATACACAATTTGTTACCCCAGGAACAGATCTCTTTTCTCATACGATGTATTGAGTTTATTTTATATCACAATTACTTCCTCTTTGATAATTCCTTATTTTTTACAAATATCTGGTGTAGCGATGGGATCTACATTTGCCCCATCCTATGCCAATTTGTTTATGAATTTTTGGGAATTGAAGTACATCCACAATGATGAAAATCCTTTTAAAAAGAATATAAGATTTTACAAGAGATATATTGATGATCTTATTTTTATCTGGAAAGGGTCGGAGGAGGAATTTGTAGCATTTACACAATATATTAATGATAAAAATTTGAATCTTAGTTTTACGAGTAATTTACAAGTTAAAAGCATTGAGTTGTTGGATATCATCTTATACCAGTCGGGGGATTAGATCCATACCACTAATTACAGTAAAAATGTAGATTCTAATAATTATCTTCATGCCAAAAGTGGACACTATAGAAACTGGATCAGCAATATCCCTTTTAGCCAATTTCAACAAATTAAATGGAATTGCAGTACAGAACAAGAATTTCAAAAAGAAGTGAAGGTCCTTCAGCAGAAATTTCATGAAAAAGGTTATGATAACAAAATAGTACAAAAAGCATTAGATCAAACCTTGAATATTGATAGAAAGGCTCTTTTACAATACAAAGACAAAAGTAAAAAGAAACTCCACAACCTTCTGCCCCTTTGTTTATTACAAACTATAATCAGAAAGCATTGCAAATCAAATATATAATCAATAAACACTGGCATGTGTTAATGGAAGATCCCATCCTAAAAAAAAACTAGGAGATAAACCCAAAATAGTTTTTTGTAGAAATACAAATTTAGCCAACTATGTATCTCCTAGTGACATTACACACAAATTATTCCCCCAAGAATTAATAAAACATTTCTACCTCAGATTAAGGGTATGCACAAGTGTGAGGTTAAAGGTTGCATCACATGTGCACATTTGGAAAAGCCCAGAATTTTTAATTTTCAGTGTTCTACCACTGGTAAGACTTACACTATAAAAAATGTAATAAATTGTCATTCCACCTACATTGTTTACTTGATCACCTGTGAGTGTAACTTACAGTATGTAGGAAGAACCAAAAGAAAACTTAAAACCAGGCTCAATGAACATCTAATGAATATAAAAAATGGACTGGAAACACATAATTTATCAAAACATTGCAAATTGGTTCATAATTGTAAACATGAAAATCTGAAAATATTGGGTATTGAACAAGTGTCTTTAAATCATAGAGGGGGTAATAGATTGCTAAAATTAAGACAAAGGGAATCTTTTTGGATCTACACATTAAAACAATGGATCCACTTGGTTTGAACATTGATTTTGACTTTACAGCTTTTTTATAAGGCATTCAAGAAGTATTACCAAATTATTTTAAATCAATTGTTTTAGCCCTTGTTTTTATGATAATTGGAAGGTTAAATATTTATGTATATTTTACAACATTGTTGTATATGTTATGTCTGTTATTAGCTATTGCCGTTACTATTATTTTTCTTCCTTATTTTTCTTCCTGATTCTTTTTTCTGCTAAGGATGGGGTTTATTTATCCCATTACTGGTTTAGACATACATATATTTTACCACGGTTTAATAGAGTATACACACTTAAAGATATGGATTAAGATCCAGTGTTCGGCACCAGAGGATGTTAATAGTATTTTATTGATATCACTAGTAATCACACATATTCACCATTTATACATTTTTTAAGCTCATTTATTTACATATTAGTTGAAGAGCCCGTTACACGGGCCACAGTGCCACCAGCTGGTCACGGGGCAGTCATGCACAGTAGAGACTTCCCGCACAGCGGCTGATACAGAGCTGATCTGTAACAGCCGCGGCGTGGTCATTCTCTACTGGGCTTGACTGTGTCGTTACACACGTTTAAGCAAATTATTATATAGGATAATCACATTTTTACATCTTACAAGGTCACCCATTATTTCACTTTATTTAAGCTCATTACAAGTATTTGTTTTCAATATCATTACAATCCAACACAATTTTCACTGTATTATTTTAGCAACAATTATGACTATTGCATTATTTTCAATATGTATTATCTGTAGTCACATAAAATAATTGCCATTCATATCATTTAAGAGGTAATTTTCTCCTTCTCTTTTTGTTATTTGGTACTTTTTTTATTATGTGATTTTATGTGAGTAATCTATAAATAGCAGGGCACAAGCCCATTAGCTTTCTTTGCTTCCCCTGAAGAAGTGGATCTGAGTATCCACGATACACGTCGGGTATCAGCCTCCCCTCCCCCTGCACTTATTGGGACAGGTCCCGCCCGCTGTGAGAACCCACAGTTCTGGTCCAGTGCATTCAAGGACACAGTGGTAACGCTGTTTCAGCGTCCCGTTTCAGCCACGTGGAATTTGGTTGAAATCTAATATCATCTCCATTGGTGCGGACATTATCCTTTTCAGCCGTTACAGGACATCTAGTCTTCATCTGTATCACTTGAACGGTATACAGGACTTGGAGATACTTTGTTTCTAGCATCTATTGAAAGACTGTGACCTCAGCGCTCACACGGACTGATACATTGTAAGAACTTTAAAGAAGGCACAGTTTCGTAGCAGTAAAGGGCAGGGACCCTTGAGAAGCACAAAGCCCAAGATGGGCATCTTGTAAGTGCAAGGGGAGAAGGGGGGCTTTAGTTCTGCTTGTTTTTAATATATGTTTATTAAAGATACTGCACTTAGAGCACTTTTTCTCTATTTCTCTTTATTTTTTTCTGTGATTGCGCTCCCACCTTTTGCAGATTTGGATTTCCCTTTTGAGGTACACAAGGATACCTTTGACTGAGAGCTGCACCAGAATTTATTGAGACTGTTGAAGAAGACTGCTTTCATTGACTGATTCATCCTCATCATCTCATCATTTAACTCATCATATCATCCTAACCCATTTATTCATCAGGACTTCTAACCCTCATTGTCTGTTTTACTTTATGTTGGGACAGTGTTCAGACATTTATAGTTTAGAAGGGTTTTACTATTTCATTATCTTATATTTTAGCTTTATTATTTTTGTTGTGGTTGGCCACATACATCTCCATTTTTTAATAGTTGTGCAGATTAAGTGTTTGTGTATCATGTTTCTCTTATGCCTATCAAGTCATAGTTTTTTATTTCAGCTACCAGCTCCAGTTCCCCTATTTTACCAGTTAAACTTCTGGCATTTGCAAGCATACAATTTATGCCACTGCTATGTTCCATTTGTGATTTAATTTTGATGTGGTTTATAAGCTTCTCCCTATCATCTGTACTAACCCTGCCCCCAGATCCACCCACCTGGTTATTAACTACAATGCCTTCCCTCTCTATACTATCTAGTCCAGTATTTATTGGCCCCTACCCCCCTTCCTAGTTTAAAATCTCATCCAACAGTCTAGTCATCCTCTCCCCAAGCACTTGAGACCCTCTTGCATTCAGGTGCAATCCATCCCTTCTATAGAGATTGTACCCCAGAACAAAATCAGCCCAGTGCTCTAAAAACCCAAAGCCCTCCTTCTTACACCAAGACTTCAGCTATGCATTGAGCTCCCTAATCTCCCACTGTCTCTCTGGCGTAGCGCATGGCACAGGTAGTATCTCTGAGAATACTACCTTGGAGGTCCAGTTCCTAATCTTACTCCCTAAATCCCTAAAATTACATTTTAGGACTCTCCACCTTCCTCTTACTTTGTCATTGGTACCAATATGCACCAAAACACCTGGATCCTCTCCATCCCCTCCCAATAATCTGTCCACCCTGTCTGCAACATACTGAACCCGGGCACCTGGGAGACAGCAAACCATTCGGTTGCTGCGATCAGAGCCACAGATTACTCTATCTGTTCTCCTAATAATAGAGAGATTTGTTTCATGTGAAAAATTCGGCATGAATCCTCTAAACTACAGCAACTACTCAATTGTTCACAAGATTTGTATATTTTGTTAAATGTCAATTATAACAGGAAGTGACACATATTCATGGATCAAGGGGGAATTCATGATTGTGTTATACATTATGTCTGCAGTTATACAAAATGGATGCATTGAAAGCCTTTTTGGGAAACTTCAGTGTGTAGTGGTGGCTACATGAGCTCATGCTACTGGAATGTTTCCAAAAAAGGAATTGCTCTTCTTATTTTATACAACTGTCCATATATGACCAGATGTGTAGCTAGGAGTGTTCAGCATGTAATCCTTTGTTCAGAAATTGTATAAGAGGTTCTCCATGTTGTTTCAGAACTGTATGCCTGATTCCAGTCTACAAAAAGTGACAATACTGCTGAGATAGACCGAGGAGCTGTACCTGCCTGAAAAAAACACAGATTCATTTGAATAATAAAATTCCTCTGTAAAGTAGAAGTGGTCCTGGGGCTATCAGAAGAAAAGGATTTCTAACAGTATGCAGCCGTCCCTCCCATAAATATACAGGTGAGCCGTACATATCCTCAAGACGTATATACATATACAGTACTGTGCAAAAGTCTTAGGTGTAAAAAAATGCTGTAGGAATATTTTCAAAAATAGACATGTTAATAGTTTATTTTTATCAGTTAACAAAATGCATAGTAAGTGAACAAAAGAAAAATCTAAATCAAATCAATATTTGGTGTGACCACCCTTTGCTTTCAAAACAGCATCAATTCTTCTAGGTACACTTGCACACAGTTTGTTAAGGAACGCAGCATGTATGTATCACGTTAAGACTCTCAGATGCAGAGTTAGGTAAAAACACAACTTTATTGAAAAGTTAATGCAGCCCCGTAGGGTAACATACACGTACACACATATATCTTTATTAGACAGGAGTACAATACAAATAAGAGCAATGTTGGCTCTACCGGCCCTGCCAAAATACTGGGCAAGGCAGCCAGAGGATTGGGACTCATGAGGTGAGGCTCTACCGGCCTTGCCAAGATACCGGGCAAGGCAGCCGATTGACATGAGGCTAAGACTGGCTCTACCGGCCTTGCCAATACCAGGTAAGGTAACTCAAGGAAACAGGACAGGTTCTACCGGCCTTACCATATACCGGGCAAGGCAGCCCATAGACAGGAGATAATGGCAACCACTCGCCCAAGTGACTGGAAGGTGGGACAACAGTCACTAGGTGATAATGAGGCTAAGCCAGTAAGTAGGCCGCCAGCAGCAGAGATAGTAAAGGGTGTGGAGCTCACATTGCTCTCACAGATGGAACGCCATACCACTAAAGTAGCAACCAGTTGTGCATCAAGCGAACCAGTACCCAGTACGTGGAACGCAAACAATACTGAAAGACAGCCGGTGGCTTGAGGAGCGAACCAGTACCCCGTACATGGAACGCTAACAATACTGAGACAGCCGGATGGCTAGAGGAGCGATCCAGTACCCTGTACGTGGGACGCTATCAATACTGAGACAGCCGGGTGGCTTGAGGAGCGAACCAGTACCCTGTACGTGGAACACTATCAATACTGAGACAGCCAGATGGCTTGAGGAGCAAACCAGTACCCTGTACGTGGAATACTATCAATACTGAGACAGCCGGATGGCTTGAGGAGCGAACCAGTACCCAGTACGTGGAATGCTATCAACACTGAGACCGCCGGGTGGCTTGAGGAGCGAACCAGTACCCTGTACGTGGAACGCTATCAATACTGAGACAGCCGGATGGCTTGAGGAGCGAACCAGTACCCTGTACATGGAACGCTATCAATACTGAGACAGACGGATGGCTTGAGGAGCGAACCAGTACCTTGTACGTGGAACGCTATCAATACTGAGACAGCCGGATGGCTTGAGGAGCGAACCAGTACCCTGTACGTGGAACGTTAACAATACTGAGACAGCCGGGTGGCTGTCAAGCAACCAGTACCCACGTACTGAATAACCGGCAAGATAGTAATGTCGCCAAGACGACTCGGAACATCAGATGACTGAAGACGACTGGACAGGAACCGGCAGATGGAAGCAGGAACCAGCATGCAGACGGTCAACCGGAATCAGGAACAACGGTGAAGACTGGCAGCAGGAAGCGGTGGCTCAACCGGATCCGACGGAGGCAGGAACTATTCAACTGGAAACACTAGAACAGGTTGAACACAGGTCGCAGGAACACAGCAGAGGCCCAGGAACTCAGGAACAAGGTATATACTCAACAGCATAGAGACAACATGAAAGGGCAAAAAAATGGGTGCCTAGGCTAGGTTTAAATAGGCAATACAGGGCGGGCTGAAGGCAGCCAGCCAATGGAGAGCCCCCTACTGGTGATAGACACAAAGGAGAGCAATCACGGGCACCGTGATAGTAGGTTGTCCCAAACATCTTAGAGAACTAACAGGAGTTCTTCTGTGGATTTAGGCCTCAGTTGCTTCTCTCTCTTCATGTAATCCCAGACATACTGGATGATGATGAGAGCAGGGCTCTGTGGGGCCATACCATCACATCCAGGGCTCCCTGTTCTTCTTTACACTGAAGATAGTTCTTAATGACTTTGGCTGTATGTTTAGGGTCAATGTCATGCTGCTGACTAAATTTGGGGCCAATCAGATGCCTCCCTGATGGTACTGCATAATGGATAAGTATCTGCCTGTACTTCTCAGCATTGAGGAGACCATTAATTCTGACCAAAACCCCAACTCCATTTGCAGAAATGCAGCCCCAAACTTGCAAGGAACCTCCACCATGTTTCACTGTTGCATGCAGACTCTTGTTCCACTCTCCAGCCCTTCGGCAAGCATACTGTCTTCTGCTACAGCAAAATATTTAACATTTTGACTCATGATTCCAGAGCACCTGCTGTCACTTTTTCTGCGCCCCAGTTCCTGTGTTTTCTTGCATAGTTGAATTGCTTGGCCTTGTTTCCATTTCAGGGGAATGGCTCTTTGGCCACAAGTCTACCATGAAGACCACTTCTGACCAAACATCTCTGGACAGTAGATGGGTGTACCAGGATCACACAGTTTTCTGCCAATTCTGACCTGATGGTACTGCTGGACATCTTCCAATTATGAAGGGAAATAAGCATGATTTGTCTTTCATCTGATGCTTGGCCAACCACTGAATCTATGATCCTCAACATTGCCTGTTTCTTTGTGCTTCTTCAAAAGAGCACACCTGGAAACCCCTGTGTGCCTTGAAATTTCTTCCTGGGAGAGACCTTGCTAATGCAGTATAACTACCTTGTGTCTTGTTGCTGTGCTCAGTCTTGCCATGGTCTATGACATTGTGACAGTAATCTGTCTTCAGCAACCTCACCTTATTAGCTGAATGTGGAGTTCCTCACCCAGTTTTATTCCTCCTACACAGTTGTCTTTGTTTCAGTTTACGAATGTGTTTCAACCCACATACATGTGTATATGTATGCAAACACACAATTATCTTGCACCAAAACCCACCCCACGCTGCTCTGGAGAACTCAACGACAAACAAGATGTTTCAGTGATTTTTATATCTTATTGTTTTTCAGAAGATCCAACACTTTCATCTGGGTTTATGGATATCCCCCAACTTGGCCAGAACAACCCTCCAGAATACAAGCAAAGTAGATTATTTATGTTCCATTTCATATTGTATACAGTGAGTAGATGAACTTAGCAGCCACGTCCCCCTTGCTTGGTTACCTCCCCCCTCACCTTGTGTGTCTCCTCTTCCCTATAACTCACCAACTGTCTAACCTCATAGTAAATGGGGGGGAGTGTTATGGTTTCCCAAGAACAAGTCAGGAGTCAGACCGGTATAGTAAAATTGACAATCTTTATTAAACAATACAAACAGAGTAAAACAACAAATATAAGTAATCACAGGCAAGGACACAAGGGACAGCAGAGATCCCAGTAGAGGTCAGCAACTCTATCAGGAAAAAGAGTCTGCCTGAATGAGGGAACCTCTACCAGAGACAGGCACGAGCACCTGTAGTCTCTGTATCCGGGAAGGTACTCAGAAAGCACTGCTAGAGACAACCTGACTCACTCCTGCAGTCAGAGAGAATGTAAGAGACAACCTGACTCATGCCTGCAGTCAGAGAGAATGTACGAGACAACCTGACTCATGCCTACAGTCAGAGAGAATGTAAGAGACAACCTGACTCATGCCTGCAGTCAGAGAGAATGTAAGAGACAACCTGACTCATGCCTACAGTCAGAGAGAATGTAAGAGACAACCTGACTCATTCCAGCAGTCAGGGAGAATGTAAGAGACAACCTGACTCACGGCTGCAGTCAGAGAGAATGTAAGAGATCTCCCAAGGGGCAGCACTAGGAAGATACACTGACACACGCCTGCCGTCAGTCTCAAAGAGCATAAAGTCAAACGTATTCTAAACCAGAGCCACAGGTCCATACCAGATTGGGTGTCTACTATACACAAGGAGAAGGTAGGAGAATAGTCAGACAGAGCCACAGGTCAGCACCAGATTGGATGGTCAGACAAGCCAGGTCATACACAGTTTAGGTAGTCAGCCAGAGCCACAGGTCAGCACCAGATTGTGTGTCAACTATATATAGGATAAGGCAGGAGAATAGTCAGACAGAGCCACAGGTCAGCACCAGAGAGGGTAGTCAGACAAGCCAGTTCATACACAGTTCAGGTTGTCAGCCGGAGCCACAGGTCTGCACCAGATTGGGTGTCCACTATCTAAGGATAAGGCAGGAGAATAGTCAGACAGAGCCACAGGTCAGCACCAGATTGGGTGTCCAGTATACACAGGATAAGGCAGGAGAGTATTCAGACACAGCCACAGGTCAGCACCAGACTGGATGGTCAGACAAGCCAGGTCATACACAGAGCCCAAGGAAACAGAACTGTATGGTACAACAATGCCAAGACAACTGAGTCAGGACTCAGACTGCCCTGCCCTTTAAAACCCTCCTCAGAAAATAGGTAGGAGGAGCAGCTCAGAGGGAGAAAGTAGGTAGGAGGAGACTACAGGAAGCAGTACATAAAACAGAGGCCTGCTTCATTCAGATTCTTGTGCCTGCAGATCACACATCTTGCTCTGATGCGTCCAACCACTGCCATATTCCTGCTTTAATCCGTGCGGCATAGACGGCCGCTGACGCCGAAGCATCATTTCAAGCGTCGCCTGAAGCTGCAGCGCTGGAAACAAAGTAAGCTGTGACAGGAAAGTGTTAACTCACAAACTGATGAAGCAATTGGTGGTGAAGAGCTAACTTACAGATGCAACAAAAATGGTATTTCTCACTGTCTACAAAGTACACGTGGAACCTGTGTGCACATATGTACCACAGATAAGATGCCCATACCACATTCCCACAAAAACCAGAGTATGAAGGGTCTATTCTTCTGCGGCTCATCTAACATTGTTTATCTCATCGTGTGTGAAATGTACCTAAACAGGACTATATGTAGGAGAGACAGGACAGACCCTGAGAAAAAGGGTGAATTCTCATAGGTCCAATGTGAGGAACAAAGAAGACACCCCAGGGGGTCAACATTTTTTCAGAATGGATCACATCATTAAACATCTCATAGTGACTGTACTGATTTGAAAGACGGAGAGATAGAAAGATCTGGGAGTATAAACTGAAAAACAAGTTTCTCACTCTGAACTGTGGCTCCAACCGTGATAAGGAATTTTTATCACACTATCCCAAAAAATAAAAATAATTTTGTGCCGGGGGCTGCTCATCTCATTGTAAGTGATGTGTTGTGCACTCCTCTGACATTCTGAGGGTTAACCCATACATTCTTTAGACCTAGCCATCTATGTTCAGTTTCACTCCAGTATAAAAAAAGGAACTGAGCCTAGAGTAGAATTTATTTCCCACACTGGGAAAAAAATCTGCCAATGGAATCAGACCCTTTGTGTGCCACAGAGGTATCCAATGCCTTGTGTGGCAGTGTGGTGGATACCTCTCTGGCAGTCAGGGAGTTAGATTTTAAAATTATGTACATAAGATTGAAAATCATGTATTGTGCATTCAGTCTTGATTCTTATCAGGACTGAAAAAGAGACCTAGTTGTCTTGAAAACTTATATCCAAATCCGCTGAGTTACCAATAACTGGATCATTTCTACTCTACTAGTCTCCTACTCCGAGATTCACTCAGTTACCAATAAAGGGATCATTTCTACTCTACTAGTCTCCTGCACCCGAATCCACTCAGTTACCAATAAAGGGATCATTTCTACTCTACTGGTCTCCTGCACCCAAATCCACTCAGTTACCAATAAAGGGATAATTTCTACTCTACTAGCCTCCTGCATTTCCTACGGTTTATATGGTACCTAGCTTTACCTAAAGTTATGTTAGGCACCATTTTGCATATGCATAAGTAAATATATGTTGTTGGAAATGATTATCCATAAATGACACACAAAGGAAATACATCAATACTTATTCCCATTTCTGTTTCTATCCTATGTATCACTTGGCTCTATATAAATTCACAGTCAATGAAAGTTCAGTCTAATGAATGTTCATATTTGAGAAGTGACATTTGTGTAGGACACCTCTAAGGGCACCTTTAAGTTCTTGGTTTCTCAGACTATAAATAAAAGGATTTAATAAAGGTGTAACTACTGTGTAAATAAGAGACACAAGACTGTCCCCAAAGTTGTGTTGTTTTGGTGCCGGACGTAAGTATGTGAAGAGGATAGACCCATAGAAAATGAAGACCACAGTCAGGTGAGAAGTGCAGGTGGAGAAGGCTTTATGTTTTCCTACTTTGGAAGGAATCCTCAGTATTGTCTGGAATATGTGTATATAGGGGACAAAGGTTATGCCAAAGGCAGGCAAACCCCAAATGAATAAAACTACAAATAGAGCCAGCATGTTTATTAATGTGTCATTACATGAAATCTGTAACAATAGTGGAAGATCACAAAAAAAACCATATATGGTGTTTTCTGCACAGAATACCAACCTGAGCGTACAAAGACTATTTATCAAACTATTGAAAAATCCCAGAGTCCAAGCCACTGAGACCAAGAGCCCACAGACTTTCCAAGACATGATGTGAATATAGTGCAGAGGGTGACAGATCGCTGTGTATCTATCATAAGACATAACTGCCAGTAGGAAGACCTCTGAGCTAGCAAACAACAAGAAAAAAAAGATTTGAGTTACACAATCTGTCCGGGAAATTATATTCCTTCCAGAAAATAAGTTAGTGAGTATTCGAGGGACGGTGACAGTGGAACAGAAGGTATCCAGACAGGCCAGGTGACCAAGGAAAAAATACATCGGGGTGTGTAAATTACCATCATTGTGAATCAGAACAAGAATGAGGAGGTTCCCACATATTGTCATCAAATACATAAAGAAAAAAAAAGGAAATAATAAATATTGAATCTTTGGAGAGTCAGAGAAGCCGAGAAGTATGAATTCATGTAATATTGTTTGGTTTTTGAATCTTTTTGTGATGTTAATGTAGCGTTCTTTATTAGAAAAACCTAGGAAGCAGATATAAAAAGAGTGGTGAGAAGATACATAGAACAAAATGTAATACATGGTTAGACAATTCTCTATTCACTAATTGATAATGTGACATATGAGGAATGTCTAGACAAAGCTGGTTTATTTACTTTAGAGAAAAGATGACATGGTGACACCCCTTGAGATTATCAAAAAGGAGGTTTCAGCTTCAGCAGAGGAAGGGATTTATTACAGTAAGGTTTGCTAAATTGTGGAATTCCTTGCCCAGTCATGTGGTAATGGCAGCTACAATGGATACATTTAAAGTGATAGTAATGTTTCACAAAAACAGCAGCTCCAATTAATCTTCATAGTATTTGGGCTGTGAAGAGTGTTATTTCAATACTATCAGAGTTGTAGTACAAGAGTAATTGAATGATAAAGTATCCCCCTCCAGCCACTTTTACCTAGTGTAAGACACCTCCCCTCAGATGTGAAATCTGGTCCCATGACCAGACAGATCACAGCAAGGAATAGTCTTCTTACTGTGATCATAGGGAAACCCTGTCCCCCCTTGACAGGTTTTTCCTTATGATCAATGAAGACTGTGCCTCTCTGCGCTCCATCCGGACAGTCTTGCTGCTCTGAGGTGAGCAGTGTTACATCAGTTAAACGGATGGGAGGGGGGATATTTTATCATTCAATTACTCGAACTACAACTCTGACAGAATTGATATAACACTCTCCAAGGTCCAAATACTATGAAGATTAATTGGAGCTGCTTTTATTATGAAACATTACTATCCCTTTAAGAGAATATCAGATGCATTTCTTTCAAGAGGGAACATACAGGGTTATACTGTATATTAGTAGGCAAAATAGGAAGTTCACATAAAGACTAACTTATTTGGGAGCAGAAAAGCTTATATAATTCTCATTTCTCTGGGTTACGAGACAAAAGGTTGAACTTAATTGTCTTGTGCCTTTTTTCTATCTAATTTACTGTTACTTGATTCTCCTCAGTAATTAACTCCTGGATAAGGTATAAAGTCATATGGACGTTGGAGGATTCTCTCTCTGTCCTGACCTGTCTCTCAGTAATAGAGATGAGAAACCCGTTACTAACTTAGTGTTTTCAAGAACTGTTTGGTCAAGTTGCTGATTCAAAATCAAAGGAAACATTAAAGAAAAAAAATAACTGTTCACTATCCTAATTTCAAATATACAAACTGGCTACTGAATTATTAACAAGTTATTATCCAGCTTTTTGTCTTGGAGCTTTAGTGATCAATTCTGCTTATCTCTACTCAATATGATATAACTGGACACATCATGATTCTGTTTTTCTTTCCGTTATATAATAATAACTAATGTCAGACAATTGCAGTAATAGATATTAAATCCATGGATACTGGATATTTTTCAAATATGGTTCTTAGGAGACATTTGAAACATTCTATCAGTTTGAATCTACAATAAATGAGGTGAAGAACATTGAGTGATTTACGTGTCTGGATGTCAGCCTCAGCATGGACATCTCATTAGTTTAAATTCAAGCACAAAAGGGGGTAATTTCAAGGGGGTGAATTTCAAGGGCAACTACAACAACTGGACCAAAGTGCAGCTGGACCAAAAGTGTAGCGAGAGTGAAACATGGAAGTTTGACAATCTCCTTACAAGTTTTTGTTCTCTTCCCTACAGGTATGTTCTAATCCTCCAATCTATTCTGCACCATCTCTGCACCTCCCCTGCACCATCTCTCTGCACTCCATCCCTGAAACTAGCTTCATGCAGTAATAAGAGCTCGATCCAAATGTTGGAGTAGAAAATGTCGGCAGGGCAAAATGGATACCGACTGACAAAATAAAATGTCTTGGTCGGTATTCAAATGTCCTACCGACATTTAGCACTACAGACGTTAGGACATAAAACTGGTGTCGTGTCCAAACTTCCCAAAACACCACTAAATAACGCCAGTTTTGGAAATTTAACATTAAAAAACTAATGATCGATGCCTGACATACTGTGAAGCACCGTTACACTTACCTGTCATCCACTGTCTGTCTCCTACTGTCTCCATTCTTTCTTCTCTTCTCTTCTCTTCTGTCTTCTCTTCTATCTTCTGTCTTCTCTTCTGTCTTCTCTTGTATCTTCTGTCTTCTATCTTCTTGCTGTAAAATAAAAAAAAAGTTTCAGTTTAAAGCATACATACTTTAACCCCTTGAGTGCCAAAGGGGTACGCAATGCATTGCTTACCTCTCTGGTGCTCAAAGTGTTAAAGTATATAGTAGTGTGCCACGTCTTACAATCATATGCCCCATAATAATACAAATGTTAAAAAATGTTTTTAATATATATTCCGATCAAATGCTTATGCCACAATGACATGAAAATAAACATCAAACTTTGCTTTTAAGTTTCTGTCTCTGCCGCTGTGTGAAGCGCTGAGGCGGCGACAGAGACAGAATTAGGCCTCATACAGCTGCTACTCTTCTTCTTCACGGATCAATGCCCGCTCTGGTATGAGGGAATTAGAGTTTTAGTTGCCCTTATATATGGGTAAGCTCACTTCTAATTCTCTAAAAGCCATTGGCTGGGATATGCTTACGCCCCTCCAGCCAATCAGTTTAAAGCACAGTTGCTCAAAGCTGATTGGCTGGGAGGTGTGTAAGCATCTCTCAGCCAATGGCTGAGAGAGAATTAGAAGTGAAGTTGCCCATATATAAGGGCAACCTCAATTCTAATTCCCTCATACCGGAGCGGGCACTGGCCCGTGAAGAAGAGTAGCAGCTGTGTGACGCCTAATTCTGTCTCTGCCACCTCCTCAGCGCCTCACACAGTGGCGGACACAGAAACTTAAATGCTAAGTTTGATGTTTATTTTCATGTCATTGGGGCTTTAACATTGGATCGGAATATATATTGAAAACATTTTTTAACATTTGTATTATTATGGGGACATGTGATTTTAAGATGTGGCACACTACTATGTACTTTAACCCTTTGAGCACCAGAGAGGTACACAACGCATTGCAAAGCTTTGCGTACCCCTCTGGCACTCAAGGGGTTAAAGTATGTATGTTTTAAACTGAAACTTTTTTTATTTTACAGAAAAAGATAGAAGAGAAGACAGAAGACTGAAATGAAGGACAGAAGGTGACCAGGAAGCTGAGGACTCCACTGGACATCAGGATTAATGGTAAGTGTTACTTGTAATGTGATTTTTTTTTTTTTAATGTAGTCAGGTTAACCCTATGAATGCCGGCGGGGTAATTATACCTTATTGGCATTCATAGGGTTAATTCTACTAATGTCTGACACACTTTTTATACTTTGGATGTATTGATATTGGGCTTAGGCCCCAGATCAATACACCCACTGAGGACTTAGGTGTTTATAACTTCCAGTGTCTGTGTCGGCTGTTAAACAGGCGATAAGGGACTCAAGTTAAAAAAAATAGGAGAGAACTTTCCTGTGAGAACTTGAGTCCCTTATCGCCTGTTCTTGGCTAACGCAGACCTTTCAATTGCAATTTATGGTGTTTTCATCCTTTTAAATGGATGAAAACACCTCTTAACTTCAACTCATGACGGCTCTTTTTTTTGCCGGTATTTTTTGACAGCACAGACATTTGAATAGCTTACTGTGCAGAAAAAATGCCGTTGGCAGAAAAAGCAGCCGTCTCCAACATTTGGATTGAGGCCTTAACCCTTCGTGGTATGTTCTAAATCACCCTGTCTGGTCTCCACCACTTCCCTCCTACATCTCTCTGTTTCTGTTCTGTTTATCAGCTGTTTTAAGGTTGTAGCACTTGATTGCACTCAGGGCAATCCCAGTACATAATAATTTGTCATTGGGACCAGACAGTCAGTCATCCTCAGCATGGACATCTCACTAGTTATAATTCAAGTACAGATAAGAGGGATTTTCAAGAGGATCTACATCCCCTGGACCAAAGTGCACCTGGACCACAAGTGTAGTGAGAGTTAAACACTAGAGTTTGACAGGAGAGTGGACAGGGGAGAAGGAAAGCTGCTGCAGCACATCCACTTATAAAAAACAGGCACATAGACAAAAAGGAATAAAGTGGAATTGGAGAGAAGAGATTACATAACTATTACAAATATAAAGTTATTTTGCAAATCCACCATAATTAGATGTTAATCTTAGCTGTTTTCTGACTACCTGTAACTCCCATGCTATCCTTGTCTCATGCATGCCAACATGAACACATTACTTCTATCTGTTCTAACCATTCCACTAGTAATACAGATTTCCTCTTATACATGCAACCATGCCCCACACCCGCACCATACCATAATAATCCATCATGGACTTCTGCATACATGTACACTTCCCTCTGAGCGCTGATGGAGAGTACTAAAAACAAGCTCACCCACCCCCAGTAATTATAGTAACAGACGCACCCTCTCACTATATGCTCACCACAAACAACTCACTAAATTTGTATGCATTTTATTACTTGCCTTGGCAAATGACATAGAAACCAACCCTGACCCTCAACTAGTAAGTAATACATGGTAATTTCACCTTTAAAAAAGGTCTCTCTTTTGTGCACTGCAACATATGCTGTTGTCATAGATGGATACTCATCCTTTAGAAAAGACCGTGCAAAGCGAGGAGGAAGGGTAATCATATACATACAGGAGTCAATAAACTTTACACTTCTAAATGACTCTCATAACTCTGATTCTTATGAATACATTAATGGCAAAATGTGTCTTCCATATTCAAAACAAATCATAATTGTTGGCATCTACAGACTGCCAAATACCCCAGCACATTCCCTTTCAATCATAGCTCAACACCTAAAGGAGATTGCCACTCAAAACAAAAAGAGCGAGCTGATGGTTCTCGAAAACTTTAATATTAATTGGCTAGACTCCAGGAATGAAAAATGCTGTTCATGGATTAAACATAGAACTTATCTCAGCTAATTTCCTCCCCTACTCGCATAAATCTTAAAACATCCAACATTCCTTGCTAGACTGGATCCTTTCATCCTGCACAAGCAGAATCCAAGCCTCAGGTCTACTAGCAAACGTGTTTTGTGATCGCTCCATAGATTACTGTGTCCACAAAATAAAACCAGTCAAATGAGTAATACTCAAAAGTAATACTCATGAGATCTTTAAAAATTTTAATCTGCAGTCCTTCCTAAATGACTTAAGAAATTGCTGATGGTATAGATTACATCTAATACCAGACCTAGACTCAGTGATTGTCTTTTTTAACTCAGAATTCTTACAGGTCGGTAATACACATGCCCCACTAAGGAAGGTCAGGGTTAGGGGGGCACATCTACCCTTGGTCTCAGCTGACTTGATTCAGTTATACAGTTTCAGAGATGCCTTATGGAGAAAATGTAAACAAACTGGCTCTGCTTAAGATCACACTCCATACAGGCAATTAAGGATTACTTGCACAAAGCAAACCAAATTAGCAAAAGCACAATATTTTACTGACAACTTGAACAATAACATTTCAAAGCCAGCCTAACCATTCTCACCCATCAACTATAACCATAGATAAAGAAACAATACAGTGCCGAAAGCCATAGCTAATGCATTTAACAACTACTTTGTTGGATTTGTCACCATCCCGATTACACAAAACAAAGGTGACTCTTAAGTCCAGCCATCTACAGAACAGTCACTGGCACCTGTTGCCTGGTCCAATTATGCAAATGAATTCAATTTCATGCCAGTAAATGAAATCAAAATATATGATCACCTCCTCAACCCAAAAATGAAATCCCAATCTACCCATGACCATCTACCAGTAATGTTATTAAAATTCAATGCCATGGTCCCAGCCCAATTGACTGCATCTTTAATTAATCCTCTTTGTCATCAGGGTATATGCCCAATGCCTGGAAGGTGTCTAGAGTTGTGCCTATCCACAAAAGTGGGGATAAAAATGTACTCTCAAACAAAACACCAATATCCCTACTCCCACTTTACCTAAAATCCTAAAGAAATGTGTACATGTGCAGCTATATAAATATTACCAAAAGACCAGTTTTTTCACCTCTCTTCAAACGGGCTTTTGACCAAATCTCTCAATAGTCATGGCCCACCTAAAAGTAACCAATGATATCCACACTGGCAAGGAAAATGGTGAACTCACTGGAGCTATTTTCCTAGATTTTGCCAAGGGCTTTGACACAGAAGACTATAATATTTTTATAAGCAAACTCCAAAACTCAGGATTGGATAATAATTCTCTAAACTGGTTCCGATCCTATTTATCAGACAGAATGCAGTATGTGCCAGTTGCCGGCAATGACTCCCTTCCGCTCAAAGTAACAAGTGGAGTTCCCCAAGGCTCCATTCTTATTCCTCTTCTATTTTCTCTTTTTATAAATGATCTGCCCACGGTTTGCAAATCATCTTCAGTACACATGTATGCAGATGACACCATAATCTATACTAAAAACTCAAACATATCACAGCTTGAAGCCATATTGCAACATGATTTCTGTGAGGTTGAAAGATGGATAGCAAAGAGCAAACTGTTCTTAAACACTGACAAACGGTCACAATGATATTTGGCGCAAAGTGCGTAATCTCGACAAAACCCACCTATCCATTGTAACAGAGTCTAATCATAAACTGGCCCCAGTGGACTCCTACAAATATCTTGGTATGTGACTTGATCCCAACCTCACTTTTGGTCTTCATATCGATAAATCAACCTCCAGACTTGATCCCAAAATAAGTACTCTTTCTAGAAGCAACTCATGGTGAGAAAACGTATTGTACAACAGATGTTGCTGCTAATTATAGACTATGGTGATGTAGTATATGCTCCAACGCCTCAAATTCATCTTAATAAACTTTGCACTGTATAATTCATTATGCTGCTTTATCCAAAATGTAATTTCACTACCCATCACGGTGATATGCTTAAAGAACTAAATTTTGTTAACAGTCAAATCTAGACGTGCCCTTCACCTTTCTTGCTTAGTACACAACCACTTCTCTGGAAAACTACCAGACTACCTGAGCAGCATGCTCACTCCAACTCTCCATACTAACTATAACCTCCACTACTAAAAACTCACTGACTATTCCACACTACCTGAGCAGTATGATCACTCCAGATCTCCATACTAACTATAACCTCCACTCCACTACTAACAACTCACTGACTATTCCACACTACCTGAGCAGTATGATCACTCCAGATCTCCATACTAACTATAACCTTCGCTCCACTACTAACAACTCACTGACTATTACACACTACCTGAGCAGTATGATCACTCCAGATCTCCATACTAACTATAACCTTCACTCCACTGCTAACAACTCACTGACTATTCCACACTACCTGATCAGTATGATCACTCCAGATCTCCATACTAACTATTACCTCCACTACTAACAACTCACTGACTATTCCACACTACCTGAGCAGTATGATCACTCCAGATCTCCATACTAACTATAATCTTCACTACTAACAACTCACTGACTATTCCACACTACCTGAGCAGTATGGTCACTCCAGATCTCCATACTAACTTTAACCTCCGCTCCACTGCAAACAACTCACTACGTATACCACAATACAAGAAAGAAGCAGGAAGATCTGCCTTCTCCTTCAGCTCTCCAAAGGCCTGGAACAATCTGCCTGAAATAATCATATCTGCTCCCAGTCTAAATGCTTTTTTATATCTAAAAACAGTGTGTAACTGTATATAATTTAATATTTAATATGTATGTATATTTATATGTGTATGTATATATAATCATATCTAATATATAATTTTTCTCAATTTGTATAAATATGTAACCCTTTACTGAAAACTATCTAGGACACACTTGAAACGAGAGAAATCTCAATTTAACATAGTAACATAGTAATTTAGGTTGAAAAAAGACTTGCGTCCATCTAGTTCAACCCTTTTCCTATTCCTTTTTACCATCGCTGATCCAAAAGAAGGCAAAAAAAACACTCAATATAGCAATTTCAAATTCTGCCTTGAATGGGGGGGGATTCCTTCTTGATTCCAAATGGGAATCAGATTTCTCCCTGGATCAACAAGACCTAACTAAATATTAATCCCAATACTAACGTACATAGCCCTCTATGTTATGCTCTTTTAAATAAGTATCCAGGCCCTTCTTAACGGCATCTAATGTGTTCGATAGCACCAGCTCCTCAGGCAGTGAATTCCATACCTTTATTGTCCTTACTGTAAAGAAACCCTTCCGCTGTTGTAGATTAAATCTCCTTTCCTCAAGTCTAAGCGGGTGGCCCCTTGTCCTGTGTACTGTTCTGTTAATGAACATGTCTTTGGAGAGCCCTTTGTATGTGCCCTGAACATATTTACATAGTGTTATCATATCCCCTCTAAGACTCAGTTTCTCTAGTGTATGCAAGTTTAACTTTTCTAGCCTTTCTTTATAACTAAAACTTTCCATTCCCCTTACTAGTTTTGTAGCCCTCCTCTGCACTCTTTCTAGTTCCATAATGTCCTTTTTCAGAAAGGGCGCCCAGAATTGAACAGCATATTCTAGGTGGGGTCTTACCATGGACCTGTAAAGAGGCATAATTATTATATCTTCCTCCCTTGAGTCAATACCCCTTTTAATACATGCCAATATCTTATTGGACTTTGCAGCTGCCAGCTGGCACTGCATGCTACTGCTAAGTCTATTGTCTACCATTACTCCCAAATCCTTTTCATTTGTAGATTTCCCCAGAGAAACACCATTTAAACTATATGTTGCATTTTTATTATTATATACAAAATGCATAACGTTACACTTGTCTATATTGAATCTCATTTGCCATTTGCCTGCCCAGTTACTCAATTTGTCCAAATCCTCTTGTAATGAAGACACATCCAGTTCAGACTTTATTACCTGACTTATTTTTGTGTCATCGGGAAACGCTGATACATGGCTCCCTATGCCCTCCGGGAGGTCATTAATAAACAAATTAAAAAGAAGAAGACCCAGGACAGATCCCTGAGGTACTCCACTTATCACGTTTATCCAAATGGAGAACTTGCCATTTACTACCACTCTTTGCATTCTATCTTTCAGCCAATTTCCTATCCACGCACAAACATTTTCCCTTAGGCCTATTTCATTCAATGTGTACAGCAACCTCTTGTGTGGAACCGTATCAAATGCCTTGGCAAAGTCTAAATAGATCACATCAACCGCCACTCCCGCATCTATATTATTACTCACTTTTTCATAAAATGTAATCAAGTTAGTTTGACAAGACCTGTCTTTCACAAAGCCATGTTGGCTATTGCTAATGATATTCCTGTTCCAGCAGAATTCTTTAATGTATTCCCATAGCAACCTTTCAAACAGCTTCCCTACCACAGATGTCAAGCTTACAGGTCTGTAATTTCCTGGCTGTGACTTTGATCCCTTTTTAAATATGGGCACCACATCTGCTTTACGCCAATCCATGGGCACCATACCTGAAATAAAAGAATCCCTGAAAATCAAATATAGCGGTCTGGCCAGGGCCTGGCTTAGCTCTTTAAGTACCCGTGGGTGTATAGCATCTGGCCCAGGGGCTTTGTCAACCTTAACACCATTCAATTGTTTTACCACTTTTTCTTGTGTTAGCCAGTCCCATGTTTGCTGTGACTGTTCTGTAAAAGTAGTATGCAGATTCTTGTCCATTGGGTCTTCCTTGGTAAAAACAGAAGTAAAGAAATTATTTATAATATCTGCCTTCTCTCTGTCCCCCTTGACCATCTCACCCGTTTCAGAGAACAAGGACCCAACATTATCAGACTTTAATTTTTTGCCATTTATGTATTTAAAGAATTGTTTTGGGTTGCTCTTACTCTACTTAGCAATATTTTTTCATTCTCCAGTCTAGCTAATTTAATAGCCTTTTTACAGGTTTTGTTGACATTTCTGTATTCTGCAAATGCCTCTGCTGATCCCTCAGCTTTGTAATTTTTAAATGCAGCTTTCCTGTTATTTTTTTCATGGATTACTTTACTGGTTAGCCACATTGGTTTTAATTTGCTTCCTGTGTATTTGTTTCCAACAGGGTTAAATTTATATGTGTATTTTTGCAATGTTATTATGAAGGCATTCTACTTACCTTCCGTGTTTTTTCCTGAAAATATTCTATCCCAGTCAATGAGACCAAGGGATGAATTAAACCTGCTAAACTTGGCCTTTTTAAAATTCAGTGTTTTGGTGGAAACCATACCAATTTTATTTTAATTAATCTCAAACGATAACATGTTATGGTCACTATTCCCCAAGTGCACCCTAACTTGGCTGTTAGAGATAAGTTCTTCATTGTCAGTTATTACCAGTTCCAGACATGCATTCCCTCTGGTTGAGGTCTGCACTAGTTGAGACAAACAATTGTCATTCAACAAGTTCAGAAACTTACTACTTTTAGCAGAATTAGCTGTTCCATTTTTCTAGTCTGTTTCTGGATAACTAAAATCCCCCATAATTATAGTTCTCCCTATTTGAGAAGCCTTTTCTATTTGCATTAATAGCTGTGTTTCTTCAAGGTCACCAATGTTTGGTGGTTTATAACAAATACCCACTAATATTTTCTGGGCAGTTTTATCCCCAGTGACTATTCCAACCCACAGGGATTCCATATGTTCACTACTGTCATCACATATATCTTCCCGCAATTGAGGCAATAATGCTGGTTTGACATACAGACAGACCCCACCACCTCTTTTGTTTGACCTATCTTTTCTAAATAACATGTAGCCCTCCAAATTGATTGACCAATCATGTGTGTCATCCCACCATGTTTCTGTTATGCCTATCAAGTCATAGTTTTAGATTTCAGTTACCAGCTCCAGTTCCCCTATTTTACCAGTTAAACTTCTGGCATTTGCAAGCATACAATTTATGCCACTGCTATGTTCCATTTGTGATTTAATTTTGATGTGGTTTGTAGGCTTCTCGATATCATCTGTACTAACCATGTCCCCAGATCCACCCACCTGGTTATTAACTACATCACCTTCCCTTTCTATACTATCTAGCCCAGTATTTATTGACCCCTCCCCCGCTTCCTAGTTTAAAATCTCCTCCAACCGTCTAGTCATCCTCTCCCCAAGCACTTGAGACCCTTTTGCATTTAGGTGCATTACATCCATGCTATACAGATTGTACCCCAAAGCAAAATCAGCCCAGTGCTCTAAAAACCCAAAGCTCTCTTTCTTGCACCAAGAGTTCAGCCATGCATTGAGCTCCCTAATCTCCCGCTGTCTCTCTGGCGTAGCGCATGGCACAGGTAGTATCTCTGAGAATACTACCTTGGATGTCCAGTTCCTAATCTTACTCCCTAAATCCCTAAAATTACCTTTTAGGACTCTCCACCTTCCTCTTACTTTGTCATTGGTACCAATATGCACCAAAACACCTGGATCCTCTCCTCTCCATGTGTCAGAGTCTGTAATGGACAACCTGTGACCTTTCTCCAAATATTGTTGGACTACATCTCCCATCATCCTCAGCTTGCCATTGGCCCGCTGTAGATAATAGGAACTATAGTCTAAAAACAGCTGGAATGAAGCCCCATTCAATTCATGGGTCATTTCACGCAGAAATACACAAACTAGATTCAGGACACTTTTATGACATACATTTTATATATTGGAAACCCGTCACAGACAGTCCTGGGTGTGACCCTAGTTCTTCATATGAACGTTTCATGTGGGTCGTGTTTGTAGAAATTAATTCTCATTGTCTTTATTTATTGAAATGGCTTTTTCCATTATGTAAATATTACAGATTTTTCCCAAGATGAACTGTGTATTGTGTCACAATTCCAAGGAAGACGTTGATTCTGCCAAATTTATTATCTGTGAAATTCTCACCAGCCAATTTTTTGCCAAAATGATTCCAACCACTGTCAGTCCTCACTTTCTATGTCTATAATATTATATGTCTGTACACAGAATGGCTGCTGTGACAAGTATTATTATCCCATTAAATAACTTTAATGAAGAAATAGTTTTTTAAAGTTTAACTTCTTTGCTTTATCTGAGTCAAACACATGAAACTTGAATTTATTACATCCTAACAGTGTTCATATAGGTGTGTAAATGGCTGTGTTAATGTATGTAGGAAAATAAACTGTTAAAGGGATAGTAATACTTAATATGTATAAAATACATGTTGTAGGGTGCATCCCCCTGAGTGAAACAAGGGTACTCCCACTACTGAGAGCTATTTTACTCAAACGTTATTACAGCTCAAAGTTGAATTTTTTTAGGTGCAATATCACAGTGGCCTGCAATTGTACAGTGGCGCTGTTGTTACACCATCCTATGTACTGCTCTGGTGCCGGGACCATAAATCTCCATAGGATGGTTTGGCAACAGCGCCACTGTACAATTTCAGGTCACTGTGATATTGCACTTAAAAAATTAAACTTTGAGCTGTTATAATTTTTTAATAAAATATCTCTCAGCAGTGGGTGTACCCTTGTTTTACTCAGGGGGATAAACCCTACAACATATATTTTTTTTACATTTTAAGTATTACTATACCTTTAATTGAAATATAATTATCATTATTATTATTATTATTATTATTATTAATGCCCCAGTTTTCACTAGTGATATAATTTGCTGTATTTTCAAGTAATTCCCATTAATTATTAAGAAGACTGGTTGTAATAACATTTTTTATATTTTTGGTAATTAACACAAATCGTAAGATCAGACACATATCTACATAACAAGATGGAGACAGCGTAGCACGCGTGTGTTGTGTCTGAATAGCAGTTTATGCCTTTGAGTGGCAGAAAGGTACCCAGTGCATCTTACTGCATTAGATGCCTGTCTGTCACTCAAAGGGTTAATATAGGGGAGGGTGTCTGTCCAATATATTCCCATACATGCTGTTATGTTGCAGCTGTTTGTATAGCTGGGTAGTGTAGTCCTGAGCAGTCAGGGAGCGAAGGCAGAGAGTTAAATGCCATTTGTATCGAGTGATAAAGGCAGAGGGGAGAACAGGAAGCATAATCACTTCGGTAACCCTTTCAGCGCTAGAGGACTGGTGGCGGAACCGTAGGCAGCACTGCTCAGATGGCACCCCTCTTCTTCTATGGTAGCTCCTCTTGTGTGTTAACCCTTTGAGGGACAGACCTCTTTACAGCTCATTGCATTCTATTCTAAACGTTTACTGTCAGTGACGCATGTAAAGTTTCGCATCATAAAATGAAGCATCTATTTGGCCGCATCATTTAAAGTGTCGCAATTAAAGTAATGCGTCTTAAAGTGTCGCAAATTCTACATTTCTCGTAGTTTCAAATGAAGCATTCACCATATCGTGCGTTAACATGTCGCAGCATTAAGGACGCAATATTGGTGCAATACTAATGCAATTTGGGTTCAATAATGGTGCAATATGGGTGCAATATGAAAGCAATAGGGTGCAATATGGAAGCAATATGGGTGCAATAATGGTGCAATATCTGTGGAATATGGGTGCAATAAGGACACATTAAGGATGCAATATAAATGCAATATTGGTGCAATAATGTTGCAATAATGGTGCAGTAATGGTGCAATATGGGTGCAATAAGGACACATCAAGGATGCAATATGGGTGCAATATGGATGCAATATGGGTGCATTAAGGATGCAATATGGGTGCAAAACCCAATCAAAATCCCACCAAAGCCAACCCAAAATCCAACCCAAACCCAAACCAAAACCCACAAAACCCACCCAAACCAACCCAAAACCTACCAAACCAACTCCAAACCCAACCTAAAACCCACAAAATCCAACCCAAAACCCAACAAAACATACCAAGAAAACCAACCCAAAACCCACATTGCATCCTTAATGTGTCTTTATTGCACCCATATTGCACCATAATTGCACCCAAGTTGCTCCAGTATTGCACCCATATTGCACCAATATTGCACCCATATTGCACCCAAATTGCATCAGTATTGCACCAATATTGCACCCATATTTCATCCTTAATGTGTCCTTATTGCACCCATATTGCATCCATATTGCACCATTATTGCACCTAAATTGTGTCAGTATTGCACCCATATTGCACCAATATTGCACCCATATTACACCCATATTGCATCCTTAATATGTCCTTATTGCACCCATATTGCACACATATTGCACCATTATTGCACCCAAATTGTGTCACTATTGCACCCATATTGCACCCATATTGCACAATTATTGCACCCATATTGCACCAGTATTGCACCCAAATCGCATCACTATTGCATCCATTTTGCACCCATATTGTACACATATTGCACCAATATTGCACCCATATTGCATCCTTAACCCCTTAAGGACCCATGACAGTCCTGCACCGTCATGGGTTGTTATACCCTTAACGACCCATGGCGGTCCAGGACCATCATGGCTTAAATGATAGCAGCGTGCCTCCGTGCATGCTGCTATCATTAATTCCAAGCTGAGACTGAACGCTCCAAGACCGGAGCATTCAGTCTCAGCCCTTCTTTCTTCTGCCGGTTCATGCGATTGCTGTATCAGCGATCACATGTACCGGCAATTCTGAGACAGAGGTAAGCACACAACGCATGCTTACCTCTGTGTGTCTCCTCTTTTTCTGTCTCCCTTGCTATCAAATTAAGGGAGACAGAAGTAGACGGGAGACACCTAGTGGTAAAAAAAAAAAAAAACAGCAGCTGGGGGTATTAACCCCTTCACTGCTGGTGCAGGAGGCTGGCTAAATGCAGGTCAATTTCTGACCTGCAATTATACACTTTTTTTTTTTAAACAAAAAAAAACACAACGCACTGCAAGTGTGATTGCTGTGGAGCCATGTAATACACTTATATACACCACCAAATGCCAGGGATAAAAGTGTCAAAATAGGGTGGGAAAAAGGGACATGAGGATTTTCACCCAGGGGGGACAGTGGCTACTTTAAACTGTGCATTTTGTAGGTATGACTGACCGGTCATACCTTTCATGCAGTCTCCATAAAAATTTAACCCTTTGTGGCCAATTGATCCCAAGAGAAAAACCAAAAATGATGTTTTTTTACATTTTTTTTACCTTTTTTTTTAATTTTAATAAAGTAAATGGTGGGTTATCCATATAAGTAGGGTATCAAATGAAATCCCTATTTGTGCTTAGAAAAACAGTATATAATTTATGGAGGAATAAAAGACTTAGAGGGAAAACACTGTTGAACAAAGACATAGTCAAAAAGGTCAGAATGGCTCCGGTCCTTAAGGGAAAACAACCTCAGATTTTCCCGGTCCTTAAGGGGTTAATGTGTCCTTATTGCACCAATATTGCACCATTATTGCACCCAAATTGCATCAGTATTGCACCCATATTGCACCCATATTTCATCCATATTGCACTCATATTGCACCAATATTGCACCCATATTGCATACTTAATGTGTCCTTATTGCACCCATATTGCACCATTATTGCACCCAAATTGCATCAGTATTGCACCCATATTGCACCCATATTTCATCCATATTGCACCCATATTGCACCAATATTGCACCCATATTGCATACTTAATGTGTCCTTATTGCACCCATATTGCACCATTATTGCACCCAAATTGCATCAGTATTGCACCCATATTGCACCCATATTTCATCCATATTGCACTCATATTGCACCAATATTGCACCCATATTGCATACTTAATGTGTCCTTATTGCACCCATATTGCACCATTATTGCACCCAAATTGCATCAGTATTGCACCCATATTGCACCCATATTTCATCCATATTGCACTCATATTGCACCAATATTGCACCCATATTGCATACTTAATGTGTCCTTATTGCACCCATATTGCACCATTATTGCACCCAAATTGCATCAGTATTGCACCCATATTGCACCCATATTTCATCCATATTGCACTCATATTGCACCAATATTGCACCCATATTGCATACTTAATGTGTCCTTATTGCACCCATATTGCACCATTATTGCACCCAAATTGCATCAGTATTGCACCCATATTGCACCCATATTTCATCCATATTGCACCCATATTGCATCCATATTGCACCCATATTGCATCCATATTGCACCCATATTGCATCCATATTGCACCCATATTGCACCAATATTGCACCCAATTTGCGTCCTTAATACACCAATATTGCATCCTTAATGCTTCGACATGTTAACGATATGGCCAATGCTCCATTCGGTACAACGCGAAATGTAGAATATGTGACACTTTAAGACACATAACTTTACTTACGACACTTCAAATGGCGCGGCCAAAAACATGCAACATTTTATGACGCAAAACTTTACATGCGTCACTTGAAATGGATACCATTCAAAACAATGCAATGGTTACTTGTATATAAGAGAGATGTTTTCATATTTATCTGTATAACATGCCTGAGGAAGAGACCTGAGAAGTCTTGAAACCTTGCATTTTAAATCTGTTTAGTTAGCCAATAAAGGTATCAACTTTACTGTATTTGCCTCCTGTATTTCTACGGCTAACACGGAACCAACTCTCATCTGTTATCAACATGGAAGATACCCCAATGTACCGCACAAAAATGAATATGAAAAACCTAAACAAACTTGTACAACTGAATAGTGACATCTTCCTGTCTACATGTAAAAAGGAAAATTTAATACCTAAAGGCCTCATGCTAAAACATCCTACCCTGGACACATAGAACAGCAGGTTTGCACAGCAACTTTGTACCAGGACTTCACAGAGGCTACGCAACAACCTTATTTAGATCTGTTACAACAGGAAATCAAAGATACAAGCAGAAATATCATGTCTCAATGAACAGCTTGGACCAGGCACTGAGGACATACAACAGGCCCTTCAACAATATTATAATAAACTACAAACACTCCTCATCAACACCAAGAGGAAGAAACTACAGAGACTGAGATACAAAGCAGGTTTCCCAGCAGAATCTGTAAATCAGCCAGAACAGAACTGCATTGTGAACCTTTCCACACACAAACCAAGCAGAGAGGAAGTATCTGTGCTTTCAAAAGGCCGGTCATTCTGTCCCACTAAACCTGTGGACAAGGTAACACTCTGCAGGGACATGGAGGAATTTTTCAGAAAACTCAGACTCAAGGAATTCTTCCATGACAAAATGGGTAACGATGATACCAACACCACAGAGCAACATCACAATGTCAATGCACCCACAAAAAGATCCACCTGGACTCCAAAACCAGGAAGTAGAACTCAGTCCTATCCTCCTTTCTGAACCTACATGTGCCTCTCTCTCTCCGATCCACTCGCAGAACTAACCCGCGGCCGTGGCTTAATAAAGACACCAGGCTCCTCCGCTCCTGTACCCATTCAGCTGAATGACTGTGGAGAAAGTCTGGTTCTCCACTACAGATTCCTCCTTTCCTCCTTTAACTCTTCTCTGTCCCTCACCCAAAAACTTTATTTTTCAAAACTTATAAACACACACAAATCCAACCCCCAACACCTTTTCTCTTCCTTTGACTCCCTCCTCCTCCTCCTCCTCCCTCCATCTGATTCCCCCGCAATCTCCATACAGCCACAAGACTTTGCTGACTACTTGAAAGCTAAGGTGGACTCCATCTAGGATAATATACCACCTTGTATATCTCCTTCTAGCCTCCCTCGTTACCCTCCTGGCACTCTGGACTCTTTTTCACTGGTCACGGAGGAGGAACTGACTAACCTGCTATCCTCCGCTCTGTTCACTACACGTGCACTTGATCCCCTCCCCTCTCCCCTCATCCAGTACCTCTCCCCCATACTAATCCCTATCATATTACAAATCTTTAACTCCTCCTTTGCCAATGCAACTTTTCCTGATGACTTCAAAACTGCCTTAGTAACACCCATCCTCAAGAACAAATCTTCTGACAGGAACACACCCTCTAGCTATCGACCCATTTCTCTTCTGCCTTTTGCCTCTAAACTCTTGGAATGCCTTGCCTACTCAGGCTTGCTTGACTTCCTTCACACGCACGACCTGCTGGACCCTTTACAATCTGGATTTCATACTGCTCACTCCACTAAAACAGCTCTTTCAAGAGTGGTCAGTGAGTGTCACATTGCCAAGTCTCAGTCACTTTTCAATACTTATCCTGCTTGATCTCTCAGCAGGTTTTGACACTGTTGATCATGCTCTTCTCCTCCGCATTCTTCACTCCTTAGGAATCCGTAACCCAGCACTGGACTGGCTCTCCTCTTATCTATCTAATAGATCCTTCAGTGTCTCCTCTGCCACCTCTTCATCCTCTCCTGTCCCACTCTCTGCTGGGGTTCCTCAAGGATCTGTTCTAGGACCGCGTCTGTTTTCTCTTTACTCAAAAACACCTGGTTATCTTGTTAGCTCATTTGGTCTCAAATATCACCTCTATGCAGATGACACCCAGATTTACTTATCGGCACCTCGACTGACTTCTGATATCCAGGCTAAAGTCACAGATTGCCTCTCGGCTATCTCAGACTGGATGGCTCATAGGCACCTCAAACTCAATATGTCTAAAACAGAGTTACTCCTCATTCCACATAGGCTTGGCCCTATAGCGCCCTTCCAGGTGGCTGTTAATGGCACTACCATAAATCCAGTATCAGAAGCGTGGTGTCTATGGGTGATAATTGACATGTCTTTCTCATTTTCCCCTCATATTAATGTCATTGTTAAATCCTGTCACTTTCTTTTGTGTAACATTGCTAAAATCTGTCCCTTCCTCTGTTTCTCCACAGCTAAAATTCTCATACACACAATCATCCTCTCCCGCATGGACTATTGCAACATTCTTCAGTCTGGCATTCCTGCCATCCATCTACATCCAATCTGTACAGAATGCTGCAGCATGTATTACTCTTCTGTCACCTAGGTTTGTCCCTGCCCCACTCCTCCTCAAAACTCTCCAATGGATTCTAGAGTAATTACCCTTACCAGTTATTGACCTTTTTCCTGTCCTCTGGATTTTTCCCCTTGCTCTCAGCCTGCACCTGATTCTTGGCTCTGTCTCTCGGCTTCGCTTCTTTCCACCAGCCCTTGATCTTTGGCCTGCCTCCATTCTCAGCATATTTATCTCATCCTTATCGGTACATCGCTGTAGTTTTTTGGGTCTTCTCGTGAGTCCTTTAGCACGGGTTCATCTCATCTTCTTCCTTAAATATTATTTTAGCTGTTTACTATTCTCTGTGCTACTTCCTGCCCAGAGAAAGTATTCAAATAGCTTACACTAGTGTCTCCGCCAGCAGTACTACTGTTACTCCACTATCCTCCTCCCGTCCCAGTCACAACATCCCTGCTGCCATCTTTAGGTCTACTGGTACCCCTGTACAGGTACATAGAAAGAAAAAGCATAGTGATGTGAATATGAAGATGAAAAAAGCGTCACCTCAGTTTCTTCTTCTCCACCACCTTCCAGAGTCATCTGTCGCTCCAAAGCGTGGGACCATTTTATGGCACTTGGCGATGGTCGTCTAGCAAAATGTAAATTGTGTGGCAGGAAAGCCAGCCGTTGGAGGGTGTTGGGTCATCAAACCACCTCTGGGATGAAACAACATTGTATAAGAGTTGTATTCCAATTAAAAGAGTCTATGTAAGTTTGTATTCATTAAGACTAGTGTTGAGCGAGCATGCTCGGCCGATGCTCGGATCGGCTCGAGCATCGCTCTGCTCGGCACATGGCGGTACTCGTACGAGTACCACATGTGCTCGCCCGCCATGTTCGGGTCTCCTCCCCGCACGTTTTGCGGCTGCTGCGCAGCCAATAAACGTGCAGGGAGGCTCTGACATCGGTGTAATGCCAGCAGCCATGTTGGCTGCTGGCATTACACTGATTGGCTGGCCAGAACCCGTGGTCAGGTGCTGTATAGCACCTGACCATCGAGTTCGGCTCAGTCTGAGCCAGGGAGAGCTGAGGATAGGAAGGGAAAGGCAGTGTAGGGAGGAAAAAAACAAAAATTGTGAAAAAAAAGAACCAAAAGTCCTTTTTAGGACTACTGTGTGTGGGGGCAGCAGGTTATTTGGTGTGGGGGGAAAAAAACAAAAAAAAAAAAAAAAAAATATATATATTCTGTTTAGTGTGCAAAGTTGCAGATTAGAGCACATTCTGTTTAGTGTGCAAAGTTGCAGATTAGAGCACATTCTGTTTAGTGTGCAAAGTTGCAGATTAGAGCACATTCTGTTAAGTCTTCAAACTAAAATATCAAAGTCACGTATTCCATTCAGTGTGCGTCGCCGCAGTTTAGCAGCACATTCTGAGTACTGTGCAGAGTTGCAGAATAGGAAGAAATACTGTTAAGTCTTCAAACTAAAATATCAAAGTCACATATTCCATTCAGTGTGCTTCGCCGCAGTGTAGCAGCACATTCTGTGTACTGTGCAGAGTTGCAGAATAGGAAGAAATACTGTTAAGTCTTCAAACTAAAATATCAAAGTCACATATTCCATTCAGTGTGCTTCGCCGCAGTTTAGCAGCACATTCTGTGTACTGTGCAGAGTTGCAGAATAGGAAGAAATACTGTTAAGTCTTCAAACTAAAATATCAAAGTCACATATTCCATTCAGTGTGCTTCGCCGCAGTGTAGCAGCACATTCTGTGTACTGTGCAGAGTTGCAGAATAGGAAGAAATACTGTTAAGTCTTCAAACTAAAATATCAAAGTCACATATTCCATTCAGTGTGCTTCGCCGCAGTTTAGCAGCACATTCTGTGTACTGTGCAGAGTTGCAGAATAGGAAGAAATACTGTTAAGTCTTCAAACTAAAATTTCAGTCACATATTCCATTCAGTGTGCTTCGCCGCAGTTTAGCAGCACATTCTGTGTACTGTGCAGAGTTGCAGAATAGGAAGAAATACTGTTAAGTCTTCAAACTAAAATATCAAAGTCACATATTCCATTCAGTGTGCTTCGCCGCAGTGTAGCAGCACATTCTGTGTACTGTGCAGAGTTGCAGAATAGGAAGAAATACTGTTAAGTCTTCAAACTAAAATATCAAAGTCACATATTCCATTCAGTGTGTTTCACCGCAGTTTAGCAGCCTTTTCTGTGTACTCTGCAGAGTTGCAGAATAATAAGAAATACTGTTAAGTTTTCAAACTCAAATATTAAAGTCACATATTCCATTCAGTGTCTTTCACCGCCGTTTAACAGCCTATTCTGTGTACTCTGTACAGTTGCAGAATTATAAGAAATACTGTTAAGTTTTCAAACTCAAATATTAAAGTCACATATTCCATTCAGTGTGTTTCAACGCCGTTTAACAGCCTATTCTGTGTACTCTGTACAGTTGCAGAATAATAAGAAATACTGTTAAGTTTTCAAACTCAAATATTAAAGTCACATATTCCATTCAGTGTCTTTCACCGCCGTTTAACAGCCTATTCTGTGTACTCTGTACAGTTGCAGAATAATAAGAAATACTGTTAAGTTTTCAAACTCAAATATTAAAGTCACATATTCCATTCAGTGTCTTTCACCGCCGTTTAACAGCCTATTCTGTGTACTCTGTACAGTTGCAGAATAATAAGAAATACTGTTAAGTTTTCAAACTCAAATATTAAAGTCACATATTCCATTCAGTGTGTTTCACCGCCGTTTAACAGCCTATTCTGTGTACTCTGTACAGTTGCAGAATTATAAGAAATACTGTTAAGTTTTCAAACTCAAATATTAAAGTCACATATTCCATTCAGTGTGTTTCAACGCCGTTTAACAGCCTATTCTGTGTACTCTGTACAGTTGCAGAATTATAAGAAATACTGTTAAGTTTTCAAACTCAAATATTAAAGTCACATATTCCATTCAGTGTGTTTCAACGCCGTTTAACAGCCTATTCTGTGTACTCTGTACAGTTGCAGAATTATAAGAAATACTGTTAAGTTTTCAAACTCAAATATTAAAGTCACATATTCCATTCAGTGTGTTTCAACGCCGTTTAACAGCCTATTCTGTGTACTCTGTACAGTTGCAGAATTATAAGAAATACTGTTAAGTTTTCAAACTCAAATATTAAAGTCACATATTCCATTCAGTGTGTTTCAACGCCGTTTAACAGCCTATTCTGTGTACTCTGTACAGTTGCAGAATTATAAGAAATACTGTTAAGTTTTCAAACTCAAATATTAAAGTCACATATTCCATTCAGTGTCTTTCACCGCCGTTTAACAGCCTATTCTGTGTACTCTGTACAGTTGCAGAATAATAAGAAATACTGTTAAGTTTTCAAACTCAAATATTAAAGTCACATATTCCATTCAGTGTCTTTCACCGCCGTTTAACAGCCTATTCTGTGTACTCTGTACAGTTGCAGAATTATAAGAAATACTGTTAAGTTTTCAAACTCAAATATTAAAGTCACATATTCCATTCAGTGTGTTTCAACGCCGTTTAACAGCCTATTCTGTGTACTCTGTACAGTTGCAGAATTATAAGAAATACTGTTAAGTTTTCAAACTCAAATATTAAAGTCACATATTCCATTCAGTGTGTTTCAACGCCGTTTAACAGCCTATTCTGTGTACTCTGTACAGTTGCAGAATTATAAGAAATACTGTTAAGATTTCAAACTCAAATATTAAAGTCACATATTCCATTCAGTGTGTTTCAACGCGGTTTAACAGCCTATTCTGTGTACTGTGCAGAGTTGCAGAATAGGAAGAAATACTGTTAAGTCTTCAAACTAAAATATCAAAGTCACATATTCCATTCAGTGTGTTTCACCGCAGTTTAGCAGCCTTTTCTGTGTACTCTGCAGAGTTGCAGAATAATAAGAAATACTGTTAAGTTTTCAAACTCAAATATTAAAGTCACATATTCTGTGTAAGATGAAGAAGGCGGGTAAAAAGGGACGGGGAAGTGGACGTGATCCTGAAAGTTCAGGGCGCGGGTCAGGACGCGGAGAAACTGTGCCTGGTGCCAGAGCACAAGAAAGAAAGACATCCACCATACCTAGTTTCATGTCTGATTTCACAGGGCGTCGCAGGACATCACTCTCGAGGTCCGACCAGTGCGAACAGGTGGTCGGTTGGATGACAGCTGATACTGCTTCCAGTCGGTTAAACACCACCCTGTCTTCCACCAAGTCCACTCTCAGTAGCCAAGAGTCTGGTCAACATAATCCTCACTCTGATCATCCTTCCTCCCACCATACACGGTCTGGTCAAAGAAGTGATCCCACACTGGGATATAGTGATGAGCTCGTCTCATCACCAATCCTTCATTTGACCCTCTCTCCAAGCACGCTTGCAGAGGAACATGACATCTTGTGCCCTGATTCACAACCTCTAGAGGCTACCCAATCACAAGAAGATGACAGATGTGAACGGCATTTAAGGTCAAAGGAAGTAGTGGATGATGATGATGATGATGATGAGACACAGTTGCCATTAAATCAACCACTATTTCCGTCTCAAGACCTTGTTGAGGAGAATGTTATACAGTTGTCAATGACTGAGTATGTGGTGGGATCAAGACTTGAGGAGGATGATCAGAGTGAGGAAGTGGAGGAGGACTTGGTGGACGATGAGGTGACTGACCCCACCTGGGAAGGTGTAGAGCCGAGCGATGACAGCAGTCCTGAGGGTGAGCCATCTGCAGCACCGCAACAGGCTGGAAGAGGCAGTGGTGTGGCTACAGAAAGAAGGCGGACCGCACCAAACCGGCCCGCAAATGTTCCACGGAGCACCCCCTTGCGTAAATCTACCTTGCCAAAGGGTAGGTGTTCCACGGTATTGCGTTTTTTTAAGGAAAGTGCGGACGACAAAAGAATTGTAGTTTGCAACCTGTGCCACACCAGAATGAGCCGAGGCATGAACACTAGAAACCTCACCACCACCAGCATGATCCGACACATGGCATCCAAGCACCGTAGTAAGTGGGAGGAACGCCTGGATCGCCCACCTGTGTCTGCAGGCCACACCACTGCCTCCTCTTCCCCTGTTTTCGGTGCCGGCCAATCGCCTGTCGAAGGCGCAGGCCCGCATACCTCCCGCCCTGCACCTGTAGCATCTGAAGCACCATCAGCGACCACATCCACTTCCCTGTCCCAGCACAGCGTCCAAATGTCGTTACCCCAGGCATTTGAGCGCAAGAGAAAGTACCCAGCCACCCACCCACAGGCCATAGCACTAACCTCACACCTTTCCAAATTACTGGCCATCGAAATGCTGCCATTTAGGCTTGTGGACACTGAGTCCTTCCGCAGCCTGATGGCAGCAGCTGTCCCTCGGTACGCGGTCCCCAGCCGCCACTACTTTTCCCGGTGTGCCATCCCCGCATTACACCACCATGTGTCCCGTAACATCACCCGTGCCCTGACCAACGCAGTTACTGGGAAGGTCCACTTAACGACTGACACATGGACAAGTGCTTGTGGCCAGGGACGCTACATTTCCCTGACGGCACACTGGGTGAATGTCGTGGAGGCTGGGAGCGACTCGGACCCTGGGATGGCACGGGTGCTACCCACGCCGAGGATTGCGGGCCCTACCTCCATCAGGGTTTCCACCAGCACCTACGTTATTGGCTCCTCCTCCTCCGTTTCCACCTCCGAATTCTCTACACACACCGCCACTCCCCCATCAGCCAGTAGCTGGAAGCAGTGTAGCACTGCAGTGGGGAAGCGTCAACAGGCCGTGCTGAAGCTGATCTGCCTTGGGGACAAACAGCACACGGCCTCAGAGCTGTTGCAGGGGATTAGTCACCAGACCGAGCAGTGGCTCTCGCCACTCAACCTGCAACCAGGCATGGTTGTGTGTGATAATGGGCGTAACTTGGTGGCGGCTTTGGAGCTCGGCAAGCTCACACACGTACCATGCCTAGCGCATGTATTTAATTTAGTGGTGCAGCGATTTCTAAAAACCTACCCCAATGTGCATGATCTCTTGACCAAGGTGCGCCGCGTGTGTGCACATTTCCGTAAGTCATCAACAGCTTCAGCCGGCCTGTTGAAGCTGCAGCAGCGCTTACAATTGCCAGCTCACCGGCTGCTGTGTGACGTGAGCACGCGCTGGAACTCCACCTTCCACATGTTGGCCCGGCTTTGTGAGCAGCAGAGGGCAGTAGTGGAGTACCAGCTGTTACACGGTCGTCGCCTCTCCGTTCAACTTCCTGTAATCAGAAGTGAGGAGTGGGAATGGATGTCAGACCTCTGCGAGGTTTTACGCAATTTTGAGGAATCGACACAGATGGTGAGCGGCGATAACGCTATTATCAGTGTAACCATCCCACTTCTGTGTCTACTGAAACGCTCGCTGCTCACAATTAAAACCGACGCTTTGCATGTGGAAGAGGTGGAAATGGGGGAGGAAGAGCTTACACAAGGTGATAGCCAGAGCACCCTCACTTCGTCTTCTCAGCGACAATTGGAGGAGGCGGAGGAGGAGGAGGAGGAGGAGGAGGAAGACACGGTTGCCTCCGCTACAGAGGGTAGCCATGGAACTTTAGTTCCATCTCTTCAGCGTGGGTGGGCAGAAGAGGAGGAAGAGGATGAGGATATTGAGAGTCAGCCTCCTGGTGAGGACAGCGAAATCTTGACTGTTGGTACTCTGGCACACATGGCTGACTTTATGTTAGGCTGCCTTTCCCGTGACCCACGCGTTGTACGCATTTTAGACAACACGGATTACTGGGTGTTCACCCTTCTGGACCCCCGCTACAAAGAGAATTTCTCATCTCTCATTCCTCCGGTGGAGAGGACAAGCAAAATGGTGCAATACCAGAAGGATCTTGTCGAAAAATTGCTCCAAAATTTTCCATCTGACAACGCTGGCGGCAGAGTACGTGCTACCTTGGCCAACAGAGAAGGGGAGAAAAGGGGAGCACACAGCAGTTCCGACAAAGGCAGGGCAACACTCTCCAAGGCGTGGGACACCTTCATGACACCCCGCCAGCACCCTCACCCTGATGCGCAGCCTAGTGTCACAAGGAGGGAAAAGTTTTGGAAGATGGTGAAGGAGTACGTAGCAGACCGTGTCAGCGTCCTCAATGATCCCTCTGTGCCTTACAACTACTGGGTGTCCAAGCTGGACACGTGGTATGAACTGGCACTCTACGCCTTGGAGGTGCTGGCCTGCCCTGCCGCCAGCGTTCTGTCTGAGCGTGTATTTAGTGCTGCTGGTGGCATCATAACAGATAAGCGTATCCGCCTTTCCACCGACAATGCTGATAGGTTGACACTTATAAAAATGAACAAGGCCTGGATTTCCCCTGACTTCTCCACTCCACTGGAGGAAAGCCCCGGGGGAACATAAACTCACTTTATATATGTTATTTACAATGATGGGAATACTCTGTATTCCCATTCACCCCTTCCACCCAAAAAACGGGTATATGGTTGACTCTTAATCTTCTCATCCTCCTCTTCCATATGCCCTGGGATATAATTTTTATATAGGGCCAGCTCACCAGCGTGCCCTGTGATATAATTTTTATATAGGGCCAGCTCACCAGCGGGCCCTGTGATATAATTTTTATATAGGGCCAGCTCACCAGCGGGCCCTGTTTGACAATTTTTATATAGGTCAGCTCACCAGCGGGCCTTCTCATATAATGTTTTATTGGGTCAGCTCTCTAGCGGGCCCTCTCATATAATGTTTTATAGCGTCAGCTCACTAGCGGGCCTTCGCATATAATGTTTAGGATGGTCAGCTCTGCAGCAGACCCTCACCCATAATGTTTTAGATGGTCAGCTCAGCGCACGTTTCCATCTTAATCATGGCCTCAGTTCTGAAAATCAAGGAAATTTTTGGGAGAATTTGCCTCTGCGCACGTTTCCCTCTTAATCATGGCCTCAGTTCTGAAAATCAAGGAAATTTTTGGGAGAATTTGCCTCTGCGCACGTTTCCCTCTTAATCATGGCCTCAGTTCTGAAAATCAAGGAAATTTTTGGGAGAATTTGCAGATGATATACAAGTAAATATACAGCAAATATTGTTTGGTAACAATTTTTCGCCTAAAGTCGTTTTTATTTTCCTTTTTGTGTGTTTTATGGTCAGTCTGTAAAAATGGCGTACTACGGGCGAAAGATCGTTCCCAGCAGCGATGTTGGAGTCCAAGGTGCATCCAGACATCCTCCCTATGCTGTCCCTGAACCATTTCTGTAGTGTTTCCATCTTTTTCTGCCCTTTTCCTATGGACCAGGCACCCTTCCCTCATCAGAGCAGGGGGTGCCTGGTGTAATGCTCGAGTCCTCCCATTGACTTCAATGGGGCTCGGGTGCTCGGCCGAGCACTCGAGCCTCAGGGGGTGCTCGGTCAGAGCACCCGAACATCCGAGCATTGGGGTGCTCGCTCATCACTAATTAAGACCAAACCTAATGCCCCTGAGGAAGCAGAGCGTAGTCTGCGAAAACATTTGGGTTAGTCTGTAGTTTCTCAGAGACAACGGGTCTCTCTGCACTCCCCCTGTGGATTTCTTCTCTGCTTCCCCCCGCCCCCCACCAAAGTATCATACGATTTTGAGGCGCTTGGTTCCACCGGGGAGTTTTCCACGTGCACAGAGACAAAGAACATTTCAGTCTTCTCCCTTCATCCAAAGGAGGAGTACGAACTTCATATTTACTGGAATACACGGTGCCTTTAATTCCATCAAAAGAAGTTTAACACCAGCTCACAGGAACAGACAGAACCAGGGGTTACGGGTAGGGGATCGGGAGAACACAGAACGTTAGCTAACAGGGGAGGCAAATGTGAGTGAAATACTTTACTTTTTATCTTATTGTTGTTCAATAAAACATCTACACTTAGATTGGCCTTTCTTCTCTCTTTTTGCTTTGTGCTGTCATTGAGTTGCTACAGGTATGGTTCTTTCTACAAGTGCACAAGGCCACTCTATCAACCCCAACCTGCTGCATTACTAGAGATAAGCCGTTCCATCACTCATCTATCATCATTCCGTCATCTTCATTTCATCTCCATAACTGACTTTCATTCCATCTTCATCCATTCAAATTTTCCCCTTTGAAAAATAAATAATTTGGTAACATTTCTGATTTAATACAGATTACCTTCCAAGAGCTAATGAACAACAGTGGTACATTTCAGAGGTTTTTTAATATCTCTTTCTTATATACATTTTTCATTTACTGTTTGTACAAAATAATTTTTTTTTCTTTTCCTCAAGTAAAACCAAGGGGAGTTTTCTATATTCTATTTTTTATTCCTGATCATTGTGATTTTACGCTAATCGCCATCAATTTTATTGTATGATCATTTTTGTATTATTTATATTTGTTAAGTAGTGGTAGCCAATTTATCTGCCATATTTCAGGGATTGCAGGAGTGCATGAAACTCATTAGCCTTTTTCAAAAAAATTTCTGTTTATGGCAAAATTAGAAGAGGATTCCTGTCCAACTACCAGATAAAACCCCTGGTCTATCTCCGCTACATAGATGATATTTTTGTCATCTGGACGCCAGTGAAGAGGAACTTCTCAAATTCCATGAAAACCACAATACATTCCTCCCCAATATCAACCCAGTCACTCACCCACAAACATTAACTTCCTATCAATATTAAGAACAACTCCATCCACATATCCCTGTACCGCAAACCAACAGACAGACCAACCTATCTGAAAAGCAATATACACCCCAAACACACAAAGAACTCCATCATATACAGCCAGGCCATCAGATTCAATAGGATCTGTTCAGACATAGAGGAAAGCGACAAGCACCTTCAGAACCTCAGAGGAGACTTTATAAAACAGGATTTCAGTGTATGGATTATTGACGGTCAAATACAGAAGGCTACCCACATACCAAGAAAAAATCTGTTGAGTTATACCACTGGTGGTCACTTACCACCCCCAGGTTGAAATTCTACGCAAAATATCAAGACAACATTACATACGGATGAAAGACTTAAGAACATATTCCCACAGCCTCCCTTACTCTCCTTTAGACAGCTTCCCAATTTAAGACAACTGATGGTGAGGAGTGGCCTGAATAAAAATACAAAAAATGGCACATCTCCGTGCCTACAAAAGAGATGTGAAACCTGTGCACACATTTATACTACGGACAAGATACCAATTCCAAACACCCAGTTACACCATAAGATCAATGGTACCTTCACCTGCAAATCATCCAATGTAATATACCTTATCATGTGTGCAAAATGCCCAACAGCTATTTATGTGGGGGAAATGGGACAGCCATTTCATAAAAGTTTAATTCCCACAGATCCAGTGTTAACAACAAAAAAGACAGAGACACTAGTGGGAGAACATTTTTTGACAAAACGGACACAGTGTCAGGCACATTAAAATGACTGTATTGATTAGATTATTTCACACTCAGAGAGACAGAAAAACATGCAAGGTTAAATTGATGCTGCTGTTTAATGCTTTACATAATGGTCTGAATAGAGAAAGAATTCCTGTCACATTATCATATTGTGGATTAACATTTACAACAGTCCCACAGGTTTCGTAAATACCTTTGACTCCTCAGAGGAAGACTGCAATTTTCTTCACACTCCTCTACCATTGACTGATAAAAGAACCTGGGTCAGGACTGAGCTTTCTTATCTGATTTCCATTCTAAACAATTAAATGTGTAATTCTGTATAAGACTGATGTTTTCATATTTATCTGTATAACACGCCTGAGGAAGAGACCTGAGAGGTTTTGAAAACTTGCATCCTAAATCTGCTTAGTTAGCCAATAAAGGTATCAACTTGACTGTATTTGGTGCCAATGCATTGGATACAGTTTTTTAAACTCAAAGGTGTAATTGTCAGTGTTCTCCGGTGCCACAGGCTTGACTCCGCTCCCTCTTATTTTCCCATCTTGGCAGGGAACATAAGAGGGAAGGGAGTGAAGCGGGCGACATCGGTGTACACTGACAATTAACCATTTGAGTGTTAAAAATGAATCCAATGCATTGCAACATGGTCTGCAACTCAAAGGGTTAACACATGAGAATTTGTACCACAGAAGAATAGTAGCAGCATCCGAGTAGTTCAACCAATTGAGTGTAGTGAAGCCCCAGACGGGTACCAATGCATCGGATACATTTTTATTACAGTGAAAGGGTTAATTGTGCTCCGATGCCACAGGCTTCCCTCCGCTCCCTCCTATCTTCCCATCTTGGCAGGAAACATAAGAGGGAGCAGAGAGAAGCATGTGGCACTGGAGCACATTGACAATTAACCCTTTCACTGCAAAAAATGTATCCGATGCATTGTATAGCAGAGTGCACTCAAAGGGTTAACACTAGTGATGAGCGAGCACCGTGATGCTCGGGTGCTCGGGTGCTCTGACCGAGCACCCCCTGCTGCTCGAGTGCTCGGCCGAGCACCCGAGCCCCATTGAATACAATGGGAGCACTCGAGCATCAAACCAGGCACCCCCTGCTCTGATGAGCGGAGGGTGCCTGGTCAATGTCCCCCTTCATGTCCGCTATGCCCCTCTTCCACAATGTCCCCCTTCATCTCCTCTATGCCATAGAGGAGATGAAGGGGGACATTGTGGAAGAGGGGCATAGCGGAGATGAAGGGGGACATTGTGGAAGACGGGCATAGACTCTATGCCCCTCTTCCACAATGTCCCCCTTCATCTCCGCTATGCCCCTCTTCCACAATGTCCCCCTTCATCTCCTCTATGGCATAGAGGAGATGAAGGGGGACATTGTGGAAGAGGGGCATAGCGGACATGAAGGGGGACATTGTGTAAGACGGGCATAGCGGAGATGAAGGGGGACATTGTGGAAGAGGGGCATAGAGTCTATGCCCCTCTTCCACAATGTCCCCCTTCATGTCCGCAATGCCCCCTTCATCTCCGCAATGCCCCCGTACCTCCATTCCCTGGTGGTCCAGCGGAGCTTCTTCGGATCTGTGCCTCTTCCGGCACAGATCCTCTTCACCCGAGCTTGTCGGGCGAGCACATGGCGGTACTCGTACGAGTACCGCCATGTGCCGAGCAGAGCGATGCTCGAGCCGATCCGAGCATCGGCCGAGCACGCTCGCTCAACACTAGTTAACACACAAGGACGTACCTCAGAAGAAGAGGAGCGACAACCGACCAAGATGATGTGAGCTGTAGTACCCAGCAGCAGTCAAGCTAAAGGTTGTCTACCACCATTACATGCCACCAGCAACGTAAAACATGATTGAGGGCCACCATTTCTTTTTAGTCATCCTGTCCCCTTAAATAATATCGAATGATCCGCACACTGAGCCCATTTATTACAGTTCACACATGAAGGGGGTGTCTGATCATGCACATTAATTAGTATCATTCACCTTTCGCATGCCTAAACAGAATAGCGTTGCTTTCACCGTATTAATCCACAAGGGGTTAATCTGCCGCTTTGCACACAGTATGACACTTTTGCCAGCTCTGTCCTGTATCCCATGCCTGACCTGTCACCTACATGTATGTGATAACCAAGCACTAAGTACTTTGAGTGTCTGCCCCCCTCCATCAGCCTCTCCAGTGAAAGATCCTTACCACTGCATCATTTTATTGTGCTACTGCTCTGCTTCAAATAGACACCTATTAACAGTGACATTTATCAGTGAGTCTGGCCCAGAGTGTGCTGGATGCACCACGATGCAGAGAGGTTTAGAGGGGAGGGTGTCTGGCATCAAGTACAGTGGATGGTAGAGTTTTCCTGACGACTGGTTATGGGGTGAGAGTCGGCTGTGTTATTTATTTATTTTATATATAAATAAGAAAACAGGACAGGTATTTAGGATTCCCTGACACTGTCCGGCAGTCACTAGATTATTAGTTTTATCCTATTATCTGTACTAAGACAGGTCCAGGGTGTATTTACATGGACACTAAAAAGCTACTAATATAATACATGTTAACCCTTTGAATTCCAATGCTTTCTTCTACACATTCTATACAACCTCCTTTTATACAGAACAAATTGTGCAAATGAAAATTATTTACAGTCAGATTGTCCAGACGTTTTGTTTCATCCTCCTCGGTTTATTTACACATTTATGTAACTGACATTGAGCTCCCTGAATTTCCATTTCCATAGAGATTTCTGTCGGGGACTGTGACACAATGTAACACTATCCCTGCAGTAGAAAATCCTGCCTCACCTACAGCTTACAGATCACTCAGTGCTGCAGGTATAATGTTACATTGTATCACTGTCCATACAGATCACTCAGTGCTGCAGGTATAATGTTACATTGTATCACTGTCCATACAGATCACTCAGTGCTGCAGGTATAATGTTACATTGTATCACTGTCCATACAGAGCACTCAGTATTACAGGGATAGTGTTACATTGTATCACTGTCCATTCAGATCACACAGTATTACAGGGATAGATTTAAATTGTATCACTATTTCTCCTGTCACAGTCCCTGACAGAAATCTCTGTGGAAAGAGATTTAATAACCTCATTTTCAGGGAAAGAAAAGTATAAACAAATGAGCAACGATGAAAAATAATAATATTATAATGTATAGGTAATTTCACTGGATGTATTATCAATTTTTAGAGTGTTTAAATTAAAAAGGAGATGACTGTCACTTTAATAGAATTTTAGATATTTTATATTGTAAAGCAATGCATTGGACACCCCTCTGGCAGTCAAAGGGTTAATAAGGGTGCACATCTGATTACTGTGAGTGATATGGCAACAGCTCAGTTTCCTTACTAACTCCTAAATCACAGGAAACTACAAGTCCCATCATCCCCAGTCACCTGATGGTTCATACAGCTAGTTAGGTTATACACTATGTGATGTGCTTTTATATAAATATTAATATAACACAGGTCAGGATCAGATCTGGTATAGAATAAAGAAGGATTCAGCTGTATTCTCTAATCAGTTTACTAATAACGATCTATCCTTGGTAAGTAATTGTGGACTCACCGGTGATCATTCTGGATATATTCATGTGCTGATCCAGTCTGTATATGGTGCTGTGTGTCCTCTGCTATAGATGAGATGTTCCTTATACACGAACCTGACCTATTAATATTGTGAGTACACACACCCGGTCAGTGTGTGCCTTTTACACTAACATCTCCTTATAATATATATACACTTCACTCCTCTATAGAACTGTGTTTGTACTGATTGTCATGGGAAGATTGGAGAAACTTTCACCTCCTGAGATTCACTCATCTGAGAAATTCACTAGAACTTTTCTTAACTCTGAGTTTTCTTTTTCTTCTTTGGTAAAGTTAGAATTGAGAAAGTTGTAAACACTCAGATTACATCATTTGGGGCTGTTACATTTGACCGAAAGTTGTGGACTCATATCCATACCCCACGTTTGCTAAAGTGGTTCTGTCACTAAAATATAAAATGAATTCAGCTGTTGACCACAGAGGAACACACACTGGACAGTCCTTCATAAATATGATATTGGTGCATTAGAGTAGGGGTAGGAGACCTTGAGATATTGGCTGATTGGGGATGATAGGAGTTGTAGTATATAAATATAACTATATAAATATGTTCAGGGCCCATACAAAGGGCTCTCCAAAGACCTGTTCATTAACAGAACAGTACACAGGACAAGGGGCCACCCGCTTAGACTTGAGGAAAGGAGATTTAATCTACAACAGCGGAAGGGTTTCTATACAGTAAGGACAGTAAAGGTATGTAATTCACTTCCTGAGGAGGTGGTGCTATCGAATACAATAGATGCCTTTAAGAAGGGCCTGGATACTTATTTAAAAGAGCATAACATAGAGGTCTATGTACATTAGTATGTGGATTAATATTTAGTTAGGGCTTGTTGATCCAAGGAGAAATCTGATTGCCATTTGGAATCAAGAAGGAATCCCCCCCATTTAAGGCAGAATTTGAAATTGCTATATTGAGGGTGTTTTTTGCCTTCTTTCGGATCAACGATGGTAAAAAGGAATAGGAAAAGGGTTGAACTAGATGGACGCAAGTCTTTTTTCAACCTAAATTACTATGTTACGATGTTACTATGTAGTAGAACAGGTAGACAGGTAAACATTGTTGTTATTATTATTATTACTAGTAATACTGGGACAGCCTTACCTGTGAGGTTGATAAGACAATGATTGCTATAATGAGTGGCTTGTTGGATTGTCAGTGCTTAGCCCTTTCATCTCCAAACAACTAAGTTGCACAACTCTTCATCAGTGAACTTGTGTGTTAGCATGTGAGTGTATGTGAGAATGTGAGTGTGTGTGTGAATGTGTGCATGTGAGCATGTATTTGTGAGTGCGTGTGTGTGAGCGTGTGAGAGCGCGTTTGAGCTGGTGTGAGAGTGAGTATAAGCATGTGAGAGCTTGTTTAGGAGTGTGAGAGCATGCTTGAGCATGTTTGAGCAAGAGTGTCTGTGAGCGAGACCATGTGTGAGTGTGCTTGTGTGTATAGTGTCCATCGTATACAGTTTTGAGTACAGTGATTTTCCTACTGCATACAGCACATAGCATATAGCAGTTTTCCTTTGGTGTATAGCCTATTGTCTATAATGCGTAGCATTCTGGTTATAGCATCTAGTGTATAGCATTTGGCATAGGGTGTTTTCATATAGCGTTTAGTGTATGGCGTTTCGTGTTTTGTGCTAGCATGTGGAGCATAGCATTTAGGGTACAGAGTATGGCATATAGCGTTTTGGCATATTGTATATAGTGTTCTGGTTTTGGCTTACAGAGTTTGGCATATACTGTTTTGGATATAGGGTTTGGCACATGGCGTATTGCATTTGGCATATAGCTTAAGGAGTTCGGTGTATAGCATGTCTCATATCGTTTTGTGTTTGGAGTATTGTATTTAATCAGTATCTTGCTTTTGGTGTGTAGTATTTTGTGTTTGGCATATTGCGTATAGTATATTGTGTATAGTATATGGTGTATACCATTTGGCACATTGCATTTGGAGCATTTAGTAAAGCATTTGGCATATAGCGTTTGGTGTTTGGTGCATCGCATATAGCGCTTTGCGCTTCGCTTATTGCATTTAGTGTATAGCGTTTGTGAGGCAAGTTCATTCTCAGTCGATGAGGTAAAAGGGAGGGAGGGTGTAGAGGGAGGAGGTGTGTAGTGGATTGGAAGGTGAAGTCCTTGCTATGACCCCGCCCACTCCAGTGAAAATAACACCCCATGCTTTCAGCATTAGGAGAGATTTGCATAATTCTTTCTTATTGCCACCCTTGGGTGTGTTTGGATTTAGACAAAGCTTGATGGTTACATGATGTGTACTCTTTTATATAAATAAATTATTATTTAATTATTAAGCACCAACATATTCTTTTGCACTGTACAAAAAGGCAATATACAAGCAAAATTATGTAAATACACACCGACACAGGTGGAGAGAGAGGGCACTGCACATGCTCAAGGACTGAGCCTTGTGGTTCCCCAACAGAAGAGGTAAGGAGAGAGAGGAGGTGTTATTAAAACAGACATAGAAAGAGAGGTCTGACAGGTAGGTAGTGAACCAGGATAAGGCTGTGTCAATGAGGCAGAAGAGGTGAAATGTGAGTATGAGAAGTGTAAGGGCAACTGCAGCTGAGAGGTCAAAAATAATTAATATGAGGAATGTCCACTGTGAGTGTCACTGATTACTTTTGTTAGTGTAGTTAGAGAAGTTGAAAAGTCCTATTTTTAATGGGAATTTCCACAGAAAAAAACACACTTGAAATTAAAAAAAATTTCAATACATCAATCCTGGTAATACCCTTGTAATACACTTTCTAAATAAATGAGTATGATTAGAAAAGAGATCATTCTGGATTTAATCTATCATGTCTTTAAAGAAGCGGACAGGATCATGGGGAGTGAAGGTGGTGGAGGGGTAGGGCACAGTAAGGCATTAAAAGTGGACTAGAGGCATAGTGGACTGATAGAAACCATATTAGAAAAGTGAAATATGACTGTTTGGGTCTGGGAAGAGTGAGGGGAGAATTATAAGGGCAGAAGATGAATTTATAGTGCAGAAAGTCAGATTTTGAGTGTGATTTCCTCCATTCTTGCTCATCAGAGACTGAGCATCGCTGTAGGTAACTTTTCATTTTCGTATGACAAGGCTGAGGCTTGCTGGCCTTGAGGCACTGTGATAGGACAGGGGCTACTTCATCAAGGGCCAATGTTAAGGGGTGTTTGTACAACTAAGGTGCAGACACAGGGCAGTTAGAGGTGGAGATGAGAGAGGAGTGAGTTTCAAGAGAAGAAGATGGTTGTTATGTATCAGTGTCCTGTAGGGTTTGATATGTGTGAGGAAGTTGGTGGGATGTTTTATGGGAGCAGTGAGGTTACAGGTGACAATGCTGTGGTCCTTGAGAGGGAAGTGGGTTTATTAGAAGTCAGATATTGAGCAGAAGCAGGAAAAGACAAGGTAAGAGAAATGTCTTTACAGTGTGTAGGTGAAAGAGGTCCACTGTGACAGGCCACAGAACCAGATGAGAGAAAGGAGATGGGGGCAGTAGCATCATTAGAGTTGTCAGCTGGCATGTAACCTACCCTTGCACTGGGGTAATTTTTAACCCAAGAAATCAGGAAACTGACTGCCTGGATGGTGATGTAAAAAAGCCAGAACTTAATTCATGAGCCTTCTCCGACAGCTTCTCTTGAAACAGAAATTATCTCAACAAGGATTTTTGTCTGTAATAATTTCCACATTTCAGAAACCTTCCAGTCAGTGGTGGATCTAGTGAACGGCAACCCTGATTCACTTAAAACGTCTGAAAAATTGTAAACATGTTCTAATTTCAGCATTCAGTGGGTGTCTAACACTGGCAGACCCCTGTACTTTGCACATCTTGCACCAGTGGTAATTCTGCTCCTAATTCCAGCAATTTAGACAAGACATTTAGTGGAAGTTTAAATAAAAAAAGTACATTTCTTATGCCCTTCAATTTATATTGGTTGAGTCACCTGGTTGAGTTTGTATTGACATGTGTTTATCTTGTGTTATCCTGATGGAGCATATGCTGGTCTCAAAGAGATCAGTGGCCCATGTCAAAACCTGATTGTGATTAAGACACCAAAAAGTCCTGTTTGGAGACACCTTTACCTTCCACAGGCCCATACCATCATAGAACATATAGGTATTGTGTGTGATCACTGATGCAGAGTATAGGATGGTGAAGATGGTGAGAGTTGCACCCCGTTGTATGAATCCCGTTCTGTTTCCTGGTTTTTTTTTATCTGTCTTCTGTTTTTTTTTATCTGCTAATAGTGTTCCTTCTAGTTGTCTGGAAAATTCTAGAACTGACCATATTGTTTCTTGGATCCCCTTTTATAGATAGGATTAATCTCCAGTACATGGACTCCAGTCATGTAAATGTCCAGACCGGCCTCCTCTTCACCTCCCTTTCATGCTCCTCAGTAACCCTTTGATATTAATGGGAGCATGTCCCCAAAGCCTCAGATTCATATTCTGTAAAATCAGGTCAGGTTCCCAAGGTCATACCTGGAGGGAACATCTCCAAATCCCCATACAATGAGATGACCCATATGGAGTTCTAAGCTTCCAGTCCTCTGGAGACCTCTCTAGCATTCAGTAGGAATGGTTTTTACCCCCTGTGGCATGGTTGGTTGATTCCAGAGCTGCTCCTCTTGTTTTGTATGTATGGCCTTAGTTGAATGTTTGTTCCTTACAGGAGGCACATATGGAAATAGTATATTCCAATAATACACAGCATTAGCCTACAATGCTTAAAACAGCAGTAAACATTATTTCCTCTCTGGTGCTCAGCTAGATAAAAGCCCAATTCAAATCAATGGACATTTGGTGAATTTTGATTTTTTCCCTGTAGTGCAAGTATTCACATCTGAATTGCTTATCTTTACCTTTCTCATATGGCATTATAGGCACAAACTTGGTAAGGATAGTGCATTTGTTGTGCTTAAATAGAATATATTTCACATATCAAAATGTCTGCTGTGCGGCATTCATCTGAATGAAATCTGAGGAGTGACAGTGGAAGAGTGTGATTGGACTACAGAGTGGAAATTAACATGGTTGTCCTACTTTAGGCATAAAGTAAGAGTACATTGAGGTCCAGTCACAAAACAGTATGGACCAGTATGGAGAGGGGGGATATTAAAGGGAAGGGAGACATAGAGGAGATAGCAATTAGCTGTGGAGGAGATTATGATGGTGATGTTATGTTATAGACTTATCTGAAGATGTGGATGTTGAGCAACCTTTTAAAAGTTTCGAGGCTTGGGGAGAGTAAGACAGAGAGTGAAGAAGAGGATTCTATAGGGAACATCCCAAGAAAAGTCTCCAAGATGGGAATAATGAGAATAGAGAGAAGAGGTGTAAGTCATGGTCAGAACATGGGTTTTATATAAGAAACACCTAGGAGGACTTTTAAGTTCTTTGTTTCTGAGATGGTTATAAAAAAGATTAAATAAAGGTGTAATTACTGCTTTAAAAACCAGACACAAAGCTGTCCTGATGTTGTGTTGTTGTGGTGCAGAACGTAAGTATGTGAAGAAGAGAGTCCCATAGAAAATAAAGACCACAAGCAGGATGTGCAGTTGGAGAAGACTTTAAGTTTCCTTTCTTTGAAAGAGATACTGAGTATTGCCTGGAATATGTGTACATGATTGACAAAGGTTATGCCAAGGGCAAATAATGCTGTTAGAAATATAACCAGGATGTTTATGGAAATCTGTAACAACAGGAAGAAGTCACAAAAGAAATTACAGATTGTGTTTTATCCAAAAATACCAACCTGAGTGTACAAAGACTATTTATCAAACCATTGAAAAGCCCAGAGTCCAAGCCAATGAGGCCAAGAGCACACAGACTTTCCAAGACATGATGTGAATATAGTGCAGAGGGTAACATAGTAACATAGTAAATTAGGTTGAATAAAGACACAAGTCCATCAAGATCAACCTTCTCCTCGTACCCCAGTAACTGAGAATTTTATAGTTTTCCTGCTACCAATTAAGTTAGTCTTTATCAGACCTTCCTGATTTGCCTACTAATAAACAGTATAACTCTGTATGTTCCCTTTTGAAAGAAATGTATCTAATTTTCTCTTAAAATGTATCCATTGTATCTGCCATAACCACCTCCTTGGGCAATGAATTCCACAATTTAACAGACCTTACCCTAAAAAAACCCTTTCTCTGCTGAAGTTTAAACCTCCTTTCCTCTAATCTCAAGGGGTGTCCCCTGGTCACCTGATCAGGCCTTGGTATAAATAGCTCACCGCAGAGATCCTTGTATTGACCTCTCATATACATGTATAATGTGATAAGGTCTCCTCTTACTCATCTTTTCTCTATAGTAAATAAACCAAGTTTGTTTAGTCGTTCCTCATACAAGTCCACTATTCCCTTAATTAATTTTGTTGCTCTCCGCTGTACCCTCTCTACTTCTAGTATATCCTTTTTCAGAACCAGTGCCCAAAATTGCACTGCATAATCAAGGTGAGGTCTTACCAATGATTTGTATAGTGGCAAAATAATGTTATCCACTCTTGCTTCGATACCTCTTTTTATGCAAGACAGGATTTTGTTTGCCTTTGCTACTGCTGTTTGACACTGGTCACTGTTTCCAACTTTGTAGTTGACAAGGATACCCAGGTCTTTCTCTAGCAACGAGTCCCCTAAAATGATTCCATTAAGTTCATAAGTAGCCTTGGGATTGTTTCCTCCGAAATGCATGACCTTACACTTCCCCACATTAAACTTCATATTCCATTTGTTTGCCCAATCTGACATTGTATGTAAGTCCCTCTGTAGAGATCAAATATCCTGTTCTGAATTAATGACCTTGCATAATTTAGCATCATCTGCAAATATTGATAATTTGCTTTCTATATCTATTTCCTGGTCATTTATAAACATGTTAAAAGGCAGCGGACCTAATACTGAACCCTGAGGTACTCTACTCTCCACTTTAACTGTGTTGGAGAATTGTCCATTTACAACCACACACTGTTCCCTATCGTTCAACCAGTTTTGTGCCCAATTGCAAAGGTTATCTCCTAGCCCCAATTTCCTTATTTTATACCCCAGCCTTCTGTGTGGCACTGTATCAAATGACTTTGCAAAGTCTAGATATACTACATCAACTGCCTTGCCATTGTCAAGATTGCTGCTTACTTCCTCATAGAAGCTGAAAAGATTAGTTTGGCATGATCTATTCTTCATAAAACCATGTTGATTCGTGCTAATGATTTTATTTTTTGTGTTGTAATTCTGAATATAGTCCCTTATTATCCCTTCTAGCAGTTTTCCCACTACAGAAGTCAAACTCACAGGTCTATAATTTCCAGGGTGACAGATCGCTGTTTATATAGGTATTATGTGTACTATATACTATATATATAAATATATATACTATATAGGTATTATGTGTGATCACTGCTGCTGAGTTTAGGATGGTGAAAATGGTGAGAGTTGTACCCTCTTGTATGAAGCCCATTGCTTTCTGTTTTCTTTTTTATCTGCTAGTAATGTTCCTTCTAGTTCTTAGGAAAATTATGTAATTGACCATATTGTTTCTGGAATACCCTTTTATAGATAGGATTAATCTCCTGTAGACAGACCCATCATGTAAATGTCCAGACCGGCCTCCTCTTCACCTCCCTTTTATGAACCTCAGTAACCCTTTGATATTAATGAAAGCATGTCCCCAAAGCCTCAGATTCATATTCTGTAAAATCAGGTCAGATTCCCAAGGTCAAAGCTGGAGAAATATCTCCAAATCCCCATACAATGAGATGACCTATATGGAGTTCTCCGTAGGAAGGGTTTTTGCCAGGAGAATGTTTGTTCCACACAGACGGTACATAAGGAACTAGTACATTCCAATAATACACTACAATGCTTAAAGGAGCAGTAAAATTATTACTTCTCTGGCATTCAACTAGATAAAAGCTTAGTTCAAATCAATGGACATTTGGTGAATTTTGATTAGTCCTTGTAGTGCAAGTTTTCACTCCTGAATTGTTCATCTTTAGCTTTCTCATATGGCTTTAAAAGCATAAATTGGGTAAGGTTAGCTCATTCATTGTGCTTAAATAGAATACATTTCACGTATCAAATTGTCTGCTGTGAGGCATTTATCTGAAGGAAATCTGAGGAATAAGAGTGAAAGAACGTGATTGGACTACAGAGCGGCAAGTAGCATGTCTTGTTCTACTACAGACATAAAGTAAGGGTACAATGAGGTCCAGCCACAAAGCAGTATGGAGTGAGAGGGGAGGATATTACAGGGAAGGGAGGTTTAGAGGAGGTAGCTTTTAGTTGTAGAGGAGATTATGATGGTGATGTTATGTGATAGACTTATCTGAAGAGGTGGGTCTTGGCTCTTGAGGGACATTTTAAAAGTCTTGACACAAGTTTGTCCCTGATGTCATTTTGTTGTGGTGTATAATGTAACTATGTGAAGATGAGAGTTACATAGAAAATGAAGAAAAAATACACAAACTCTTATGCGCTATTACCCCAATACAGATCCCAATACAACCTTTTAAATGTAGAGCTATATGTGATCCCGAAACCAATCTTCCACGAAGCGGTGCAGCTTCCTTCTCATAGACTTCCAGTACAAGTCCCCAATATGTAAAAAACACAAAAAAGAAAAAGAGCGCACACAGTCTAAGTGTAGATATTAATTTCTTTTCTTTCTGGTTTTTCTACTCCTCCACCATCAGTGGCTTTATTCTCATTCACCTCCTTCACCGTGTTCACCACCCGATATTTTAATGAGTATTTCACTCACCTTTTACCGAGGCTAACCCGCCTCTAGGTGTACTCGCATCCACTGGGTAACCCCCAGTGATGGTATCTGATGGATCACTCCTCCGTATATCCCTGTGGTCTCAGTTGACTTACTCCTCCGTATCCTGATTAGAGATTTTCAATCTCACATCCGTCCTCTATCTAGGACTACAGTGAGCTCAAGGATATCCCGGGATACTTTTAAGAACACTCAGTGGTCTGGGAATTATTCTTTGTATTCAATTTAATTCCAAGTTAAAAAATTATAAAAAATTATAAAAAATTTTCGTACAGACTAAATCGCAATAATATAATAATATAGTAACAAACAAATCCTTCCACAATTACCCAACGCGTTTCGCTACTTATTGTAGCTTCTTCTGGGGTATGTTACTTCTATATTTAATATAGCATAAAAAAACACTAGTTTTCCATACCTTATATACATCCTGTACTCCTTTAGTTCGCGCCTAATGCGCTAGAGACTTCCATCTCTGCTCGGAAGTGGTGACATGACTCCACCCCTTCTTCCAACCTGCGCTCCACGTCTCTCTATCAGGCGCGCATGCGCGTCCTCCTACCTCCATCACATCCTTCCCATGATCCTCAGCTTTCGATCCCGAGAGACATCCAATTATGCGCCTTATGTGTACTATGTGTACGCCCTCCGCACCTTCAGAAATCATCCGAATATGCGTTCCACGTATCCACACCGCCCCACATATTCATCAGACTTAATCTCTCGCCGATCTCCTCGGCCGCTCTACACTGGATAAATAAATGTGAAAAAGAGAAGAGAAGACGCGCATGCGCGCCTAATCTAGCACACCCCTCTCTCCCATCTATATAATGTGATGACCCTACCCAAGAGACACCTCAAATCCCCCACACACACTCTCCTTTTACCCAATATATTGAAGTAGAGCCCAGTTTAGGAGGGAGGCTCTGTCAGTCACTATTTCCATACCCTCCGATGCAGAGATCAAAATCTCCTACGTACCACCTATAGAACCATTGTTTTCCATCAAGATAACCACTTGTTCTTTTCAGTATAATACCGAATTTTCCATAGAACCTCTATATAAATCTCCTCACCTACACCTTAAAACTTAAAAAATCTTTTTATTATCAGTCTTCAAAGAAAACTAGCCAGATCCATCTCCTCATTGACAGGGCCGGATTTACATCTCAGGAGCCTGTAGGCACAGAAATCTGAAGCGCCCCCCCCCCCCCCCCGGAAAAAAGGACAAAAAAAGTTTTGATGGATATATTTTTTATTCAGCCTCAAAAAAAATGCAGTAAGTACATTGAAAAACATAAATTAAAGGGTCATTCTAAGCTACATAACCAGTTGTAATGGTGGTGCCAGGAGTGTCTGGCTCTCACTCAGCCAATGAATGCAGTCTAAATCTAGTATGAATTTGCATGATAATTCAGGTGTGTGAATTTCCTCTTTATCATAGAAAGTCAGACCAGAGGGTCTGTGGGTACCTAATAGCAGCAAGGTAAGTATCAATCAATTTGTAAACAGTTTCATAAATTACTTTCGCTCAGAAAACAGTGGTGCACTGTAGTGGTTATGGAGCTTAGAATGTATTTTTAAAGTGCTTCCTTTAAAATACAATTACTTCAAGTAAACATGAACAAAATATTATTTACGCATATGCACATAAATTAAAGTGCTTAAAACACAACATTAGCTTTTTAAAAAAACATGTTTTCAAATCACCTAGTAGCTGAGATACCCTTCAACATCAGGCACTTCCGTGTTCTGCAGGACCCTGTATGTCCTGCATGACATCTCAGGACTTCCCAGCTGCCCCAGCGAGCGTGTTCACTCCCCCCTTCGTAGCTGTTCTATTGTGGGCTAAGTATGTTGTAGCAAACTCCGTTTACAATGCTGCTGAGGTTGCAACCCGTAATACAACTATATACAACCTCAGTAGCATTGTAAATGGAGTGTGCTTCCTTTAAAATACAATTTCTTCAAGTAAACATCAACCAAAATATTATGTAAACATATGCACAGAAAGTGCTTAAAGCAGAACTTTCACCAAAAATAAAAATTGTCCCATGGGTTTTAACCCTTAAAAAACAGCATTGGCTTTTTTTTTTCCCCAACTCACCTAGTACCTGAGATCTGTACCCTTCAACATCGGGCACTTCCATAGAACACGGGTAAATATCTCCACTACTAGGTAATTTGGAAAAGAAAAAAAAAGGCACTAATGTTGTTTGAAGGGATGAAAGCCATGGGACAATTTTTATTTTAGGTGAAAGTTCTGCTTTCATTTTTTTTTTTACTAAGAACAGTGTATTCTGTGAGATCAGTGTTCATGGCTGTCAACTAAAAAGAGGTTGACTTCAAACTTGCACATAGCATTACGTTGTGAGGAGGTTAAAGTTGCTCAAGATTACAATAAAAGCTTTTTTCTTGACTTCTGCTCTGCAAAAGCATCAATAATATCGCCACAATCCATATTTTTTAAAAGTTCTCCTTCAATAGCCAAAAGGGAGAGTGCATTTAATCGTTCTTGAGCCATTGATCCCCGCAAATAATTTTTTACTCGTCTCAAAGTAGAAAAAGACCTTTCCCCAGAACAATTTGTTGCTGGAGAGGTCAAGAAAAGTCTCAGTGCAATGTGTACATTAGGATAAATGTCAATCAGGTCTTCTTCATGAAACATTCTGCATAATCTTGACAGAGAGATGGATTTGCACTCAGGCTCCACTAAACCCTTCAGATGCCCGTTCAGTTGGATGCATTCTTCTACTAAGTCATCTTCCAAGTCATCATTAAATGACTTTAAAAGATTAGCAGCACTAGTAGAAATTTCAGGCAGAGCCAAAGTGTGAATCTTTTCCAGAAAACTGAAACGATCAAACAGTGCTGAGTAGGCCTCACTTCGTCGCCTTAACTCTACAAGTAGTTCATCCAGAATAACGTTGAAAGTATTTATGCGGAAATTATCTTTGCCCGTTTCAATTACATAGCTCTCTGTTGTTTCATCAAATCTACGCTTATGTTTCTTCTTCCGTCTAATGTCATGCTGATATTCATGAACTTCACACATTGCCATAGAAAGCTGTTCATAGTGGTCAAAGTTCTCTCTTAAGGTTTTTATTAATTCTACCAATGAACTGTACAATTGAACGACTGTTCCCAGATCAATGTGGACACTCTGCAACTTCATGCTGACTGCTTTAAATCTCTTCAGTATAATGGCCCATAGGTTCGCCATTATAGCAGTCTCGAGATGGTTTAACAGATTTAAAATACTTTCAGCTTCATTCCTTGTTTTGTTTTTCTCAGTATCATCATCTGCGATATGTTGGAGGGATTTTAAAATGTCGACCCATCCCTCTGTAAGAGCTTGGCATGCATCTTGTCTTGCTGACCAGCGTGTTTGTGATAAACTTTTGATCACGTGTGTTCCAGGTCTCCGATAGGACATTAACACACTCCAGCGATGGGTAGAAGCTGTAAAAAAGTTATACAGCTGTTGCAAAAAAGAAAAAAATGAAGATGATTCATGACAGCACTCTGCCGCCACTGATGCCACAAGGTTCAGAGAATGAGCTGCACATGGCACATATTGGGCTAAGGGATTCTTATTCTTAACCCGAGCTTGAAGACCTGAGTATGCACCTGACATATTACTTGCGTTGTCGTAAGACTGACCACGACAATCCTTAAGGTCAAGGCCATATTTTTCTAAAGTGCTGAATACGATATCTGCAAGTTCTTGTGATTTGTGTCCTACATTTGGTATAAATCCCATAAACCGTTCGACAGGTGTGCCATCAGGCTTAATGTACCGTAAGATAAATGTTAATTGGTCCACATGAGAAATGTCAGGCGTAGAATCGACACTTATTCCATAATATTTAGCGGTCTTTACTTCACTAACAATTTGTGTGATCAATTTGTCACTTATTAATTTGATTATTTCCTCATAAACAGTTTTAGAGATGTAGGAAGTATGTCCACTTCCGACCTTTCCGTACTCTTTCAAATGCTGAAACAAAAATGGGTCAAACTGTGCAATGGCTTCTAATATAGCAAGGTAATTGCCATTATGTAGACTACCTAACTGTTCGTCGGTGCCACAAAATGGTAATCCACGCGTTGCAAGAGTTTTCACTGTCACACAAACACGTTTTAAAACATTTCTCCAATAGTGCCTTTCTTCTTCCATCTGCTCCACCATTAAGTTATCAATTCGTCCCTTGGCACAACCTCGGACTTTCAATTTAACAATGGATGATCTGTGGTGCTGTGAACACTCATGCTTATGAATTCTGCCTGTAGCATTTTTCCAATCATTAAATCCTGCTGAACTGGAAAATGCATTCAGTTGATCACCAAAAAGTAAACATGGTACGCAATAGACGCTACCATTACTTTCCGAATACACCAACCAAGATCTCTTTTGCAATTCTCCATTTTTCAGCTTCCTTTTAAAAAGGTCTTCTGTACAACATCGAGCAACATTATCTCCATACATTCTTTTTGACTTGCTAAAGTCTACACTCGTATTTTGCTGGATTCCATGCAGTGCAATATGATCTTTTGTTTCTTCGTTGATGATCCACATGGCTGGATCATCAGAAATTGGAGCTGGTGTATGTGTACATGTATCCACGACTAAATCTGGTGCAGAACTAGATTCTGCTTCCCCAGATTTAGACACAGAAGATGTTGCAGGTGTTTGAATGGAGTCATCATGCATTTCAACATCTTCACTAACATCACCATGCATCACATTTTCTTCAACAATGTTATCACTACATTTCTCTTCTTCTCCAATCAAAGAAACATCAGAAGATTTTGAACTGCTTGGACCACCAAAATAAGAATGAATTTTTCCAACTTTTGCTAAGAGTTCATCCGTCTTTTTTTGTTTTTCTTCTCTCAGTTTTTTAAACTGATAGCCACTCTTCTTCTTTTTTGGTTCACTCATGCTGGCTGGCACACGCACTCTGCCTAAAGTAATGAAATCCACAATGCATAAGATGCAAACCATACATCTGAAACATCTTTTAGTTAAACACTTAAAACTGCCCATTTTGTAGGTATGACTACATGCTGATGCAATCTCCATAAAAATGTAAGCCATTGTGCGGTGCCCAATTAATGCCAAGACGTTTTTTACCGTTGCATTTAGTTTTAATAAAGTAAATGGTGGTTTATACTTTTCCGTGTAAATGTTGTATGTAAAGAAAGCCCTATTTGTGCGTAAAAACCCGTATATAATTCATGTGCATGGAATAAAAGCCTTAGAGGGAAAACATTGTTGAACAAAGACATAGTCAAAAATGTCAGAATTGCTCCGGCCCTTAAATGAAATCTACCTCCTTAAGGGGATCCTGCAGCCCTTTCCTCCCAATACAATTAGTTTTAGATTATACATGAGCATTATGGAGCATAGTCATATCGGCTATATAGTAGGGAAAACTGTTTAATACATTATACAGATGAGGAAAATATTTCAACCATACATACTGTATCATCAAAATCTCAAAGAGAGGTTATTTGGTCTTACTATGGGACAATGAAGGAATTGGAACATCCACTGTCACACAATTTTTGGCTCACAGTCATACTGTATGTATCAATAAATGCATAGCAACACACGTTGGTCCATATTTAGGAAAGCAAATTGGAGTTAACCACCTGAACCCCTCAAATGCAAGAAATATCTCCCATCTATTGGTTCATAATACTCTAGAGACGCAGTGTGGAAGCAAGGTCATGTCAACATTGTAACAGCTCTTACGCAATGCTATGTTAACCCTTTGAGTGTCAGAGGGGTTGGAGCTAATGTGGGGCATGTTGGAGCTGATAGGGGGCAAACTGGAGCTGGTGGGGGCATCTCTTACAGGAATCTCCATACCAGGGGGAGACTGGCCCAGGGGTCAGAGAGAGGACAAAAATTAAGTAATGTATCATGGGTTTCCTCCCTAACCCTGACTACCTACTCCGTATTTAGTTTACACTACAGTTTTGTGGGCACAGGCACTCAAAGGGTTATCCAGTCATTGGGTTGTCCAGTCATTGGATAATCCTTTGAGTGCCTGTGCCCACAAAATTGTAGTGTAAACAAAACAATGTGTTGTCTACACCCTGACACTCAAAGGGTTAAAACATTAAAAAGTAGGCACTGGTCACAGTTAGGGCTGCAACTAACAATTATTTTCATAATCAATTAGTTGCCCTAATCATTTTTTGATGAATCGGATAAAAATAGAAAGAATGAAATACCATTTTTCCCCCTTATATTTAAAATAAAATCCACAAAATAAGTGTTACGAATATATATATATTGACTTATTTATGTACAGAAACATTGTCATTTGCTAATAATTTCACTAATCCCAGCATGCAGTGGCTGCCTCAGAGTGATAGGAGTGTGATTGCACACTCCCATCACACTCAGGTAGCCTGCACATGCCGTGATCTCAGCATAAACAGACTGCCTGAGAGTGACAGGAGTGTGATTGCTGCACTCACATTCCTATCACTCTGAGGCAGCCGCTGCATGCTGGGATTAGTGAAATCCCAGCGTGCAGCAGGCTCTTACTAATTGATAGTACATAGCAACATGCAGTAATAGGCAATAAGTGACTGCACAGAATTTCTTATCACTGTGCAGAATCTCTGTGCAGCCATTCATTGGCTATTAATGAATGGTACTATCAATTAGTAAGAGCCTGGAGCATGCTAGGATTTCACCAACTGCTTCAGAGTGATAGAAATACAGGAAAATAATGGAATTGCATTTCCAGGGTCAGGCTTTGAAAGGAGGGGAGATATTCCACTGGGATGCCAACCATAGATAGTCCCTTCAAACACTCAAAGTATTAAACCAACATAAAGTAGTGCATGGAATCTGTAATTGCTGCAAACCCACTATGTGCCAGAGCTCTCAATCCCTGTTTTGACTCTTGTGGAATAAATAACAACAATAACATAATAACAAAACATTCAGCAAGGATTCCCTGGGACCCAAACAACCCTCCCTTTAGCATTGTACATAAATATCCTGTATTAAAGTGGTGGTCTTGTATCACCTCCAATATTACTGGTAGAAATACCAAAACATTTTAACCCTTAAGGACCAGCGCTATGCCCCTCTGCTCCTTAAAACCCTTTGAGTGCCAGAGTGGTACGGAATGCATAATGCATTCCGTACCACTCTGGCACTCAATGGGTTAACACTCCTACAGCGGCATCGCTGCAATCTGGACCCTGGAACCCAAAGCTGACACTGAAGGAAGGTTGGGGCCTTCAGGGTCCTATCTGACAGTGTAGGGCTGTTTTTACATTGCAACACAATTTCACAAACCAAAAAGGTACTATACCAAGGGGAGATCCTGCTTCTAATTGTGCTCAACATACCTGGAAGTGGGAACTTTCAGAATGATCTACCTCTGAGATCTGTGAAATATTAACCCTTTGAGTGCCAGAGTGGTATGTAATGCATTGCTTTTCAATGCATTCCGTACCACTCTGGCACTCAAATGGTTAAAGCCGAAGTTACATAAACGGGCCAGATCTCACATGCATGGAATGTGACCGTCCGGTAACCCCTACCTACAAAAACTGAAGCGGTTAAAGACACACAATTGCTAAATGCAATTGTATGTCTTTAAAACAGTCTGGTGCTGCAACTAATGGATTATGAGAATCGTTGACAACGATTCTCATAATCCATTTTTATTTATATCGATTAGTAGTTGCAGCCGCCCTAGTTACAGTCATCACACTAGTCACAACATAAAAAAAAAAAAACATACCTGGCCTGGGGTCAGACGGTCGGTGAGCCTGAAATTTCCTCCTACAGCTGCAGGCAGCATGTACTGACTGTTGTACAATTGTCCCCGGGACCAGTCCAGGGCAGGGCACCGTGGTGGGTAAAATCAGCTGTGGACAGTGGCTGGCGCCTCTCTGCTGCAGGCTTCACTGTGTGTGGAGCGGAGCTGAGCGGAGGAGGACTGGAGGCTGGTGCTGGACTCTGGCAGCGGGGCAGCAGCGGAGCGGGGCAGGCTGGGCAGCAGTGGAGCGGACAGCGAAGCGGAGGAGGACTGGAGGCTGGCACTGTACTCTGGCGGCCGGGCAACTCGTGACTGACTGACTCGGTCCTCACACCTCAGTCACCTTATGTGTGGAGCAGCAGCCAGCTCGCCGGCAAGCAGTGGCGGCGGCACTGCTTGATCTGTGTGAGTGTGATCTAATCTTCTTTGATCCAATAATGTCATGTGGCTGGGTTATGCAGAGGCGCCCTGCTGACTTTGACAGCACTCCTGTCTGTGTCTTCTCTTCTGTAGACACATAGACTCGGGCGGCCGCACAGGTGATAGGTCTTGACAGTCAGTGAGTGAGTGTGAGTCACACACACAAGAGGCTTAGTGACACAGTGACACATCACACTCACTCACACTGTCCGGGCTGTCCCCCCTTTGTAGTCCATGATCAAAGGCTGGCCTGGCAGGCTAGCGAATTTAAAAAAAAAAAAAAAAAAAAAATCACACTGGCAGGCGCCCCTTGGTGGTGTGCGCCTGTAGGCAGGTGCCTACTCTGCCTTATGGCAAATCCGGCCCTGCTCATTGAGTCCCTCTGGAGCCATTGTTCCCAATCTATGGATCCAGAAGGATTCTCTCCTACATAAATATCTATATCTATCCTTCATTAGATGTCCAATATGTTCAATCCCCTTAACTGTATATCCTTCTCTACACCCTCTAATACAATCCTGAAAGTGTCTTGCGACACTATGGTCCCTACTCTTAACTAAAATACTCCGTCTATGTTCTCCAATCCTCTTCCTTAATTCTCTCATAGTGCGACCTATATATTTTTTTCCACATTTACATGTGATCATATAGATCACATATGTGGAGTCGCAATTAATAAACTGTTCTATATTATATTTGTTATTTCCCTCAACATCATGAAATATTTGGGCTTTGTGTTCCATATTGTTACAATTTTTACATCTTGTTTTTCCACATCTATAATTGCCTACTATTTTCGGCAACATTTGGACCCTCAGGCTATTTTTATAATTTTTAGGTCTACTCGGGGCTATATAGCCTCTCAAGTTCTTACTTTTCTTGTAGACCATTACCGGTTTTTCCCCCACTGAATCCATCAGTAGTGGGTCTTCCCTAAGTATCCGCCAATGTTTTTTTATTATATTATTTATATTATTCGAAAAGATGTTATATTTTGTTACAAATGGAACCATCTCATCCCTATACTTCCCTTTCCTCTTCCCTATTCTTCCTCCACCCTTATCTTTCGGGGCTAAAATCTCTTCCCTATTTAGGTTTTTTGCTCTGTCAAATGCGTGTAAGATTTCTCTCTCTTCATAACCCCTTTCTAAAAAATCATACTTTAACTCCTCTCCTTTTATCATAAAATCTTCCCACTGGCTACAATTTCTACGTAGTCTGTGGTATTGACTATATGGCACATTTTTAAGCCACCTAGGAAGGTGACAGCTTGACGCCTCTATATAGGGATTCCTCGACACCTCTTTTTTATATATGGTGCTCTCTATTATTCCTCCATCAGTGATCCTTAACATAATATCTAAAAACTGTATTTGTGTTTGGTGAATATTATATGTTAAGTGAATACCTCTTTTATTTTGATTTAATTTATTAATAAATTCCTCTAATGATTGACGTGTGCCTTCCCAAATAATAATTATGTCATCTATATATCTGTAATATAGCGCCAAGTTGCCCCCACACATGCCTTGGGCTAAACCTTCCATCAACTCCCAATAACCCATGAATAAGTTAGCATATGCAGGGGCAAACTTGGCGCCCATAGCTGTTCCTTGACATTGTAAATAATATTGACCCTCAAATTCAAAAAAATTATGATATAACACAAATCTTGTACAATTAATTAAAAATATTTTTTGATTAATGTGCATTTTTCTATCCCTACTGAGGAAATATTGAACTGCCTCCAAACCCATCTCGTGACGTATAGATGTATACAACGCTGTAACGTCCAATGTTGCCCATATATGTTTATCCATACACCACTTACAATTTTGAATTTTTTCCAAAATATGCTGGGTATCTCTGATGTATGCCGGCAACTGTACCACATATTTTTGTAAGAATACATCTATATAAGTCGCCAGATTGGAAGTAAAGGAATTGATTCCCGATATGATGGGGCGTCCGGGGGGGGGTTTTCACAGACTTATGTAATTTAGGTATATGATAGAAAAACGGGATACTAGGATCTTTAATGTTAATATATCTCTCTTCCTCTTTGCTTATTAGACCTATCCCGGATGCCTCATCCACTAGGGACTTCAATTCCTTCTTGAAGTTCTCATGTGGGTTATGACTAAGTTTTTCATAAGCAACCTTATCTCCTAAGATTCTTCTACCTTCCTTCAGATATTGTATAGTATCCTGGACCACAATGGACCCTCCCTTGTCCACCTCTCTAATCGTTAGTAACTTGTTAGATGAGAGCTCTTTCATAGCTTTCCTCTCCTCTACTGTCAAATTAAATCGGTTACACTTCTTATTTTTTATACTTTTATTGTAATCAGTCATTACTACTTTGGCGAACGTTTCCACAAATGGTCCTCTCCACTGGGTCGGGTAAAAATTAGATTTAGCCCTCAGATCCGTTTTAAGTATCTCTCCTTCCTCTTTTCCTTCCTCCAAATTCATATCCTGCAATACTAATTCTACTTCAAAATTTTCTCTTTTTTCTATTCTAGAGATCTCTCCTTCACTCATTTCTCCTGATATTACATTAGTACCTTCTGCCTTCAATTCCACTAAACATTCTAATATCTTTCTATCTTCATTATCCAAGATGTTACTTCCCATATTCTTATCTGTATTGGGGTAATAGCGCATAAGAGTTTGTGTATTTTTGCTACTATAAGTACTGTTATTGCTGTGTGTGTATTTATTGTATATATACTGTAATACTGTATTTAGTTCTAGTTATATTCTTATAGCAGCTCCCAATTAATATGTCATGTTTAAGCATTTCAGCCAGGGAGGGGAGGAAGGCTGCACTTAAGACATGTTTCTCAAATTCCGAATATGTGGAGGAAAATATGAGAGATAATGGAGATCTAAAACAAAATTTTTTTCAATTGGAGAATCTACTGGGATCAGAGATCAGACATTGGTGGGACCTATTGTTGCTAGGTCAATATATGGAAAGAAAGATCATACCTAGGGGTCTTAGGATCCATAAAAAATCCTCATTTGCGGATGTGGAATTTAATAGAGGTTGGGAACTTATTCTTGATAATTGTTCTTTTAAATTAATAGAGTATATTATGCAATATAGGGAGAAATGTTTAAAAAATATAGAAAAAGAAATACAAACAATCCAGTTAAAAATACAACCATTTGAAGGGACCAAACAATTTAAAGAAATGGATAAGATAACCAATGATAAGATAAATAGGATAGAAAGAGAATTAAAAGAAAAAAAGAAAAATAAGTTGGAAAGGGATGAGGAGGATTACACCAATAATTGTGTGAGATCATATAATCAGTCCAATAATAGGTGGAATAGAAATAAGAACTATAATAAAAATAGGAATAGTAGATATAGGATCGATAATAGAGGTAAGGAGGATAAGAAGCAGACATCAAAGAATCAGGAGGGGAAGAATAAAGGGAGAGAAGGGGGTGAGAATTGGACAGTTAAAGAAGTTAAGCAGAGGGAAAGTAATAATGTGGATACCAGTAATCGCTTTATGATACTGGAGGTGGAAGAGGGAGTGGAGAATAAGGAGGAGATGGAAGTAAAGGATGAAAATCTAAAAATTAGAGAAGGATCAAAGAGTACAACCCCTAAAACATCAGAGATTTCACCTTTTTTGGAGGAGGGGCGGGAGATCCAGAGGATGTTAATACAGATAGAAGAGGAGATACAGAGTGTGAGCGATTCGGTCTGGAAAAAAAGAAAAGAGGGAGGAGTAGGAGAGGATCAAGAGGAGGTAAAAAGATTAAAAATGAAGGAACAGGATTAAAATCAGGTGAAAATATGGACGGTATATATAATCTATCTAGTATGGACTTAAGTGCTAATCATATTTCCGTCCTTAAGAAAGGATTAAAATTTGCGCCCACATGTGTCTCCAATGACTTTGAATTCCGTATGGATTTGGAACAGTTTATTAGAAGACTGACATTAAAAAGATTTTTTAAAAACAAAGAAAATAATGGGTTGGAGACAGATAAGAATATGGGAAGTAACATCTTGGATAATGAAGATAGAAAGATATTAGAATGTTTAGTGGAATTGAAGGCAGAAGGTACTAATGTAATATCAGGAGAAATGAGTGAAGGAGAGATCTCTAGAATAGAAAAAAGAGAAAATTTTGAAGTAGAATTAGTATTGCAGGATATGAATTTGGAGGAAGGAAAAGAGGAAGGAGAGATACTTAAAACGGATCTGAGGGCTAAATCTAATTTTTACCCGACCCAGTGGAGAGGACCATTTGTGGAAACGTTCGCCAAAGTAGTAATGACTGATTACAATAAAAGTATAAAAAATAAGAAGTGTAACCGATTTAATTTGACAGTAGAGGAGAGGAAAGCTATGAAAGAGCTCTCATCTAACAAGTTACTAACGATTAGAGAGGTGGACAAGGGAGGGTCCATTGTGGTCCAGGATACTATACAATATCTGAAGGAAGGTAGAAGAATCTTAGGAGATAAGGTTGCTTATGAAAAACTTAGTCATAACCCACATGAGAACTTCAAGAAGGAATTGAAGTCCCTAGTGGATGAGGCATCCGGGATAGGTCTAATAAGCAAAGAGGAAGAGAGATATATTAACATTAAAGATCCTAGTATCCCGTTTTTCTATCATATACCTAAATTACATAAGTCTGTGAAAACCCCCCCCCGGACGCCCCATCATATCGGGAATCAATTCCTTTACTTCCAATCTGGCGACTTATATAGATGTATTCTTACAAAAATATGTGGTACAGTTGCCGGCATACATCAGAGATACCCAGCATATTTTGGAAAAAATTCAAAATTGTAAGTGGTGTATGGATAAACATATATGGGCAACATTGGACGTTACAGCGTTGTATACATCTATACGTCACGAGATGGGTTTGGAGGCAGTTCAATATTTCCTCAGTAGGGATAGAAAAATGCACATTAATCAAAAAATATTTTTAATTAATTGTACAAGATTTGTGTTATATCATAATTTTTTTGAATTTGAGGGTCAATATTATTTACAATGTCAAGGAACAGCTATGGGCGCCAAGTTTGCCCCTGCATATGCTAACTTATTCATGGGTTATTGGGAGTTGATGGAAGGTTTAGCCCAAGGCATGTGTGGGGGCAACTTGGCGCTATATTACAGATATATAGATGACATAATTATTATTTGGGAAGGCACACGTCAATCATTAGAGGAATTTATTAATAAATTAAATCAAAATAAAAGAGGTATTCACTTAACATATAATATTCACCAAACACAAATACAGTTTTTAGATATTATGTTTAGGATCACTGATGGAGGAATAATAGAGAGCACCATATATAAAAAAGAGGTGTCGAGGAATCCCTATATAGAGGCGTCAAGCTGTCACCTTCCTAGGTGGCTTAAAAATGTGCCATATAGTCAATACCACAGACTACGTAGAAATTGTAGCCAGTGGGAAGATTTTATGATAAAAGGAGAGGAGTTAAAGTATGATTTTTTAGAAAGGGGTTATGAAGAGAGAGAAATCTTACACGCATTTGACAGAGCAAAAAACCTAAATAGGGAAGAGATTTTAGCCCCGAAAGATAAGGGTGGAGGAAGAATAGGGAAGAGGAAAGGGAAGTATAGGGATGAGATGGTTCCATTTGTAACAAAATATAACATCTTTTCGAATAATATAAATAATATAATAAAAAAACATTGGCGGATACTTAGGGAAGACCCACTACTGATGGATTCAGTGGGGGAAAAACCGGTAATGATCTACAAGAAAAGTAAGAACTTGAGAGGCTATATAGCCCCGAGTAGACCTAAAAATTATAAAAATAGCCTGAGGGTCCAAATGTTGCCGAAAATAGTAGGCAATTATAGATGTGGAAAAACAAGATGTAAAAATTGTAACAATATGGAACACAAAGCCCAAATATTTCATGATGTTGAGGGAAATAACAAATATAATATAGAACAGTTTATTAATTGCAACTCCACATATGTGATCTATATGATCACATGTAAATGTGGAAAAAAATATATAGGTCGCACTATGAGAGAATTAAGGAAGAGGATTGGAGAACATAGACGGAGTATTTTAGTTAAGAGTAGGGACCATAGTGTCGCAAGACACTTTCAGGATTGTATTAGAGGGTGTAGAGAAGGATATACAGTTAAGGGGATTGAACATATTGGACATCTAATGAAGGATAGATATAGATATTTATGTAGGAGAGAATCCTTCTGGATCCATAGATTGGGAACAATGGCTCCAGAGGGACTCAATGAGGAGATGGATCTGGCTAGTTTTCTTTGAAGACTGATAATAAAAAGATTTTTTAAGTTTTAAGGTGTAGGTGAGGAGATTTATATAGAGGTTCTATGGAACATTCAGTATTATACTGAAAAGAACAAGTGGTTATCTTGATGGAAAACAATGGTTCTATAGGTGGTACGTAGGAGATTTTGATCTCTGCATCGGAGGGTATGGAAATAGTGACTGACAGAGCCTCCCTCCTAAACTGGGCTCTACTTCAATATATTGGGTAAAAGGAGAGTGTGTGTGGGGGATTTGAGGTGTCTCTTGGGTAGGGTCATCACATTATATAGATGGGAGAGAGGGGTGTGCTAGATTAGGCGCGCATGCGCGTCTTCTCTTCTCTTTTTCACATTTATTTATCCAGTGTAGAGCGGCCGAGGAGATCGGCGAGAGATTAAGTCTGATGAATATGTGGGGCGGTGTGGATACGTGGAACGCATATTCGGATGATTTCTGAAGGTGCGGAGGGCGTACACATAGTACACATAAGGCGCATAATTGGATGTCTCTCGGGATCGAAAGCTGAGGATCATGGGAAGGATGTGATGGAGGTAGGAGGACGCGCATGCGCGCCTGATAGAGAGACGTGGAGCGCAGGTTGGAAGAAGGGGTGGAGTCATGTCACCACTTCCGAGCAGAGATGGAAGTCTCTAGCGCATTAGGCGCGAACTAAAGGAGTACAGGATGTATATAAGGTATGGAAAACTAGTGTTTTTTTATGCTATATTAAATATAGAAGTAACATACCCCAGAAGAAGCTACAATAAGTAGCGAAACGCGTTGGGTAATTGTGGAAGGATTTGTTTGTTACTATATTATTATATTATTGCGATTTAGTCTGTACGAAAATTTTTTATAATTTTTTATAATTTTTTAACTTGGAATTAAATTGAATACAAAGAATAATTCCCAGACCACTGAGTGTTCTTAAAAGTATCCCGGGATATCCTTGAGCTCACTGTAGTCCTAGATAGAGGACGGATGTGAGATTGAAAATCTCTAATCAGGATACGGAGGAGTAAGTCAACTGAGACCACAGGGATATACGGAGGAGTGATCCATCAGATACCATCACTGGGGGTTACCCAGTGGATGCGAGTACACCTAGAGGCGGGTTAGCCTCGGTAAAAGGTGAGTGAAATACTCATTAAAATATCGGGTGGTGAACACGGTGAAGGAGGTGAATGAGAATAAAGCCACTGATGGTGGAGGAGTAGGAGAACCAGAAAGAAAAGAAATTAATAGAAAATGAAGAGACCACAAGCAGGATATGCAGGTGGAGAAAGATTTATGTTTCCTTTATTTGGAAGGAATACTGAGAATTGCCTGGAATATGTGTACATAAGGGACAAAGTTTATGCCATGGGCAAGTATAAGCAGGATGATTATGAAGATGTCAGTGCAGGAAATCTGTAATAACAGGGAGAAGTCTCAAACAAAACTACAGATTTGCCCAAAATACCAAGCTATGTGTACAAAAAATATATATCAGAGCACTGTACAGTCCAGGGTTCAAGCCTCAAGAGAACACAGACTTTCCAAGACATGATGTGAATATAGTGCAGTAGGTGACAGATCACAGTGTATCTATCATACGAGATACCTGCCAGCAGGAAGATCTCTGAGCTACAAAACATGATGAAGAAAAAGATTTGAGCTACAAAATCTGTCTGGGGAATTATTCTCCTTCCAGCAAATAAGTCATCTAGTGTTCAAGTGACGGTGACAGTGGAAGAGAAAGTATCCAGACAGGCTAGGTGGCCAAGGAAGAAATACATTGGGGTGTGTACAGTATCATCATTGTGAATGAAAAAACAAGAATGAGGAAGTTACCACATAATGTCATTAAATACACAAGGAAAAAAGTAAAATAATTGATATAAAATCTTTGGCGAGGTAGAGAAGACAGAAGTAGGAGTTCATGGAAAATTGTTTAGCTTTTTAGTCTTATTACAAAGTTTATGTAGCCTTCTGTATTTGAAGAATCAAGGGAGCAATTATAAAGAGAGTTGTGAGAAGATACACAGAACAAGATGAAATACATGGCAAGAAAAGTCTCTGTCTAGTAAAAACTCCCCAGTAATTATCTCCTGGATAGGATGATATATAAAGAAACATGGAAGTTGAAGAAACTCTACTTAGTAGACTTTTTGTCAGTAGTAGAGAAGAAAGACTTGGATGCTGTGTTCTTCCACAAACTGATTGTCCTGATTCCTCATATTGGTGACTCAAAATAAAAGGAAATGTTTTATCACTCTCAGAATTAATGGTTTTCCATCCCAAATTCATATATATGAACTGGATACTGCTGACAGATTCACAAACAATCAACCAACCTTGTGTTCTCTGAATTAAACTTTTGCAAGCGGTCTGCTCATATCTATCAAATATAATACAATTTGACTGATGAAATTTCTTTTTTTTTTTTTTTTTGGTTTATTTCTTTTCTACAACAATGTGTGACATAAGAACTGCTATATTAATTGATATTAACTAAATGGATACTAGAGACTCCTTCAGTGCATAAGGACAAAGAAAGAGGGACAATACTGAGTTTGTGGTTGAGTGTCTGAACACAATTAGTGGGTGAATAGATAATGAAAGTTGCTCACAATGCTATCAAAGGCTGAAAAAATCTGTCATTAATCCCATTAACTTTCCTTGTTTTCCTTTCAGATCACAGACACATTACAACCCCATTGATAAAAAAGTATTGCCTATATTGTGCATATGTCTTACATTATAAATGAATTTGATTTAAAAAAAATAAAAACAAATGTGGATTTATAATTAGCAGTAATTTAGCACCATGACTTAAAAATAAATCAGAAAACATTCTTAAAGGGATAGTAATACTTCATTTTATCTTTATTTTATTTTGTAGGCATTAAAAAACATGAAGAACGATATAAGTCTTATCTCTCAAACCTTTATGGTTTAAGAGATATTCACAAGCAAAGTATCCCCCCCCCCCTGTTCAGCCAGATCAGAAGGGAGGTGCCCAGGTAGACTGCAGAGAGGGACAATCTTCAGTTAAGATAAGGGAAAAAGCTGAAAAACTTGTCAAGGGGGGCAGGGTTTTCATTGTTCTCATAGGAAGAAGATTGGTTCCCCATAATTTTGAGATTTATATTTTAAATATTTTTGTAATTTACATATATAATTTATTGTTAGAGTTATTTATTTTGTAATATATCCAGTGTGTAGATATATTGGTTCCGTGATCCTGGTATTATTCTAATAGGTGTTTCCTCCTGATGTGATGTGCTGGACTGGATTTTTTTTTATCTTTTTATACTATTAAGTGAAGCTTGTGTGCATGATTGTATTTTATAAAGTGTATAATATAAAGTGCATGAAGCAAGGGGCAGTTTGTTCTTTTCAACCAATAGGAGATCAATTGGTGGGGAAAGATGGGTGTTGTGTTCTTGCAGAGGCTAGGGGACTTCACATTGCCTATTCCTAAATCCTCTATTTAGGTGACTCCTGTTGCTTGTAGAATCCAGAAATGCTGATTTCATGATATTATCAGCCTCACAGAGTTCTACCAGATAAATAGTACAGGGGGCAGTGAGACTTGATATTAAATGACATTCAGCTTTATTGGGTAATGGATTGAGCCTAATGTTTTCATCTCTGGTCCTTCTCACACCCCTGTTCATGATTTGGCAGGATTTGTCATGTCAGTACAGCTGACACTATTTTTAGCAAAGGTACAAATTGTCAAAATGGCCTACATCTGAAATGTTACAAGACTAGTCAAGTGATTGGTCTTATGACTTTATACTCTAAAACTGCTGTTTGGAACTCTTGTTCATAAATTTGCAAAGCAACAGAGATAAATGCAAAGTGATTGTCAAGGTTTGGCTAAGCTGCTCTGCCTACTGATTCTGCTGTCTGAGCTAATCTAGTGCTCTGTTATCCATTGTTGCTGCCTTCTGAGTTCTTGGATCTGGCTGAAGCAGCTGACCTCTCTGATTGCTCACCTGACTGTTGTCAGCCAATCCTCCCAGGGTATTTAAAGCAGCTTGGCCCACTTCCCCATTGTCCTTGTGTTTGTTGCTGACCTTGTTGCTGACTGCTGTGATTCTACTGAGTTCCTGTTTATCCGTGTATGACCTGGTTTCCTCTGACGACCCTTCTGGATCCAGACCCACTGGCTTGTTCCTGACATTGCGGACTTCTGTGCTCCTGACTCCGGCTTGGCTGAGTACCTGTCCTGGTTCCTGACCCTGGCTTGTCATTTGGTTCATGCTCCTGGCTCTCGATTCTGTTTTGTTTATTTTTTGTTACTTTAATAAAGGTGTTATGCATTTTTTATTTTTGTGTCTGCCTGGTCCCTAACAGTGATGCATTTAAAAAATAAAAATGTCAAATCAAATTTATACACTAAAAGGGATGTTTTTAGATGGAGAAGGATTTAGGAGTAATTAGGCAACATACTTTGCGACAGTGCACAGTGTCAGTCTGTAGCTGTAAAAGTCAGCAAATATTAACATGCATTATAAGGGGTATAGTGTCAATGTATGAAAGCATCATTTTGCCTTTTTATAAATATGGCAACATCTTACATTGAATATTCAGTACAGTGTGGGGCAGCAGTCCACAGACATCTTATGGAAACTGAAAGAGTTTATATACAGTCAACAAAATTATTAAGAGGAATAGAAGACTTATAAGAAAAGGTTTTCAGACTGGAATTGTTTAGTCTGCAAAATAGGCATTTACAAATTAACATTTGTAAATAAATGTGGTGTTAATAGAAAGGATTCTCTACTCTGAGAACCATTTAATTCATAACTTACCTTAAAGCTGGGAGTGTGCAGAAAGCATTACTTGGTTTTATTCAGTACTTGCCTACGGACAGACAGAATGTGTGGATAGGGGCGTTATTTGATCCTAATAGTGATCCATATCTACTTGTGTTGAAACATATGGTCATTTTCCTGTATGTTGTATTTTACCAAGAAAGTGTTGATTTTTTTTTATGTACATCCTGCATTCCCAACACAGCCTTCCTCATAAATTCATCCTTTATCATTTACTGCCCTTACTTTAAAAACTCTGTGTCTTGCTTTAGTCAAGCTTTCCAGTCCTCAAATTGCTTGAGGATGCAGAATGACACCAAGACCAACACCATTCCTCACACAACCCTCACAGTGCCAGTGGGTTAAGCAACACATTGTACACCTATCTGTTAATATAGTGATGGGGCAAAAAAAAAACCTATTGACAGCTCTTCATGAAATTAAATAAATGATTTAGAACAAGACCGAGGTATTTTATTTATACAGATTAACGTATAAACACAGATACTGAAGATTAAGTAAACATTAATGTGAGTTTTATTTCTGTGGATCAATGTGATACACTTATATACACACCACACAGTTTTTCTTTTCCCTACTACTATAGGGTGCAGTAGGTTTGTGATGTAAGTGATCAGTGCACAGGAGACTTGCTGAGATGAGAAATTACAGCAATCAGTGGAAGGCAGGGCAGTATGTACAGTCGTACTACTACCTGTGTGTAGAATTACACAAGATACTAGAGGAAAACCAGCAGATATATGCTATATGACAGTAATGGGTTAGGGTAACTAAAAGGTTAATGCTGATGTACGTCAGACAGCTTGATATTATTCATATTTGTACTAAAGAAACAAACACTCATGAACACATGATAGAGTTCACTTACCACATAGATCCTTATCCAGTACAGGTGTAACGGTTTTTCAGACACTAAGACAGCAGGTTTGAATAAAACACAGTTTTATTAAAAAAAAATAAAGAACAAAGATCGCCCTCAATAGTCAACACAGTGAATAGCGTAGGATAGGTTACATATGCCTTCACAGGACCAGTATACAGAAGTATGGATAATACATATACTGTCACAGGGCAGGCTCAGAATAGCGACTGGTAATCAATAGTTAAATACAAATGAATGGTCAGTCTCTGTTGTGGTGTTTGGCACGCCCAAGGTGAATAAGAGGCAGCAATAGGTGTTAGATTGTGCAACACCTTAAGTCCATAGGTGTAGAGAGCTGCTTGGGCAGTACTGGGACTGAGGCAGAACGCTGCCGAGTAGTTAGCAGATAGCCCCCACGGGCGTATAACGGAGACAACTTGTACTGCAAGAGCATGAGCCAATAGCGCCCACGGGCGTATAACGGAGACAACCGGTACTGCAAGAGCGTGAGCCAATAGCCCCCATGGGCGTATAATGGAGACCAACAGTACAGTGATAGATTGAGCCAATAGCCCCCACGGGTGTATAACGGAGACAACTTGCATTGCGAGAGCGTGAGCCAATAGCCCTACAGGCGCAACAACGCACACTGGGTACAGCAAGAGCTGGAGCGGATAGCCCCCATGGGCGTAGTAACGGAAACCACCGGTGCTGCAAGTGCTTGAGCCAATAGCCCCACCGGGCAGTAACGGATAGTAACACTGATGGAGCTAGAGCCAATAGCGCCACCCGCGGGCGTGTTAACGGAGACCGACTACTCTGCTTAGTTTACAATATGAGCCGCTGTCTAACCAAGGCCCACAACGCGGCCGGCTCAGCAGGAGCAGCAGATAACTGCAACGGCTCTGCAAGTGTTAAGAAGGCTCAGATCAGGGAGACGGTAGCACTGCAAGAGTTAACAACAGCACCAGGGTAGGACGTATAGCTCTGCAAGTACAATCGGAGGCTCAGCCTGTGAAGTAATCGCTCTGCAAGTGCCAGGGAAGACTCAGCTTAGGAAGCACAGCTCTGCAAGTGTAACGGAAGACTCAGCTCAGGAGACACGGCTCAGCAGGAGTTAATGGTGCAGTCTCGATCAGCTCTGCTACGAACACCGCAGGAATCAGAATGTCGCCAGAGCGACAACAGCAGCTGGAAGCAAGAACGGCAGTGGAGACTGTAGCAAGCAGGTGCAGGTCACGGAGCAGGAAGTCAGCCAGGCCGGGTCAGATCACGGAGGGGATTCTCAGACAAGCCAGATCAGTAACGAGCAGGAACGTCAGCCAGGCTGGGTCGGATCACGGAGGAGATTCTCAGACAAGCCAGATCAGTAACGAGCAGGAACGTCAGCCAGGCCGGGTCAGATCACGGAGCAGGAACACAGGAGCGTAGTCAGAACAGGCCAAATCGGTACACTGGAAATCAGGAACGCAGGAACACAGCAACAGCAACACTGGCTCTGGAACACCACGAAAGGGCACCTGACAGGTGCCAATGGTCAGGTATAAAAAGGGTCACCAGGGGCGGGCCAAACAGGCTCAACCAATAGGGGAGCAGCACAAGCGAGAATGACAGAGAGAGATCACGGAAACCGTGATAACAGGATCCAGACATACCGAGCAAGACAAGCGGTGCTGCTGGGGAAGTCACTTTCACTCACACCACGCAGTGAGTCTGCTGATATGAGCAGATGTGACTTCACCAACAGCAACGCTCACATCCACTTACCTCTCCCGACACAGCTTGGAGTCAGTGGCAGCTTATGTCAGACCTCTGTGAATTCTTGAAGTCATTTTGGGGAGGCCTCCTTGGTTTTCAGTGATGTTCTCCCCATTTATTTATTACAGAATAATTAAAGAGCATTACCGACAATTATGTTGCTAATAACAACACAGTTATGAACCAGCTGATGACTATTATATTATTAAACAAAACTGGTGAATAATGGCTCTTCCCGCTTAGAGAATAATATCCCGCGAAAAGTGTTATTTTTCTGTTTTGTTTTTTTTTTTGCCTAGCTCGTTCCATTGAAATCGATGGGAACATTGAATTTACATACAACACATAAATATTATTTATTTCCCAAAGGCATAGTATGGGCATGAGGGTGTCTGTGTTGGTGGAGTGTGGGGAAAGAATCAATTGAACAGGGAATTGTTTTTTTTTGGGGGGGGTTGTTTACAATTAGAAGAAAAAGATAAGACATGGTATAAAGGGGTCTGAGGAGGGTTCCTGTGTTGGTGGGTGGAAACTGGGGAAAGAATTAGTTGAACAGGAAATTTGTTTTGGGAGGTTTGTTGACTAGTATTGGGAGGGACATTTAATTAAAACCGTAATAAATAAAATTAAAAATAAAATTAAACATTTGTAAGTAATGTGACAGAGACAAGGACCCCCTGATGCAAGCTACTACTGGGGTAGACTGATTTTTGACTTGATACATTATTTTGTGGAGGACTTATTAGCAGCACATGCCCTGAGGAAACGTTGATTAGTTGTAGGAAATTAGACTTGTGTTAGGCCCCACGCCATGCAGAAATGTTGATTTGTAGGACTTAGACTTAATTGAGGCAAAAGCCCTGAGGAAATATTTATTTGTAGGACTCAGGCTTGTTAGAAACAAGCCCCCCCCCACACAGTTTTTTTTCTAGAACTCTGGTTTATTTTTTGTAAAGAACAAGACCAAAAAAAATGCCCTACTGGCCTAGTGTCAAAAGGTCATGTTGTTTTGGCCAGTGGCTAGAGGCCAATGTCAAATGCCCCAGTGTCATTGAGGAATTTGCAGCTGCTGTGCTGCTGAGTTGTTTAAACAGCAGGATGATTAGACAGTTCAAAGAGAATGGGATCAACAACAGCAGTAACATGGGTGATGGATGATTAAGGTTCTAGTTGCTATTACGAGCTCCTGTGATGTACCTGAGGCAGTAGCAGCACCATAACTAGCCCCAACACTTAAGGTATATGTGGAGAAAAGAAGAAGTTGGCCAATAATGCTTCTCCACCTGCCCCTCCTCCAAAATCATGGATGTGTTTTTACAAGAATATACATTGAGAGAAGAAACTGTGCCTCTCATCAGCATCAGCAACTGCAATGTGACAGTGTGTGTGATAAATAAGGGATGGACTGAGACCAATGTGCATATCTGGACTCACATTAAACACCTGGCATAACTATAACCAAACACCATGACCCTTAGGGTCCCCACTGTGAAATCATCCTGCCAGAAAACAAGTACTGCTGCTGCCACTATGCCCCTTGTCCACTCTCCAAGACACAAGACAATTTGCAGACAGTTTAATAGTAATGATGAACCCTCCCTGCCACCATCTTAGCATATTCTGCTGGGTGGAATCGACTCAGATGCCGCTTGATGCCCTGGTTATGATTATCCTCCATCACTCTGCCATAGGTGGTCAGTGCACCACACAGAGTGCAATGGGTGGACACAAACTGCCACATCATGATATCTACTGAATGGCTATCAGTCGGTGAGGGAGGTAAAGATGAACAAGGTGGATGGCCAGAAGATGTAGTTACTCTAGAGCAAGAAGGTCATGGCGAGCCAGATGATTCACTTTCCATCTAACTTTTAGGATCTGGTTGGGTTTCTCTATTATTCCTCCTCAACAGTGGTGGCCAATTTCTTTGGTAGGTGTTTGGCTTTAAAATGTTTCACATAAAAGTCATGGTGTCTGTGTTTCATGCATGTTTTCAGGGAGGTTGTGCCAAGGTCCATTTCCTCCTTTACTTTTTTCACTGACTTGTTACAAATTGAGAAACAGAAAGACAGATGGTTTTGATGGCTCATAGGACATCCATCCGGGTCTCATATTCTTCCTGGGCTCCAAAAGTTCTCCCAACTTGGATGTCACTGTGCCAAAGCCAGGCTTCCTCCAGCTGTAACACAGAACATCAAAAGAAAGGGCTGCCCTGGTTAACTACACTTAAAGCAACAACGTTCATAAAATTCCAAATTTGATTCAAAATCTTCATAAAATCAAACAGGACAGCAAACTTCCATTACTCACATAGTAATGGAATGGAATAGTTCAAACAAGCACAATACACACCAGTGTGTCGAGCAACGAGTTTCACATTATGCACACTTACTCATAACCATCAAGTCAGTGTCAGAAACTGTTCAAAGTTTAAAGATTAACCTTCCAATCAAACGAGTCCTACTCAGGTTATTTCAATCATGTATCAAATTCTTCAGAACATTATAATAAAAGCCGATGTGAGCAATATTAAATAGGAAGTCATGCATTTCATTTACATACACAGAGGAGAAATTCAAGTACTCTATCAATAAAAGACTTACTTGGAATAATTGGTAAATTTTTGGTTATTTGAAATCTATAATTAATTATCACCACTGTTCCTCTTTAATATGAATTATGAATCTATTATGATGCTATCACTGGGGGGAAAATATAGATCTAATAAATTATTAAACAATATATTAAATGATAAATACCCAATGGAAAAGATAACACAATACCGTATTGTATAGGGACAAAAACTATGGAAAATCCAGACATTACATTAGAAACTACTCAGAGAGAGAGATATTTATAATGCAAGATGCATCATAGTCTCTATTGAGGCCATGTGGACTCCTAGGGGAAGCTGAAATATCCAAAATACTTCTCAAAGAAAGTTGTCTATCCCTAATTCAATTTTCTCTTTACCTTACATCGAAAGGGTTGCAGAACTTCTTTTATGGAATTCATCAAAATGGCTACCCTCAATTGACTTCAAATTCCCTCTTCTTATGTCACTTAGATGTTCATTCATCCTCTCTCTCAGCGATCTCTTAGTCTTACCTACATATGGAATTCTGCACTCATGACAAGAGAGAAGATAAATAACATTTTTGGTCACACAGTTTATATAAGTTCTCATCCTATAAAGCTTACCAGTTCTAAATGATTCAAACTCTTTAGAGACACCTGTAAGTGAACACATTCCACATCTTATACCGCCATATTTGACAATTCAGATGTTTTGAAGGATTTCATTATTGAATCTATAGAATACTTCTTGTCTCAAAACTTTTTTCTCTTTTATGGGGTTTTCTGTCTCCAAAGGTGTGGCACTTTGATGGTAGCAACATTAGCTCCGTCTTTTTCCAACCTGTATATGGGTTGGTGGGAAGAGTGCCACATCTTTGGAAATGGAAAGTCCTATCGTGGAGATGTTGTGACGTTCAAGAGGTATATAGATGACGTCCTTGTGATTTGGCAATCTGGATTGGACAAGATGTAAGACTTTGTGAAATATCTTAAGAAAGAGTTGAATTTAAAGTACACCTCTGATTGCCATCCAACAATGAAGTAATTTTAAAATTTGACTCTTATCTCAGATGTAGAAAATGGGATGATTATTACAGATTTGTTCCATAATTCTACATCAGTGAATGTATTACTACGAGCTGATAGTTGTCGCCCACAACACACCATCAAATCCATCCCAGTGGGTCAATTTGTTAGGCTGAAAATGAATTGCTCTTCAGATGAGCTCTTTGAATTGAGAGCTCAAGATTTATTTACATGATTCCAACAGAGGGGATAACCTTCCTGGATGCTGGAAAGAGCCTTGAATACAGCAAGACCATGTTGAAGGAAAGATCTGTTGGGGGAAGTGCCTAAGAAATATTGTTCAAAGATTAATGAGGATGACTTCAGGGTGACATTCCCCACTGCTCACAGTAAATATTTTTTTTAAATTAAAAAAAATATATTCAGAACTATATTGACATGTTGAATGGTGATGAAGGATTGCTTGATGCTATCACTGGTGGATTAGGTTTCTTAAGAGGGCACTCACCACTGGAAATGTAGTTTTGCCAAGTCTCTTTGGAAGCAGCACTGGAAAATATGGAAGCTGGTTGACCACAGTTTGGATGTACAAATGTGGAGGTATAAGATGTGGAATGTGTTCACTTATATATGTCACTAAGGTGAATCATTTAGAACTGGTAAGCTTTATAGGATGATAACTTATATAAACTGTGTGACCAAAAATATTATTTATCTAACATCTAAGTGAAATAAGAAGAGGGAATTTGAAGTCAATTGTGGGTAGCCATTTTGATGAATTCCATTATAGAAGTTCTGCAACCCTTTCGATGAAAGGTATAGAGAGAATTGAATTAGGGATAAGAGGTGGTAATCTTGATAGACATCTTTCTATGAGAAAAAATATATGTACAAGAAGCGCAACCACAACACCTCTAAGTGCAGTATATAAACAATAAATGTATTATTCTTTCTCCCCCCCCAAATGGGTGTACTCACATTTCAGAGGTTTAACCTGCCTCTCAGTTTTCAGCGCTGGCTCTGGAAGTTGGAGCGTCACTCCAGGCTAATGACTTCATCACTGGCTCCAATGCGATATTATAAAATGTTTGATGTTGTTCCCAAAATAATATCACACATCAATATTTGATATGTAAACATAAATAGGAAATATTTAATATTATAAATATGGGAACATACAAGCCCTCATATATAAAACAGTAGGGGTTAAGAATTGTATATTTATTTAGCAAAAAACAAAGTAAATAATATATAAAAACTTCTGAAGCCCAAAAAGAGATCCAGTAGTGCGGGACCACTAACTAAAGTGAATCCACCACACCACTTAGATCCAAAATGTAGCTCAGATCAAATAAAACTTAATTATTCAATAATCACATAAGATCAAAATAAAATAATACTGTGAATAAAAGTGGAGAATTACCCACAAAGAGAAAACAAAACTGAAGGTCTGGGTCAACGCGTTTCGTGGCGTCCAAAATATGCCACTTCGTCAGGAGCTATACAGCTATAGTGTGTGTGTAAAAGTCTGTGTACACAGGCCAAAGTGTACTACCACAGAACTACACCTCCCAGAATGCTGTGCACTTGGTCAGTGTCTACTGCACATGACTGCATAGGACAAACATACATCTGGCCTTTTATATTATAGTATATATCAGTGGTTCTCAACTCCTGTCCTCAGGACCCACTAACAGGCCAGGACTTAGGGATTTCTCTGCTAGAACACAGGCGTGGTGATCAGAGGCTCATTCACATTGATTAACTCACCTGTGCTCTAACAAGGAAATCATGTGATCAGAGGCTCATTCACACTGATTAACTCACCTGTGCGCTAACAAGGAAATCATGTGATCAGAGGCTCATTCACATTGATTAACTCACCTGTGCTCTAACAAGGAAATCATGTGATCAGAGGCTCATTCACACTGATTAACTCACCTGTGCTCTAACAAGGAAATTATGTGATCAGAGGCTCATTCACATTGATTAACTCACCTGTGCTCTAACAAGGAAATCATGTGATCAGAGGCTCATTCACACTGATTAACTCACCTGTGCTCTAACAAGGAAATCATGTGATCAGAGGCTCATTCACACTGATTAACTCACCTGTGCTCTAACAAGGAAATCATGTGATCAGAGGCTCAGTCACATTGATTAACTCACCTGTGCTCTAACAAGGAAATTATGTGATCAGAGGCTCATTCACATTGATTAACTCACCTGTGCTCTAACAAGGAAATCATGTGATCAGAGGCTCATTCACACTGATTAACTCACCTGTGCTCTAACAAGGAAATCATGTGATCAGAGGCTCAGTCACATTGATTAACTCACCTGTGCTCTAACAAGGAAATCATGTGATCAGAGGCTCAGTCACATTGATTAACTCACCTGTGTTCTAACAAGGAAATCATGTGATCAGAGGCTCATTCACACTGATTAACTCACCTGTGCGCTAACAAGGAAATCATGTGATCAGAGGCTCATTCACACTGATTAACTCACCTGTGCGCTAACAAGGAAATCATGTGATCAGAGGCTCATTCACACTGATTAACTCACCTGTGCTCTAACAAGGAAATCATGTGATCAGAGGCTCATTCACACTGATTAACTCACCTGTGCGCTAACAAGGAAATCATGTGATCAGAGGCTCATTCACACTGATTAACTCACCTGTGCGCTAACAAGGAAATCATGTGATCAGAGGCTCATTCACATTGATTAACTCACCTGTGCGCTAACAAGGAAATCATCAAATCCTGGTCTGTTAGTGGGTCCTGAGGACAGGAGTTGAGAAACACTGGTGTATCTGTATATATATCAGTAGATAGGACAGCACTCACTTAAACAGAGACAATCTGGGTGCTGAAGTTGAGTGGAATCTTAATAAGTGTACCAAAAAGATAAGATCAACCAGCACTCGCAGGGTTAAGTTAAAATAAAGCAGCGTTTAATGTGGCTTGTCAATGTTTCAGTGCAGCCATGTGCACTTTCATCAGGAAACACTGCTTTATTTAAACGTAACCATTCGAGTGCTGGTTGATCTCATCTTTTTGGTGTATATATATATATATATATATATATAGTGTATATTGTATACACTGGTGGATTTACAGCATGAATCAGATTATGGGATCTCATCATCACATGGAGTAGATCTCTATCTTGATTTTATTTTAATAATTTTTTCTCAGATTTATTTTTAATATGTAATAGTTTTGTGATATCTTATACACTATATTTTATATATTTTTTCACACTAAATTCGCAATGATTTATAAATATTTGAATGAATAATACTTATAATGTGTAATGGGAGTATGAGACGCATTGGTTTCCCTGATTACTGTGAGTCCAGGTTCATTAGGTCTGAATCACCACCACAAATCTAAATCTGGTCTCCGTTTTCCCCAGTAACCAGACAGGACTAGTTGGGAAGTAAAACACGGACAAACTTTATTGGGGTACCAGGGAATACTTATACCAAACCAGCACACAATGCCACAATCGAAAGGTACATAACTGGAACAAAGGGACAATGGGTAGGTGGGAGCATGGTAATATGAGTGCATTGGGGTGGGTTAACCTCATCAAGTGAATACATTGGCAGTAAAAACATGAACACAAAGGAGTCCTTGCACTGGGAGTATTTTACTTAATTTAATCTTGCCGCTCCAAATCCCATCCAATAGGAATCGGAACAACAAGAACAATGGTATCCCAGGGACCAATCCGGTTACTCAGAATCCTCGACCAATGGGAGTTGACATAACTGGTCACCTGATAGATAGTAGCCAATCCACGGGCCGCCTACTTTCAAAGTCTGTGGTGCCGGTCTCGGGTACCCAGAGCACAGGAATAAAGTCCACAAAGGTTTGTGGCTTCCAGCACTTTTAGCCAGTGATCCTGGTAATACTGAAAAAGCCCATCCCATCCTGGCCTATGGCCCACTGCACACACTCCATAGAGTTCCAGGACACTGTTGGTGTCTGTATCCTCCCGGTAGCAAAGCAACCCATAAACACTCGTAGCTACCTCCCCCCTCGCTGTAATCCAACCATCGTAAAGAAATTGTGTCAGTCCCTGGCAGCCCAATTCTCGTGACAATTACTAAATCACTTGAGAGTGTTGCTGATTGAAATGGATATAATCTGCATTTGACTAAAACTGTCTATCATACACTTTTTGTGTGTGGGATATTGTATTTAAAAATGTTATAAATATTGATTTTGGAGGTCTCTTCCTTCTTGGAATGTTTTATCTACATTATATATTGCTATTCTTGAACACGAGGTCACTATCAGAGATATAAAAGTTTTATTTAACCATATGGATGCTGATTTGAGCGGCATAAAGAGTTCAGTTTCGCTGAGGATTGAAGGGTTACATTGCTGCTGGAAGGACTTCCAATTGGCATTCATTATAATGGTCTGAAGAATTTGATACGTGATTGCAATAACCTGATTAGGACTCGTTTGATTGGAAGGTGAATCATTAAACTTTGAACAGTTTCTTACACTGACTTGATGGTCAGGATTAAGCGTTCATAATGTGAAACGAGTAGATCGACACACTGGTGTGTACTGTACTCATCTGAACTATGTGAGTAATGGAAGTTTGATGTCCTTTTTGATTTTATGAAGATTTTGAATAAAATTTGGAATTTTATGAACATTCTTGCTTTACGTGGAGTTAACCAGTGCAGCCCTTTCTTTTATTGTCATAAATTGTGCACAGTGCTGTCGCTGATGAAGGCAAAGTTCCTGCTAAAAGAGAAAAGTAGTCCCACACCCAAGACATGGGGGGGGAGGAGAAAAATGGCCTGTTTTTTTCTTTTCTTCCACATTCCCCTTCACTGGGTCACTGGGGCAGAAGATCATGTTGTTGATCTTGCTGTTACTGCCTCAGAATCAGCACAGCTAGGACCAGGAGTATTGCTGCTGGCAACTGTAACCTGTACTAGTGCCGCATCACTGGACCCCATGCCCACTGTGTCCACGGTGGTCTGTGGCACTCTAGCCTGCTCCTCAGCATCCGGCTGTCCTTGCATCTCAGCAGAAGCATCAGGAATTACAGCAGTAGCAAACTCTGCAAATTACAAAAGCTCACTGCTAGTGGTGGTGGTGATTCCCATCCCTGTCTCCCATTCCTTCTCAGTTTCGGCTAAAAAAGGCCATCTATGTCTCTACCACCCCAGCTTCTCGGCTATCATCCTCACCACCACCACCAGTCCCTCCTTGCTGTTGCTGCTGTAGTATAGATGTCTCACCAGTTGGAGGAGGTGATGAGAAATGCAACAGAGGGTCATCTAATGTCACACTTGCCATTTCTTGTTGAGCTGAAGAAGGCAGACTGGCAGCACTAGCAGTAGGCACAGGCAGCTGATCTATGCTCCTGCTGGTGGTGGTGGTATTATTGCTGTGGTAACAATTCTGCCTTCTTCAGGATCATATTCCACCTGGACAATGCTGTGTGGGGAAGGGGACTCCCAGGGTCAGGAGAATGGTGTGGGCTCCCTTTACTGCTAGTCTGGCCACTCTGCATTACTTCCCCTGCGACTACTCCCCTAATGCTAGTCCCGCCAACTGCTTCACTATCACTGTTACAATTACTAACACCAGCTAGTACTAGTGGCAGGACTGTTTACAGATGGCGAGCGTGACTTAGGGTCCGCTGCTGTCACACTCGGTGTCATCTCCTCCTCCCCCTTACTGAGAATTACAAGTCACACTGGCAAAAGTTGCAGTGCTGGCAGCTGGTGCATCACTGGCAGCAGGCAGAGGTGGCTGACCTGTCCTACTCACACTACTACTACTAGCTTCTTCTTCCTCCTGTGAGACAAAATTCCCCAAGATCCTTAGGGGTGAAGTAAAGGGACTGGCCATCATTGGATGTGGGGAACCAGGGCATCCAGACCCTTTCATGTTGATGGCAGTGGTCACTTCTTCCTCCTCAGACTCACTGGATGCATAACGGTCCTTCCAGGTCCTCCTTGTATTATTATACTTGTTCATAGTAATAACAGTCACTATCAGCCTCTCCTGCCTCAATTTTGCAAAACAACTCACAAAACAACAGCCTAGCACCTCTCTCTCTCACTCTGTAGCTGCTTGTATTGTGTTTCACTTCCTGGAAAATGGCACATTTTTATAGAGAAAAGGCAAAAAACATAAAGTTTTCCTGAAATAATGTGTAGGGGACTAGTTTGTCCTGCTGCACTGGTAGCCATAGAACCACACATAGTGACCCTCCAGTCTTGTACCACTGCACTAGTAGTCATAGAACCACACATAGTGACCCTCCAGTCTTGTACCACTGCACTAGTAGTCATAGAACCACAAAGAGTAACCCTCCAGTCTTGTACCACTGCACTAGTAGTCATAGAACCACACATAGTGACCCTCCAGTCTTGTACCACTGCACTAGTAGTCATAGAACCGCACAGAGTAACCCTCCAGTCTTGTACCACTGCACTAGTAGTCACAGAACCACACATAGTGACCCTCTAGTCTTGTACCACTGCACTAGTAGTCATAGAACCGCACATAGTAACCCTCCAGTCTTGTACCACTGCACTAGTAGTCATAGAACCGCACATAGTAACCCTCCAGTCTTGTACCACTGCACTAATAGTCATAGAACCGCACATAGTAACCCTCCAGTCTTGTACCACTGCACTGGTAGTCATAGAACCGCACATAGTGACCCTCCAGTCTTGTACCACTGCACTAGTAGTCATACAACCACACACAGTGACCCTCTAGTCTTGTTCCACTGCACTAGTAGTCATAGAACCGCACATAGTAACCCTCCAGTCTTGTACCACTGCACTAGTAGTCACAGACCACACATAGTGACCCTCTAGTCTTGTACCACTGCACTAGTAGTCATAGAACCGCACATAGTAACCCTCCAGTCTTGTACCACTGCACTAGTAGTCATAGAACCACACATAGTAACCCTCCAGTCTTGTACCACTGCACTAATAGTCATAGAACCGCACATAGTAACCCTCCAGTCTTGTACCACTGCACTAGTAGTCATACAACCACACATAGTAACCCTCCAGTCTTGTACCACTGCACTAGTAGTCATAGAACCACACATAGTGACCCTCTAGTCTTGTACCACTGCACTAGTAGTCATACAACCACACACAGTGACCCTCTAGTCTTGTTCCACTGCACTAGTAGTCATAGAACCGCACATAGTAACCCTCCAGTCTTGTACCACTGCACTAATAGTCATAGAATCGCACATAGTAACCCTCCAGTCTTGTACCACTGCACTAGTAGTCATAGAACCGCACATAGTAACCCTCCAGTCTTGTACCACTGCACTAGTAGTCATAGAACCACACATAGTGACCCTCTAGTCTTGTACCACTGCACTAGTAGTCATACAACCACACACAGTGACCCTCTAGTCTTGTTCCACTGCACTAGTAGTCATAGAACCGCACATAGTAACCCTCCAGTCTTGTACCACTGCACTAGTAGTCATAGAACCGCACATAGTAACCCTCCAGTCTTGTACCACTGCACTAGTAGTCATAGAACCACACATAGTAACCCTCCAGTCTTGTACCACTGCACTAGTAGTCATAGAACCACACATAGTGACCCTCTAGTCTTGTACCCCTGCACTAGTAGTCATACAACCGCACATAGTGACCCTCTAGTCTTGTTCCACTGCACTAGTAGTCATAGAACCACTCATAGTGACCCTCTAGTCTTGTACCCCTGCACTAGTAGTCATACAACCACACACAGTGACCCTCTAGTCTTGTTCCACTGCACTAGTAGTCATAGAACCGCACATAGTAACCCTCCAGTCTTGTACCACTGCACTGGTAGTCAGAGAACCGCACATTTTAACAGGACAGAGGAATTAATCTGGAATCCATGTTTCTCTTAAAATGGAATGGACTGATAGGACAGAGGAGGTAATTAAATCTATCATTTAAGTGTACAATAATATAGAATGGACTGAGAAATGCATTGACTCTATAATTCCCATTTACTTTAACATACAGTGGACTGATAGGACAGAGGAATATGACATTCATGTTTATATTAATGTAGATTGGACCGGTAGGAAGGAGGAATGTGTCTGACGTTCATGTTTATATTAATATAGACTGGACCGGTAGGAAGGAGGAATGTGTCTGACGTTCATGTTTATATTAATGTAGACTGGACCGGTAGGAAGGAGAAAGGCATCTGACATTTATGTTTATATTAATATAGACTGGACTGGTAGGATGAGCCTCTGTCCCAATTCATTGGCCTAGAAGATTCACTAAAGGTTGATGCTGTGTTGATATGATTTTGTTGCTGTGTTCGAAACACTTAGACATTTCGATGTACACACACATTGACATATTCACTAACATTTACAGATGCAAGGGGAGGGGTTGAGAAGGTCCCTATTAGCATACAGGATTGTCAAAGTGATGTCAATGTGGAAGGGATGTCGTCCCTTCACACATCACCTACACTATGACAATTCGGAACTTTAACAGCATCCTTTCTTCTTCCCAGCTTAGCCAGTAGGGAAGTGAACAGAATGCTTTCAACACCATGGGCAGCATCACTCCCTTATACCTTTGAGTGCCATAGATCTGTGCATTGCTCATCCATGTGACACTCATAGGGTGAAAAAAAAAGTACACCAAGCACTACACAATTATCCCCTTAGCTATGTATCATATATGATATGTGTTGTGCATTCCCAGGGGAACAAGACAGAGGGTCAGGCAGCATCTATGGGGATTTGTGGCTACCACTTGCTCCCCAGCATTGTTTCCATGCCCATTAGTATCCATAGAACCCCATATACACTGCTTGGTCTCCACACTTGTTCCCTTGAACACTGGTATCCACAGATCCCCATGTACACTGTCTGACCCTCTTCAGCCTTTTCTCCTTGCCCTCTACTAACCACAAATCCCCATGGGCACTGCCTGGGCGAGGGAAGAAGGCTGGGGTGTCAGGCAGTGTAGGTGGGGCTAGCACACAATGGTGATGTTACCCATGCTGTCCAACATGTTATAAGTCCAACATACACTGCCCCCCTTCGACATACTACTCCCTCTTTTAATAAGATATGCTGCCCCCTTCAACATATTGCCCCCCTTTTTAATAAGACACGCTGCTCCCTCCGACATACTAGACCCCCCTTTTTTAATATGACATGCTGTCACTTTTTTTAAGTTGCATATGTAGTTCACAGTTAACAATTTGAATACCAGAGATGCATGCAATGTATTGCTTTGCAATTTGTTTGTATACCCCTCTGGTTATGCTTAAATGCAGGGGACACTGGGACCCCTCCTGATGCCTCCTGGCATTGATTACCCACCAGTAAGATAACTGATCATCACTGCAGGGGACAAGGAAGGTCACTGCTGCCATCCTTTCTTCCTACTCCAGCCGATAATAAGCTGCCCAGTAGGACTCCCAGTAGTGGAGCCAGTCATTGCGTTCATTCATTCATGAAAGTGCAGCACTTTTCATGAATGAATCAGTCACCGAGTCTGTGAATATGTACCATGCAACTGCAGTGTTTGAATGCTTTTTGTATCCTTTAAACTGTATTGACCAATAAGCTGCACATCGATCTATATCCAACCACTCTCACTGTTATTTCAGTTACCAGTTTATGTGTCACATTATATACAATTTAAGTAGTTTTAGCCCTTTACAGATGAGAGGGTGCAAAGCACATTGCAAAGAAATGCATATGGACCAGAGAAGTGTACAGTGGATAGGAAATCAATGTTTTACACATCTTTCTGGTCCTTAAAAGGTTAATATACCCATTTAAACATTTTAGCATGTGACACACCACCCTTTAATTCTATTTTTTCTATTAATATTTGTTTTAGTGAATTACTGGTCGTGCAGCACCTGGGTATGTATTTTATTATGCTATTAAGCTTTTCAGTGATGTGTCTTCTGCTAATAAAGAAACAAAAAAAGAAAGAGGACGCTTCTTGTGCAATATCCTCTTAGCTATTTAAATTCACCACACCATCACCTTAGACAGCTACTCGCTAGATGTAGATAATGGAAATGCACTGATGTACAGAACAGCTACAGAACCCAGGGAATTAGAGCTGCTCCCTTAAAGGGATAATAATGTTTCACAAAAACAGCAGCTCCAATTAATCATCATAGTATTTGGGCCATGGAGGGTGTTATTTCAGTACTGTCAGAGTTGTAATACAAGAGTAATTGAATGATAAAGTATCTCCCTCCCGCCCCTTTTACCTAGTGTAAGCCACCTCCCCTCAGATGTGGAATCTGGTCACATGACTGGACAGGTCACAGCAAGGGACACTCTTCTTACTGTGATCATAAGGAAAACTCTGCCCCCCTTGACAGGTTTATCAGGTTTTTCCTTATGATCACTGAAGATTGTCCCTCTCTGTGATCCATCCGGACAGTCTTGCTGCTCTGAGGTGAGCAGTGTTACACTAGGTAAAAGGGGCAGGAGGGAGATTGACGGCCCCTGTTCTTTCTTTTCTCTTCTGCTATGAAGCTTTTCAGTGATGTGTCGTATGCTAATGAAGCTATGTGCAGTACCAGGACAGTTTTACTTTCACTTTTCCCAGAAACAAAGGTGTGAACGTTTCCTAAACTATATATGTGCTAGAATGTTGATTAACATGGCACACAGGCAGTTCTGAATAACATTTTCCATGTCTGTAAAGAAAACCCATATACATGCAACGTATTGCTCACAATCAGCCAGCAAGGTTCAATCTAATGTTTGGTCATATTTGACAACTGGGATTTGTGTAGTACACTTCAAATGTGACCTCTGAGTGTCAAAGGTGTGTTAAGTGCATTGAAAGTCAATCAGCTGGGTTACCTTCTGGCACTCAAAAGGTTAAGGGGTGTTTTTGTTGATTTTATAGATATTTCTAGTGTGAGCGACAAACTAAAAGCCTTTTTTAGTTATTCTTATACAAGTAAATTCTTTTCTTCTCAATAATCTGTACACGCCTATAAAATGGACACATCACAAGTTATGTTATCATTTTGCATTTAATAAAGTCAATATATTTTATTGTGATTATCCTATATAATAATTCGCCAAGTTGTGTGTAACGCCCGACATGCGCAGTAGATACTGCTGCGCGTGCGGCAGTCACACGCAGTGGAGACTGCTCGCTCCACGGCTGATACAGAGCTGGGTGCTCCGAAGGAGTGTCCAGCTCTGTATCAGCCGAGGCGCGGGCAGTCTCCACCGCGTGTGACTGCCCCGCGACCGGCTGCCAGAGGCTCTGTATCAGCCGAGGAGCGGGCAGTCTCCACTGTGTGACTGCCCCGCGACCGGCTGCCTGAGGCACTGTGGCCTGTGTAACGGGCTGTTCAACTAGTTTATCTATAAATGATATTGCTTTATTCCTGTTTCTCTTTGTACCAAATACATCACTCAGCTTTCTGCAAACTGAGATTCATTCATCAAAGCTCAATCTGATGCTTACAAGACACAAACAAATAGATGGGTGCTGGTCAGTATCTAAGTGGATCGTTGTAGAAACAATGTCTGTCCCAACAACAGCAGTGTATATTTTCACTTCGTTGGATTATATTGTCCGGTAGTTCAAGTTCACTATCAGTAATCACTGGCGGGGACACAAGGCCTACCCTCCCCACTCTGGGCTCCAACATGTGTGTGCATCTTCAATAGGTAGATCCACTGGGATAAAAGATGGGAATGCTAGCTCAAAAAAGTAAAACTATCTATGCAATTTTTTATAACAATGAAAAAATGCTATACAAATTAACATGCTCTACACGTTTCTGAGCATGCTGACCATTGCCTCAGGAGAAAATGTTATAGATACAATGTCGTAAAAACAAACCTTTGCTTTCTCTACATTGTATCTGTAATATTTGCTCATGAAGAAATGGCCAGCATGCGCAGAAATGCGTAGAGCAGGTTACTTTGCATATTATTCTATAATTGTTATTAGAATTGTATTATTAAAATATTTTTAATTTTTGAGCTGGCGTTCCCATCTTTTTAATCCAGTGGATCTACCTATTGAAGATACATCCATGTGTTGGAATCCAGAGTGAGGAGGGTAGGCCTTGTGTCCCCGCCACTGATTATCAGTTAAGAACTTGGACTACTGGAAAATATAATCCAAACAAGTGAAAATATTCACAGCTGTTGTTTGGACAAAGATTGTTTCTGCAACTATCCGCATTGTCTTCTTGTTTGTTTAGCCCTTTCAGTGCAAGTGGGGTACGCAAAGCTTTGAGGAGCAATGCGTTGCGTACCCCTCTGCCACTGAAACTGTTAAACTGGGTCCATTCCTACTACAAAAAAAACTTGAGATCCAGCATTGGAGGCATAGAAACCAGAGGAAACCAAAATAAGTGTCTTTCATATTTGTGTGAAGGCTGCATAATATCCTTCATAGGCAATCCACATTGTTACCTTGAATGGTAACCTACATTAAGAATATTGATTTGGTTCACTTTCTTACATGGATTGATTGTGTTTAAACTATATAACCCTTGTTCAGTCTAATGCATGTTCATATTTGGAAGTGAGATTTGTGTAGGAAACTTCTAAGGGCACCTTTAAGTTCTTTGTTTCTTAGACTATAAATAAAAGGATTTAATAAAGGTGTAATTACTGTGTAAATAACAGACACAAGACTGTCACCAATGCTGTGTTGCTTTGGTGCAGGACGTAAGTATGTGAAGAGGAGAGTCCCATAGAAAATGAAGACCACAGTCAGGTGAGACGTGCAGGTGGAGAAGGCTTTATGTTTCCCTTCTTTGGAAGGAATCCTCAGTATTGCCTGGAATATGTGTACATAGGGGACAAAGGTTATACCAAGGGCTAACAAACCTAAAATTAATGCAGTTAGAAATATGACAAGGATGTTTATAAAAATATCAGTGCATGAAATTTGTAACAATAGTGGGAGATCACAAAAGAAACTATAGATGGTGTTTTCTGCACAGAATACCAACCTGCGTGTGCAAAGAACATGTATCAAACCATTGAAAAAACCCAGAGTCCAAGCCACGGAGGCCAAAAGCACACAGACTTTCCAAGACATGATGCGAATATAGTGCAGAGGGAGACAGATCGCTGTGTATCTATCATAGGACATACCTGCCAGTAGGAAGATCTCTGAGCTAGCAAACATCATGAAGAAAAATATCTGCGCTACACAATCTGTCAGGGAAATTATACTCCTTTCAGCAAATAAGTCAGCGAGTATTCGAGGGACATTGACAGTGGAACAGAAGGTATCCAGACAGGCCAGATTACCAAGAAAGAAATACATTGGGGTGTGTAAATTACCATTATTGTGAATCAGAACAAGAATGAGGAGGTTCCCACATAATGTCATCAAATACATGAAGAAAAAAAAGGGAAATAATAGATATCGAATCTTTGGAGAGTCAGAGAAGCCGAGAAGTATGAATTCATGTAATACTGTTTGGTTTTTGATGTTCATGTAGACTTCTGTATTGGAAGAACCAAGAAAGCAGTTATAAAGAGAGTGGTGAGAAGATACACTGTGCAAACTGTATTGCATGGCAAGAATAATATCCATCTACTGAAAACTCCTGATTAGTTATGTCCTGGATAAAGTAACATGGAAGTTGGAGGACTGTAACCTTGCATAGACATCTCTCAGTAGTAGAATGAACAACCTGTTACCTTGAGTGCTTCAAAGAATTGATTGACCTGTTTAGTCAAATTGCTGATTGGAACTCAAATGAAATATTCTAAATAAATCACTATCATAAATTCTCAAGGGATTCACAAGGTATCACCCATCCTTGTTGTCTCTGAGCTTTAGTGAGCAGATCTGCTTATTTCTATTGAAAATGGAATAACTGGATTCATCATGAAGCTATTTTATCTTTTCCTCATGATATCAGATAACTATAGTAAAATATATTAACTCTATGGGTACTGGAGATTTGTCCAACACATTGCTTAGGAAATATTTCTAGCATTCCTAGGAGTTATATAAATACCAAAATGTTTAAAACTAGAATAAAAGAGGAGGGGAGAATATTCAGTGATTATACATCCTGAACACATTTCATGGAACGAATTATGGATGAAGAGTAAAATTTTTAAGGATAAACCTAGACTAAAGGTTTTCTACTGTCTACACACCTCCCTCCCTGAACTTGTTTGCTCATTTCAATGTTGTTCGTGGCTTTGGGTGAATTAATTTGGCGCAAAAGGTTGCACAATAGCAGCTGTGTTAAAATCAATGTAGTTGTGAAGAAACTGCAAACTCACACCATGTGCTTTTACAAAATGGCGTCCTCAACCATGTGGAGACAGGCTGGGGCCTAGCAAGATGGAGTCAGACCATGTGTTTGCTCTGAGATAAAATCTATGAGCAAGGCCAGGGCCTACAACTTGCTCACACCACACAAACCCCAACACAGCTATTAGAAGCAATATGAATTTGCCCACACCCAAAAAGCCAACCCTTTAATTAAAGGATATATCCAGAGAAATTTGTTCTAATGACCAATACCACAATTAACACAATAACACCCCAGTACTAGCAGTAAGCAATAATATTTAATAACAAACAATAATATTAACAATACACTGTATATTATCAAACATATTCTAGCTAAAACATCTTATAATATTAACTAGACAATTACTTACTGCAGTGCAAATAAAACACATAATACAACAATTATAGTAGAAAACACTATACGTTGGTTACTAAGGTATTTTTCCTAGAAATATTATAGATAGTATGAAAATAATAGAGAGATACTTAGTTTCTATACTCATCTATCTGGAACAATGAGGATGGTGCTGCAGGGGAAAAATAGGCCAGGATCCTGGAACAGTTCTTGGGGCCTAGGCAAGGCATGGCCCCCTTGCTGCTGGTCACATCTCCCTTTCCATAGCTCTCCTGCCCCAAGACCCTTCTTTTCCCAAGACTCCTTCAAGACTCCCCTTGACTCTCTGCACACCTCTCTTATTGTTGGCAAGCCCCGCCCATCTCCAGCCCACTTTTTACCTGACTGACACACCCCTCCTCCCCTTCTCCTAGAAGGAAGAGAAACAAAAGAGGATCTGGTCTTTGTCATTTTCCCGCCCAAACAGAACAAAGGAAAATGGTGGAGAGCTAAAAGTGAGATGAATGACATGAGAACATAACCATGCAATGGATACAGTGTTGCTGCAATTTGCTGCAATTTATTTGTGTCCATAACATTCCACCTCTTGGTCCCATGTCATAAACCACACTAAAGTCGCTCACTGGATAGGTAGGTCACTGACTTCCCAAATCACCCAAATAGTCCAACGTCTGATGTTTCCTGGAGTTTGTCTATTATAGCTGTCAGTTTCGATGGATCATAATTAAATTCGCCTTCATAGTTCACAATATAACTGCAGCATTATTTTCCTACCAGCCAGCAAACTCCTACTTTGGCAGTAAGAACAGTCCAGGGCTAGGCGATTTTGGAGAGCTACCGCCCTGATTTGTAGCTGCTCATAAGACATTTTGGTAGTAGAGTCCAGTGTTGTGTCCAGAGAGTTGTCTCATTTCTCGCTGTGCCCACGGGACTCCAAGGAACGGGTACCCTCCTTCCTCACTGACGGGGATGGTGCCGCAACAGTCAGAGGAGTTGTCCACTCTTGCATAGCTGGCCAAGGGGTTCATGAATGTGTTGGACGATCAAGGGTTCAGAGGAGCTAGCCGGCCACCAATCTATTTGAGGGAAAGAAGACAGGTACAGAATCACCATTTCATAATACAACTTTAGTATTACCAGGACCATCTGAAATAACCTCTCCTTTCTGCCTGTGCTGATCAGTGGATCGCGGTAACACCCACACTTTGGACCCCATGAGCACTTGTTTATCCTCATCCCAGGATAACAAGATTTTATGGGGTACCCAGGCTGCCACCTCTCCTAGGATTGTACCAGCAATTAACCTACTTGGGTCATTCCTAGACAGAGATGCATTCATCCATCCACACTCACACTCCCTGTTGTGCTCCAACCCTCTTTGGTCAGTTTTTTAGTGAGCACTAAGGTTACCTCTTGTTCCTGGAGGCATATTGCCTCCTATGGGAAAGACTAACTTCTGTTAACCTCTCTCACTACCAAGAGAAAAAATAAAATAAAACGTTAGTTAAAATTGAAATATGGGGTGGCTACCAGTACATGTCAACCCGCAAACTAACAAATGGATTGTCATTACATGTAAGCCGGGCATATAGAGATAAGTTCTGTAGGTCAGTCATGTAAAATCCTAAGAGCCTGTGTAAAAGTTCTATCCCACCCCTTCTATGACATACTTGGGGATAGTGTATGAATCTGTCCTTTCAAAAGCCCATTGCACCTTTTAATCAACCCCGAGGCTTGGGGTGATATGGGATAGCCTGCGCCCATTGTTGGACTGACCAGCAAAGCGAGTACTGGTGTCCGTTTTGAAAACTGGATCTATGGGACCTCTTCATTTTGGTCTTCAGGTTCCTTATTTGAGTCAATTCTTCCGTAGTTTTATTGAGGTTCATTTCCCCCACAACTCTTGGCATTAGTCTTGTTCAGGCGGCTGCCCAAATCTTCTCCCAAAGTTCTGTACCTCCCCACACTAATGTTCCATGTAAAAAGCCAAAGGTAGTCTCTTTATATCGGCATACTTCTGGTAATTTGAATCACCTATATCTTGCTCTTGTATCACCACCTCTCCATACGGATTGCATGTTACAACAGTCCAGTGTCTTTTGTTCTTTGCAGGGTATAATTCCTCATATGGCAAAGTTGACTTGATTGGAGAAAGCTGTAACGCAGGTATCTTCCAAGTACTTGGATGTGGCAAGAATTCATATGTCGCGAGACCATTGAAGCTTTGTTAATCCACCTTGCTCTTGTGCATACCATTTTCCACTTCATAAGAGTTGGACTCCTGGCCCACCTCTGCACGGATAGGTAGGCCTCTTCACCCCAAGTGGTTGGGGCCTTTAATGTCACAGTCTCTAAAAGGTATTGGAAGTTGGCTTGATTCTCTGGCAACCGGATCATGGCATGTGGCGGGGGAGTGTAGATAGTGTTGGGGCATCAAAGGTATATTAGCTTCCTTCCCAAGTGAATGCAAATGGAATTTTGTGACTCAGGTGCAATGAGAATTGGAAAAGAAAGTATCCACTATATCAATCGCTGCATGCCACCCCTGTGTCTGTTTGGCTGTCATAAATGACAGGGACGATACTGGGGACTGCAGCGCTTAATGGCGGTGCCACTCTATTGAGTCCCCAATAATCTATCGTTCCACACCAAGAAACCGTCTGGTTTCTTAACAGGAATCACAGGAGTGTTTAAAGAGCAAAATTGCAGGATGAACTAAAACTGACTGATCTGATTTCTTTCGACCCTCCTGGCAGACCTTGTTGGACTACAGGGAGGGAGAATGACAACAGGTGTCCAGTTTGTATTTCCTCTCTCCACCTCCCATGCCGCATGAACATAAGAGGGTTTGTGAGGAAAGCCAAAATCTGAACACCTCTCAACTGCATCTCTATTATGTGTCCTAACAATATATCTACCCCCAAGATATTGTCAGGAAATTGGAAACTCAAAATATTATCCATAAACCAAGGGGCCCTTTGTTTATGGAATATGTGACTGTGGTTTGTATAGCCTTAGTTACTCTTTCCCCTAGACCCTCTCTGTGAAATGATGGGGCCTACAGGTTTGGAAGGGTTACCTGTAACACTGTTACCTCGGCCCCAGTGTATACTAAGGCTAAAACCTAGGTGTGGTTGGTTTCCTTTCCCCACCCTACAGTCAAAGGAACATGGGGCTGTCGATCACCAGCCTTGATGGGTAACATTGTGCTGGGGATTGGCCGTCCCATGGGTCCATTCCGTCATTGTCCGCTATTGCACATAATGGGTACAGGGATTTTGTTTTCCTAGGATGGGGAACAGGAGGACAGGAATTAGCAACAGGAATATTAAATTCAGATGGTGTGTATATCAGATTTGCTTCATTAGTGAGAGTTTTAGAAATAGGTACATTAATATGTACCTTTCTCTTAAAAGCTTTCCACCTTTTGAACAAGACATGATTTGACCTTTTTTTTAGCTCATCTACATTGACACCAGCTTTAACAAGATCTACCATCATTTCTTTCCTTGACACCTTTGTGTGTGTGGAAGCATCCTGTTTATTATTCCTCTTAGGTTTATCAATAGGTGGTTTCCCTTCATCCTTTCTTTCTGGCTTGCTAGCCATGGAGACACCCCTTTTCTGATTAACCTTTTCCTCTGTTTTGTATTTCCCCAATTCTGCTAACCTTTTTGTACTCACAAAAATCTGACCATTTTCTGCTGTACCATTTATCATTGACAAAGGGGACCCTCTTTTAGCATTTACAGACTCGTGTCTATCACAGTCCCTGTGTACCCTTCGTTTTCTCTGCTGGGTGATGAGTGGGCGAGCTTTGAAGCTGTCCACCTTTTCGTCATCATCAGAGGAGGAAACATATGAGTATTTTGAGTACTCCTTTTCTTCAGAGGAGGATGAGAAGAGTGACTCTGGGTCCCTGCAGGGCCCTGGAGTCAGTGTTCTCACCTTTCTGGTGGTGTATGGCACTTTACCCCTGTGAGAGCGACAACGGTCAAGTTTATTGATTAGCCGAGTATTAGTCTCCTGTAATTCAGTCTTACGGGCATTGTTATTTTCCAAACATTCATTTGATATTAACAATTTTTGTCTTACATCAGCTAAATCTCTTTCTAGGGCTTGTCTCTTTACTACCTCATTTTTTAAGGCATGTAAAATAATCCACCCCACTTCTGCCGCAGCTCTGCTCTCATGTTTAGAATAGACCCCTAAATCAAGCTTAAGTGCCATATCTCCTATCTCTTCCCCAACCTCTGGGTACACTGGAGCACTGTGACGTACTAGCTCATCTGCTATGGCATTCCATCTACCCATAGCAGTAGCCCAATGTGGTACAGCCCCAAATTTGGGTCTTTTGCCCCCAATCAATGCACTCAACTTCTTCTTAAAGAAACCCATTCTCTCAGTCAGAAAATCAAGCGCAATCAGACGGTAGGACAATCACGTGTTTGTAGTGAGCCTTACTAGCATGTGTTGTACCACTAACCCACACACACTCAGGCCGCACTTATGTGTTTTTATTTTCACTTATGGGAAAACACTCAAATCATCTATCAGTGAAAGTCACAGAACACACAAACTGTTGAATGTTTTTTTCCTGCCCTAGAAAACAAACTCATATATAACACATACATAAATCTTAGGAATTTTAGTACAAGTATTTGAAGTCACCTGTCTAGGTACAAGTGCTAGTGACTAGTCAATTGTCCACTGCAATGGTACAATGCTAGTTAGTCACCTGCCCAGGGAACAAGCGCTCAAAGTCACCTGATAGAGTATGATGTTATGTAGGTAATAATCCAGTTTATCCAGACATATTACTTTGGGCAGTGTAGAATTAATCCCCCATCAAAGCACTCAGTAATTCATGCTCTCAGGAAATTCATGCTCTACGTTAAATATACTTTAAAGTTAGTATTGTAAACAATACACAAGTGTTTCTAATTAAAGCAATTTAACAGCAGAGCAGATATGCGTGTTTAACCAAGTACCTGAACACAGGTTAGCAGGCACACGTATGTTTTTACTTTCACACAGGGAGAAAACACGCAAACCACTATGAAAGTTACAGAACACACAAACTGTTGAATGTTTTTATGCCTTTGAAGAAAACAAACAAACTCATATACACACACCTGCACGTCAGGTGACTTCCTATTAGGCTTCAAAGTTAGTTCTCCCAATGAAAGGGCACACAAGTTTTATAATTGAAGCACTACTTCAAAGTTAGTGACATCTCCACAAAGGCAAATGGTACAAATGCTAGTTAGTCACCTGCCTCAGGAGCTCAAGTCACCTGTCTAGGTACAAGTGCTAGTGACTAGTCAATTGTCCAATGTAGTTACCCTCTATGGAAAGCACACAAGTCTATAATTGAAGCGTGACTTTAAAGTTAGCCACTTCTCTGCAGAGGCACACAAGGATTTAACTGAAGTAGGACTTCAGAGTTAGTTACACTCTACAGAGAGCGCACAAGAGTTAATTAAAGTCCCTTTAATAGGAAATCTTGACAGTACTGAGATATGCATATGCGCAATAAATCTAGACACACTAGAAATATCACGTCCGGCAATTGCAGAACCTTGACCTAAAGGGTTACAATTAAAATGCCTCAAAGTTAGCACTCCTCTAATGAGAGCAAACAAGGGTTAATTGAAGCAGTGTAACTGTAAACGCTCCCTCTTGCCTCTGTATATATCTATACCCATACACATACACAATAACCAGGCACGTATCATATATTCAATACAGACAATACAGGTAACTGTAATATGAGCACTTATCTATGCACTTTGAAGTTTGAAACTCCTCTATGAGGGCCCCACAAGTCTATAATCAAAGCATGCAAAGTACACCTATTACAATTCAAGAGTATTCCAGTACACAAATCCTCTTTTAGTGAATAAGCCCCTTGCAATGTGACAATACTAAAACCCACCACTCTTGTCGCAGTGTGGTACTGGCACACAAAAATAACTTGGGAGGCTTACTGACTAAATTGCCCAGGAAAAAATATTAATAAAAAAATTATTAAAAAATGTATTTTTTAACAAAATATTAATTTCTAGGAAATATGTCAATAATGGTTATTAATCATTAATATTAATAATTTCTGCGAATACCCTGCTCAACTACGCCATTTGTTTTATGTTCGTGGCTTTGGGTGAATTAATTTGGCGCAAAAGGTTGCACAATAGCAGCTGTGTTAAAATCAATGTAGTTGTGAAGAAACTGCAAACTCACACCATGTGCTTTTACAAAATGGCGTCCTCAACCATGTGGAGACAGGCTGGGGCCTAGCAAGATGGAGTCAGACCATGTGTTTGCTCTGAGATAAAATCTATGAGCAAGGCCAGGGCCTACAACTTGCTCACACCACACAAACCCCAACACAGCTATTAGAAGCAATATGAATTTGCCCACACCCAAAAAGCCAACCCTTTAATTAAAGGATATATCCAGAGAAATTTGTTCTAATGACCAATACCACAATTAACACAATAACACCCCAGTACTAGCAGTAAGCAATAATATTTAATAACAAACAATAATATTAACAATACACTGTATATTATCAAACATATTCTAGCTAAAACATCTTATAATATTAACTAGACAATTACTTACTGCAGTGCAAATAAAACACATAATACAACAATTATAGTAGAAAACACTATACGTTGGTTACTAAGGTATTTTTCCTAGAAATATTATAGATAGTATGAAAATAATAGAGAGATACTTAGTTTCTATACTCATCTATCTGGAACAATGAGGATGGTGCTGCAGGGGAAAAATAGGCCAGGATCCTGGAACAGTTCTTGGGGCCTAGGCAAGGCATGGCCCCCTTGCTGCTGGTCACATCTCCCTTTCCATAGCTCTCCTGCCCCAAGACCCTTCTTTTCCCAAGACTCCTTCAAGACTCCCCTTGACTCTCTGCACACCTCTCTTATTGTTGGCAAGCCCCGCCCATCTCCAGCCCACTTTTTACCTGACTGACACACCCCTCCTCCCCTTCTCCTAGAAGGAAGAGAAACAAAAGAGGATCTGGTCTTTGTCATTTTCCCGCCCAAACAGAACAAAGGAAAATGGTGGAGAGCTAAAAGTGAGATGAATGACATGAGAACATAACCATGCAATGGATACAGTGTTGCTGCAATTTGCTGCAATTTATTTGTGTCCATAACAAATGTGGAGAGACATTAGAACACCCAATACTGAGAAATGATTCCTGATGTTGTCCATGTGTAAGAGTCATTGGTGAGCAATCCATGGTCTTCCTGCAACTTTCCTTGGGCTTCAACTCCTATCATCCTCAGCTTGCCATTGACCTGAGAAGGATGACAGGAATTGTAGGTCAACAACAGCTGGAGGGTAGGCACTCTTTGTGCATGGACCACTGTAACAGCTTTTGCATGCAAAAATACACAAACCAAATACAGTTATTTCTATTACATTCAGGTTATATATTGGAATCCCTTCACAGGCAATCCTGGATTTGACCCTAGTTCTTCATAACAACTTTTCATGGGGAACCTGTTTGTATAAATTCATTGTCATTGTCCTTGTTTATTGAAGTTTCTTTCAGCGTTATGTAAATATTACAGATTTTTTCAAGATAAAAGTCATGTAGAGCAGCAATTCCAAGGAAGACATTAGTTCTAATACATTTATTATCTGTGAAATTATCTCCAGTCAATTTTTGCCAAAATGATTCCAAACAATGTCAGTCCTCATTTTCTATTTTTCCAAAAATGTTGCTACAGTTACTGTACTATACAGCTAAACAAAATATGTCGATGGTGAAGAAATAGATTACTATTATTATATTATTATTATAATTATTATTGTTGTGCTTATTAGTATTATATAGAGTGATAAGTTATTTATCTCTGTGTGGAAACAATACACTAAATGCTAATAATTGGAAATTGCCTTTACAAATCCTTGTAAGGAAATACATACAGAGCTGGATGTTTTTTCCCTACAGAAGGATTTAGATAAACTAAGTGAATGGGCAGAAAAGTGGCAGATGTCATTTAATGTAGATAAATGTAAGGTTATGCATTTGGGTTGTAGAAACAAACTTGCTACATATACTCTAAATGGGAAACAACTTGGGCAATCCCAATTAGAGAAAGATTTAGGAGTACTGATAGACAATAGACTTCACAGCAGTGTGCAGAGTCACTCAGCTGCTGCAAGAGCAAATAGAGTACTAGCCTGCATAAAAAGAGATGTAGAAGCAAGGGATGCTAATATTATCCTACCTCTGTATAAATCCTTGGTTAGGCCTCATCTAGAATATGGAGTACAATTTTGGGCACCTGTTCTAGAAAAAGACATTACTGAACTGGAAAAGGTGCAGAGACGTGCAACAAAACTGATAAAGGGATTGGAGGATCTGAGTTACAAAGAGAGACTAGCCAAACTGGGTTTGTTTACATTAGAGAAGAGACATCTAAGGGATGATATGATTACCATTTACAAATACATTCAAGGTCAATACAAAGAACTATCCAATGAATTATTTATGCAAAGACTTGAGGAAAGGCGCTTTTGACTAAAACACAGGCAGGGATTCTTTACAGTAAGACCGGTAAGGCTATGGAATTCTTTGCTTCGGAATGTTGTGCTTGCAGATAATGTAACTGCATTCAAAAAAGCAATGGATGCCTATCTAGCACAGAACAATATTGACAGTTATGACAGATGGCTTCAAAGCAAATAGGATATTGAGCCGGGGAACTATTTGACACACACACACACACACACACCTACACTGGAAATTGCTCCAGAGGGCTTTTTTGTTGCCTTCCTCTGGATCAACAGGGGTGTTATTGGCATGGGCTGGACTTGATGGACGCATGTCTTTTTTCAGCCTTATCTCCTATGTTACTATGTTACTATGTTGTTTTGTTACCACTATAATATTGCTAATAAATTAGATAATGTTATTGATAACAAACATATTAAGATCACAAATAATCACAATACATTGATACCAAGTTGATTTAGCAAATCATGAACAAAATCCAAAAATATGTTTCCTTTCAATCACTGCAATGTTGATGTTAGGATTTCTACCTAAAAGCAATTAATATATCATAAATATTCCTGTTTATAAAAACAAACACACATTAATGTGTTTGATTATAATTACTGGTATTAAAGAGCATTGCATTTTAGCAACATGTCATACACTAACACAAATTATATCTATAAATACTCTACTTAAAATATAGTATACATGTGATTTTGTGTGCACTATGTATCAGCTGAGGACATTTTGTTTGTAGTTCTTCATATTAAAACTCACTGAGTATAATCTGGTCCTGATTAAATAAAAAACATTAAAACAAATAGAAAGTTTTGATTTATAGATAGGAAGAATTAATCCTCTTCCCTGCCCTACTTCTTCCAAGCTAAATCAGTGCTAACATCCAACAAAAATGTTGAAGCTTTCCTTTTACCTTTTTCGTTATTTTATTGAAGGAATTGTTTTTAAAACATCAGATGCTCTGATTTATCTGTGTCAAACACATGAATAAAACCTTGCAGGTGTTACATATTATCTGCATTCAGAATTTGTGTAAATGACTATATAAATCTGTTTAAGAAAATAAACTAGTACTTGAAATATTATCATTAGTAAAGACCCAGTTTTCACTAGTGATATAATTTGCTATATTTTCAAGTAATTCCTATTCAATATTAATAACTCTGATTGCAATAAATTGTTCTGCATTTTATTTATTAGCTTAAATCAGTAAGCGCAGACGCATACTAAAAATTTCAGTAACTATTTAATTGGTTCATTTCAAATTGAAATTCATTTATTTTTTATTCACTTATTGAAACAACTGTTTTTTTTTTTTTTTTAAAGTTTAATAATCTTTATTAGAATATGAAATTGATGACAAGCAAAAAGGTAAGGGAAAATACATTGTTTCCAATGAGCATGGCAATATGGTTACAATTATATTAATAGAACAATATACAAATCAAAGCGGCCAAAATTGTATCCGGGGCAGGAGGCCCAAACCATAATAAACAGGATCGGAACTTCTATTTAGAATGAAGGCTGAATACACAATACATGACAGGTTACACACTTGAGCAAATTATTTTTGCATGTAAATTCCACTGGAGGTGAATCTCTTATCACCAGCGTCTATCTCCCTGAACTTCAGTCTCTATAGAGATCTCTGTCAGGACTGCGGCAGCTGGTACAGTGACACATTGTAGCACTATCCCTGCAGCAGGAGATCCCATGTCAGCTACAGCTTACGCTCTGTAATGTGGTGATGCAGGGATAGTGTTGCATTGTATTACTATGTCTGCTTTCACTATCCCTGATAGAAAGCTCCCTGGAAACAGATTCAGTAACTTCCCTGTCAGTGACATAAATGTGTAAAGAAATAGGCAAAGATGAAAAGTATTATAATGTATAACAAATTGACTTTATATATTATGTTAATTCAGATTGTGTAAAGTAAAAAAGAAGATGACAAGTGCAGCAGAATATTCCATCCCTCAGCCTGCTGAAAAACAGCATGAGCAACATCATACATATCAGGTTCTATGTATATATACTGATACCTTTACACCTACATCTGTGACTGTCAGAACATGATATTGCCTATACAGGCACCTTGTATTTACCATAAGGATTAAACACCTGCATTGTTCTAGCACTGTAATAATGTGTAATAATGTGTAAGAGTCTGTAAGAGTGTGCAAGAATAATGTGTAATAATGTGTAATAATGTGTAATAATGTGTAAGAGTGTGTAATAATATGTAATAGTGTGTAAGAGTGTGTAATAATATGTAAGAGTGTGTAATAATATGTAAGAGTGTGTAAGCATTTGAATTAATGTGTAAAAGTGTGTAAGAATAATGTGTAGAAATGTGTAAGAGTCATGTGACACACAAGTCTGTAATACACAGTGATACTGATCCCTACTGTATACACAGGATCAGTTCCCTCTGTTTGTCCTGTTATTGGAGACAGCAGATATAACCTGACAAGCAGCTGGTTTATATGGACTTAGTGTTCTAATATGGCCTCTTTGCAGCAATAGTATAAATACAGACTTTACCTAATAGAGATGAGCATCAGATTACAATGAGTGTGTAGGTAAAACAACTCAATATCATTTCTATCTCCCAAATTAGTAGTGGGTAACCACTGGCTCTTCAGCTATTGAGAGCTTCAAGCCCAACCATCACCAACCAGCTAAAGGTCCCACCAGGGTATATAATTTCCAATGTGAATTTTTACTAATAATACTTACAACACAGGTCAGGATCAGATTTGGTATAGGGTAAAGAAAGATTCAGCTGCATTACCAAAACAATGTACTAAAATAAAAACATGTTTGGTAAGTAATTGTGGACTCACCGGTGATCATTCTGGATAGATTCATGTGCTGATCCAGTTTGTATATGGTGCTGTGTGTCCTCTGCTATAGATGAGATGTTCCTTATACACGAACCTGACAAATCCTATTAATATTGTGAGGACATGCTCTCTGGCAACATGTGCCTCTTAATCAGACATCTCCTTATAATATATACTGTTCCCTCTACAAAACAGTCTTACTGCTGATTCTCATGAGAAGACCGGAAAAGGTTTAATCTCCTGACATTCACTCACCTGAGAAACTCAGTAGAAAATTTCTTAACTCTATGATTGTTTTTTTCCTTCATGTCTGAAACTCTTAATTAATTTTGCAGCAACTGCAAACTTTGTGTATTTTGGGTAAAATTTAACTTGAAAAATGTGGCAAACTCTGAGACGATATACCATGGAGATGTTACATTTAACCAAAAACTTTGGCCTCAGATACAGATTTAGAAAACAGATCCGCTAATAGCTGTGTCACAACTTAAAATAAACTCAACAGAAAATACAATGTGCCAACTGTCAAATAATAATAAGGTTATAACTCTCATAAATACTGGAGATACTTTTCTTGTCACACCTATGGGAAATGGAGGTCCTAATATTTAAATATTGTATATTAGCAATGCATAAAAATACAATAAAAAAATTAATATAACGTATCACGTAAAACATCACATTTATTGCACAATACCAGAGAGGTCCTTTAAAATAACAAATCTAATAATGTTGCAATATTCTAGTGTATTGTCCCAGAGTTAATTACTAAATGTAAAAAAACAGAAAATAATACATAATAATAAAGTTAGTCCAATAGAAATAATTTATTCCAACTGGTTAGAATGATGAATGAAAGTTGATATTAGTTTCCTCGAGGTCACTTACTGTATGGTCTGTTCATATGTATAAGTCACTGCTGGTTATAACTCACTGGATTTAGTGAGTCTCCCACAAGAGTGCTAAATAAAGGGACATTTGGGTGTCACACTCCATCTCACAGCCTCTTACCTCGGACTTGAGCAAGTATTCTGACGTCTCTCACCCACTTGATGTATTTCTGCTACTCTGGGTGTACCTCTGTGTATAGATATCGTACCCCCATTTCTCACCTGTTGGGCAGATACAAGACCTTCTGTGTCCTTAGCCACATGTCTCTCACCCACCAAACAAACTGAGCACTTACAATCCGGGACTTCACATTCTCTCTGTGGTCAATGGTCCAATAAACACACCGCGTCTTTGCTGTCGGCTCAGTTTAAGTCGTGCCAGAATAACGTATCACTGGGGCACTTTCCCTTACAAGTTATGTCCAGAAAGCTTCTATGTGCAACAACCCAAATATTAAAAAATAAAGAATTAAAGTAAAGCCCACTAAGTCCAGTGAGTTATAACCAGCAGTGACTTATACACATGAACAGACTGTACAGTAAGTGACCTCGAGGAAACTAATAACAACTTTCATTCATCATTCTAACCAGTTGGATTCAGTTTTTTCTGTTGGACTAACTTTTTCGTTATGTATAATTTTCTGTTTTTGCATTTCGTAATTCTGAGAATACACTAGAATATTGTAACATTAATAGTTTTGTTATTTTGATGGGCCCATTTGGTATAGTGTAATAAATGTGATGTTTACTGGATATGCTATATTAAATTTGTTTTATTGTATTCAGCTGCAGCAATGGAGCACCTTTCCTGCCATCGCCGTACACAAGCTTCACTACCTAGCAATGAACTCTAGCAACTCAACCAGCGCTAGACCTACACGTTTTCGATCCCGCCCCCACGTAGTGACAGCAGGGGGATAGATATGAGGAGTAAAAGAAAATTTGAGTATAGTTGGCAAAGAGGTTGAGTTGAATACCAAGGATTGAACCTTGTGGTTCCCCAACACAAAGAGGTAGGGGAAAGGAGGTGGTGTTAAAACAGACAGAGAAAGAGCAGTCTGACAGGGAGGAGGAGAACAAGGACAGGGCTGTGTCAAGGAGGCAAAAGAAGTGGAGGGCTTTGAAGAGAAGTGGGAGGGCAACTGTGTAAAATACACAGTACCAATTTTGTGCTTAAGGCAATAATAATAATTACATTCATATTAATGTTTATGCACCATGGGGATCTCCTAAAGACAAAAAATATATATGTCCACATGTTTTAATTTAATTTTTAGACTAATGTCAGTCTCTTTTTTTCTTGTGAGTTGTCTGGTCAGGGGGGGTATCATCATCATCATATAGACTTCAAATCTGCTCCGTCAGATCCTTAAGTAGGTTGCTGTCCTTTATAACACCTGTGGAAGGTGAAGTCATCAACTGAAGATAAAGAAAACAAAAAGAAAGGGTACAGATTCCCCTAATAGTAAATCAGTATAGTAATACAAATCATACCCCCTACTTAGAGGTGTAAACCAGATGAAGAACAAACAGGAGCATGTAGGAGTCAAATGATCATCAGACAGGATCTCCTCCAGATGAAAATGATACACCAATCCAAGTTGCAGAGTTCGAAGGCAGTTTATAAATAATTGTATTCAAGTAATAAATATTACAACCAGGTAGAAATATAACATTTAAAATATATTCTTATATTTTTGCCCACTGCATTTCATGTCTACTCTGGACACTTTCTCAAGGGCAATACACAATCAGCAAGTATATTCTGTGTAAATGTTGCTGAAAGGTCAAAAATAATTCATATAAGAAATGTCCACTGGATTTAGCTGTAAGTAAGTCACCGGTTACGTTTGTTTGTGTAGTTAGAGTTTGTTGAAATGCACAATTTTTAATGGGAATTTCACAGAAAAAAAATCACAATTAAAAAAAAGTCTCAATGCATTCTTCCTAGTAAAAACACATTATAAATAAATGTGAAGTATGATTGGCAGTGAGTCACTAGTTACTTTTGTTAGTGTAGTTAGGGATAGTTGAAAAGTCCAATTTTTCAATGAGAATTTTCACTGAAAAATCACAACTGAAGCAAAAATCTCAATGCATTATTTCTGGTGAAACACTTTGTAGAGTATGATTTGCAAAGAGATCATTCTGCATTGTATCTATCTTGTCTTTGATGTAGAGAGCAGAGTCATGGGAAGTGAAGGTGGTGGAGGGGTAGGGCACAGTGGAGAAGAGGCGGAAGGGACTGGATAATAGAGAGACAGAATTTCAGTGTGATTGCCTCCAATCTTGCTCATGAGATAGATATCTGTTGGAGGTACCTTGACATTTTTGTATTCCATGGCTGAAGCTGGGGGCACTGTGGTAAGACAGGGGCTACTTTATCAAAGGCGAATGTTAAGGGGTGTTTGTACAGTGAAGGGACAGACACAGGTAGAGGTGGTGATGAGAGAGGAGATAGTTTCAAGAGAGGCAGATGGTTATGTATCAGTGACATGTAGGGTTTGTTATGTGTGAGAAGGTTGGTGGGATGGTGTGTTGAGTGGGAGTAGTGAGGTTACATGTGACAATGTTGTGGTCCTTGAGAGGGAATGAGGATATGAGAAATCAGATACTGATAAGAAGCAGGAAAAGACAAGGTAAAGACAATTGTCTTCACAGTGTGTAGGGGAAGTAGTCCACTTGGACAGGCCAAAGGAAGAAGTGAAAGTAAGGAGCTGGGAGCAGAAGGGGCATTAGGCTTTTCAACATGGTTGTAGCTTGTCCTTGCACTAGGGTAAATTTTAACCCAGACAATCAGGAAACTGACTGCCTGGATGGTGATGTAAAAAAGCCAGAGGAGTTAATTCCTGAACCTTTTCCTGCAGCTTCTCTTGAAGCAGAAATAGTCTCAACCAGGATTTCGTCTATAACAATTTCCACATTTCAGAACCCTTCCAGTCAGTGGTGGATCTAGTGAATGACGACCCTGATTCACTTCAAACATCTGAAAAATCCTAGACATTTTCTATTTTCAGCATTCAGTGGATCTCTAACACTGGCTGAACCCAGTACTTTCTCCCAGCATGGTGTATCCCATCATTGTGCACTATTGCACAATTGTGATCCGACCTGTCTAACGATTACTCCAATTGAACGAGTTGGATTAAATGGAGGTTCCAATAGGCTTAACCACAGGGAGGCCTATTGGATCTTCAGGCTGCAGACGATGACCCCTTGTGGGTTCAATTAAACTACTGAGAATATGTATTAGATTCATCATAATTCTCTTTCTTTTCCTTTCTTTACACTATATACACTAAAGAGACCCAGTTTATTAGCTATTGAATGAAAACATCAATATATATTTAATTTCACACGCATTTTAGTTTTTAGTATGGTGTTTACTTTTCACTATACCTTTAGCACATCCTATATAATAATTTGCTAAAAGTATGTTTGTCAGAAGCTGTCATGCTCAGTAGAGACTGCTGAATGGGCCGCGGCTGATAACGGAGCGGGGCGCTCTGAATTCAGACCGTAGACCTCTCTGTGCACCTGAGCAGCCGCGGACCGTTCAGGGAGTCAGTACTGCACATGACTGCAGCACGGCCAACAGGATCCGGCCACCAGCCAAGATTGCTGGGTGGAACTGTGGCCCCTGTACAAGGGCTTTTCAACTAGTATAGTATAATAGATGAATTATTTATTATTCACATTAGCCTGGCTAGGCTTTCTGTTCCATATCCATTGACGAAGTGCATTTCTGAATGATCAGAATATTGGGTTGGTGATTATTTATTGACATCGATAGCGTATTAACTGATTTATTGTATACATATGTTTTCTTTTTTCATTATATTTCATTTTCTTTGGATCTGAGTCTATTTAATTATTAATAATTAATCATTAACTCTTATTTACTATTCTTTCATTTTCTCTTTTTATATCTATTTTTTCATATTTATATCTATTTTTATTTAGCATTGTTTCATGCGATTGTTTATGTTTGTTTATATTAATATATATTTATCATTCTGCTTATATGTATTTTATTTGAAAATCGTATTATTATGGCTATACTGTTCTGTGCACAGCGCTTGTCTTTTTTATTACCTTCAAGTGTGTAAATATAGTTTATTTATTTTTTCTTAGATTTATGGATATATTAGACACTATGTGCTCGATTTACAGGCAGCCGTTAGCCAAAAAAAAGACTAACGGGTGTCTTAACATGCAGTGGCCATTCAAAGGGCCATGTAATGAACTGCTAAGGGCAGTTTGTAAGGGATGGTGTCTGGTAGAGAGAGGCAGCCCAATCGAACAAGACACTGTTGCTATCAGCAAACTCTTGGCGGGTTTTGTGAATCATAAAACCACATGTGATGGGACATACCATGAGACAGAAGTTCCGGCACAGCCAAATGAAGAAGTAACTGTCAGGCTGGCAACCGAGCAGCTAGACCAATGGATAATCAAAGAAAAACCCCCATGGGGTGGTACTGGATTATGGCAGATCTTGTGGGCACAAAGCAACAAGTGGCCCATTGCTGATGGACATACTGGTCTCTTGGAAAATGAGATGGCTGACCACGAGGATAGTAACGACTCACCTCCACAAACTCCATCACCAAGGCAAGGAAACCAACAATAGTCGGTCACCTCAACACAGAGAGAAGGGGCCACTGAGAGTTGCAACACTCCCGGCTTCATCCTGCCCTGCAGCGGAAACACCCTGTTAAAGTCGGCCAGAGGCCACTAAGACAGGCTCTGGTGCCCAAGTCAAAGGTAACAATAGGGTGTAAGATGGAAACCACCAAGTAACGACAGTAGCCTGGGTCGGAGAGTGAATAGGGAAATATCAGAGAATGGTGAGTATAATATACATCCCAGGCCTGAAGGCCTGTGATAAGAACATATCTGTTGATGAGAAAGGATTTGAACAGAAGAATAGTCAAACAAACCAAGATCACCTGGAGCGTAAAGGGTATCAGAGGTAAGCAGAATCCGTAGTCAGTAAACATAAGCCAAGGAACCAAGAACCAGGAGGACAATACAAAATATAAAAGCCAAGGACAAAATGCAACAAAATCTGGTCTAACAACAAAAAACTGGAATAATTAGGCAGCGACAGTACTGTCTGAGCAGTGTAAAAACTAGTCAGCACCAATCAAAAATGAGAGGAGGAGTGCAGCAAAAGACAAGGAGGGAGTAGGGTCAAAAAGTGAAACTTCAGCAGGCGTGACGCTACCACTCCCCTAAAGAGGAGCCCACCAGGCAAACAGGTTTGTGCAGAAAAGCACTGTGTAAAGCTGCAGTCACGGAAGGAGCATAGACATCATGGGTAGACACCTAAGAAAGGTCATCAGGACCATACCCTTTCCAATCTACAAGATATTGCAAGGAGAGATGAACCCTTCAAGACTCCAGGATAGTTTGTACTTCAAATTCCTGTTCTCCCTCCACCAACACAGGAGGGGGGAGTGGAGGAGGAAGAAAATCAGTTATGGGTCACTGGTTTAAGTAATAATACATGAAACGTATTAGCAATTTTCCACCCAAGGGGAAGTGCCAGTTTGAAGAATACTAGAGTAACTGTCCAGATTATCTTAAATGGGCCAACAAAGAGGGGACCAAATTTCAAAGAAGAGATCTGATGACGAAGATGACTGGTAGACAGCCAGACCTTGTCCACAGGGGAAAAAGCAGGGCAGGGTGAATGACATTGGTCAACCGCTCATTTGTGGGTGGCTGAAGAGTTAGCCATTCGAGAATAAATAGAATCACATAATGCATGGAGATTGTCTACAGTGGTATCTGCCATGGGTACTCCCACTGGGTTAACTCATGGGACAGTACTAGGATGATAACCAATGGCTGCAGAAAATGGGGAACAGTGGAGGGAGTCATGGTACCAGTTATTAAAAGCAAATTCTGCTATGGGTTAAAGATCCACCCAGTCAGAGAGTGAAGAACTGAGAAGGGGCTGGAGAACCCTGAAGATCCTTAATATTCTCCAAGGTGGTGGATGATAATGCTGACACAAAATGGATGGAGGGAAGGATGGCTTCTAGACCTGAAGGCATACTGGCTTCAAACTGCCTGGAAAGGGCGTTGCTTTTACAGTCTTGGACCCTGGGCGATAAGGAACAATAAAATCAAAGCGGGTGAAAAATAATGTCCAACGAGCCTGTCTAGGATTAAGTCATTTGGCCGACTCTAAGAATTGCAGGTTTTTGTGGTCTGTGTATATATGAATAGGTAATCCTTCCAATAAGTGCCTCCATTCTTCTAATGCCAATTTTATGTCCAGCAACTCACGATTCCAGACATCATAGTTTAATTCTGCGCTGAAGAAGCTCTTTGAAAAAAAGAACATGGATGGTGTTTGGAAACAGTTCGGTGAAATTGTGATATTACTGCTCCAGCTGCAATTTTGAAAGCATCAACTTCTAAGATAAATTGTTGGGATGAGTCGGGAATTCATAACATCTGAGCTGAGGTGAAGGCCATTTTCATAGAGGCAAAGGAGCAGGCTAACAGGGGGATCTGACTTTGCCTTAGATTTTACATTTTCTGTAATCATTTGAAAATCCTATAGTGTTTATCTCCATATGGGGAATGAAGATGATTTCAATTCTGATACGGTGGTCAAAATAATAAGCCATTAGACCAGAAAAGTAGGGGTGGGCAAAAGTTGTTGTCGTGTTCCCGCAAGAAATCCCACTTTTTCGTGGGAAAATCCGCTTTGAAAACAGCAATAAAAATCTTTGCGGTTTTCGCCTATTGGCTAAAATTCTCAGCCAATTTTTTGAATGGCTAGAAAGTTTCCACCCATTTATTTACGTGGTTTTCACTTTTTTCTCTATAAAAAATTGACATATTTGCAGAAGTGAAACACAATAGAAGCAGCATCAGAGTGATGTAGACGTGCTGTGCTGTTCTGCTGTTACTTGTTTTGAAAATTGGGACAGGAGAGATTCATAGTGACTGCTATCATTATGAGCAGTAAAAAAAGGAACTGGAAGGACCCTTCTGTGTCCACTGAGTCTGAGGAAGAGGAGGAGGAAGTGAGCAGTACTGAACCAATGCTGTCCATCCCCCCCAAATCACCCCTAGGGATCTTGGGAAATTTAATGGGAAGGTAGGAAGAAAAGGGTACTACTAGTGAGAGCAGGGCAGGTCAGCTGCCTGTGCCTGCTGCAAGACTTTCTGCCCCTGCTGCCACCATTGCTGTACCTGCTGCCACCATTGTTCTACCTGCTGCCAGACGTGCTGCCCCTACTGCCACTAGTGCTGTGACTGCTGTCAGACATGATGCCCCTGCTGCCACCATTTCTGTATCTGCTGCCACACATGCTGCCCCTGCTGCCACTAGTGCTGCGCCTGCTACTGTTACCACCATTGCTGTGCCTGCTTTCAGACGTGCTGCCCCTGCTGCCATTAGTGCTGTGCCTGCTTTCAGACGTGCTGCCCCTGCTGCCACCAGTACTGTGCCTGCTGCCAGAGCTGAACCTGCTGCCACCAGTGCTGAACCTGCTGATAGTGTGTCTTGTAATAAGGGGGAAGGAGAAGATGATGCCAAGTGTGACAGCAGGGGACCCTAAGTCACACTTGCCATCCCCAAGCAGTCCTGCCACTGCTAGTACTACTGCTATTAAGAAGGTCCAGCAGACCCATCATGTAAATGTCCAGACTGGCCTCCTCTTCACCTCCCTTTCATGCTCCTCGGTAACCCTTTGATATTAATGAGAACATGTCCCCAAAGATTCATATTCATATTCTGGCAATCATGCCAGGATCCCACGGTCATAGCTTTTATCTGAAGGAAATCTGAAGAATGAGAGTGGAAGAATGTGATTGGACTATAGTGACTACAAGTAACATGGCTTGTCCTACTGTAGACATAAACTATGGTACAATGAGTTTCAGCCAGAAAGCAGTGAGGACCAGTATGGAAAGGGAGGCATAAAGAAGGTAATGATATGTGATAGACTTATCTGAAGAGGTGGGCTTTGAGGGACCATTTAAAAGTGTGGAGGCTGGGAGAGAGTCAGACAGGGAGTGAAGCAGAGGATTCTATAAGGTGGGAACACCCCTCCAAAATGGTCTTATAGATGGGAGCAATGTGGCAAATAAAGAGGAGAAAAGGTATAAGTCATGGGATTTATGTAGGACACACCTAAGAGCACCTTTAAGTTCTTTGTTTCTCAGATGGTAAAGAAAAAGATTTAATAAAAGTGTAATTACTGCATAAAAACAGGTACAAGACTGTCCTGATGTTGTGGTGCAGAATGTAAATGTGAAGAAGAGAGTCACATAGAAAATGAAGACCACAGTCAGGTGAGAAGTGCAGGTGGAGAAGGATTTCCTTTCTTTGGAAGGAATCCTCAGTAATGCCGGGAATATGGGTACATAGAGGATAAAGGTTATGCCAAGGGCAAGTAATGCTGTAAATATAACCAAGATGTTTATGAAGATGTCAGAGCATGAAATCTGTACAACAGAGAGAAGTCACGAAAAAAACTACAGATTGTGTTTTCTCCAAAAATACCAAGATATGTGCACAAAAAATGTTTACTAAAGCACCGTAAAGCCCAGAGTCCAAGCCACAGAGGCCAAGATCACACAGACTTTCCAAGACATGATGTGAATATAGTGCAGAGGGTGACAGATCGCTGTGTATCTATCATAGGACATACCTGCCAGTAGGAAGACCTCTTAGGTAACAAACATCTCAAAGAAAAAGATTTGACCTACACAATCTATCAGGGAAATTATACTCCTTCCAGAAAATAAGTCAGCGAGTGTTCAAAGGAAGGTGACAGTGGAAGAGAAGGTTTCCAGACAGGCCAGGTGGCCAAGGAAGAAATACATCGGGGTGTGTAAATTATCATTATTGTGACTGAAAAGAAAAACAAGGAGGTTTCCACATATTGTTATTAAATACATGAGGAAAAAAAGGTAAATAATAGATATAACATCTTTGTCAGAGAAGCCAAAATATATAAAACCATGCAATATTGTTTGATTGTAGTGTTATTAAGAAGTTCTTGAAGTCTTTTAATATATAGAGAGATATAAAGAGAGTGATGAGAAGATACATAAAGCGAGATGTATTACCAGGATAAGATGATGCATAAAGTAACATGGAAGTCTACTTAGTAGATCTTTCTCTACCTGCTTAGACTTTTTGTCAATAGTAGAGATGAAAGACTTGATAACTGTGTTCTTCCAATAACTGATTGTCCTGCTTCCTCACATTGGTGACAAAATAAAAGGAAATGTTTAATCTGTCTCACAATTAATGGTTCTCCATCCCCAAGTCATATGTATAAACTGGATTATCAACCAACCTTGTTTTCTCTGAACTGAACATTGGCAAGCCGGCCTGCTCTTCTCTATCAAACATAACACAATATCACTGATGAAGTTTCTTTTTTGTTGTTTATTTGTTTTTATATAATAACTAGTTGAAAAGCCCATGCCAGTGATTCTCAACCAGGGTGCCATGGCACTTTGGTGCGCCATGGACATTAGCTTAGGGTACCCCATGCTGTCTATGAAGACATTGACAAATATGTGATATTTACTTTTAATTGTAGATTTATGGAATTTGTTATGCACAATATGTTTATTTGTGTTATTATGATTGTGAGATCTAATAATAACTGTATATTTATGTATTGTACCCTTCAATATGCCCTTAATAAATTACATTAAATATGTTAGGGGTGCCCCGAAATCTCCAGATTGCATGTTAGGGGTGCCTTGAGTAAAAAAAGATTGAGAACCACTGGCCCATGCACACGGGCCACAGAGCCAACCAACAACCTCGGCTGTTGGCCAGATCCTGCCTTCTTACTGGCCGCTCTGCAGTCATGCTCAGTACTGACTGCCCAAACATGGTGCATGACTGCAGCATGCGTAGCGGTCTCTACTGCACATGACTGCATTGTGACAAACTTTTTAGCGAATTATTATATAGGACATGTGACCTAAGAACCTATAGAGTAAATGATATTAACTAATAGGATACTAGAGAGTTCTCCAATACATTAAAACAAAGAAAGATGGAGAATACCAAGTTTGTGGTTGAGTGTCTGAGCACAATTACCAGATGTGTAGATATTAGAAGTTGCTCACAATGCTTTCAAAGGCTGAGAAAATCTGTCATTAATCCCAATCCATCACTTGTTTTCTCCTTTCAGATCACAGAGACATTAGAACACCCATTAACAAAAAATGATTGCTTATATTGTGCATATGTCATACATTATAAATCAACCTGATTTAAAGGGATATTAATGGATCAATTTAAGTAAACTGAATATTGTAGCTATCAAAAAATAAATAATAGATGCCATTGTGATCTCTCAAACCTTTATAGTTCGAGAGCTATACGATTATAAAGTTCTCCCCTCCCTCCCCTTTCACAGACGTCACGCTCTATCTTACATTAGGAGATCCCGGTCCTGGGACTGGCCCACAGCTCTTCATCAGAACCAAAATAGCGAGATCTAAAAACAAATACGTCACTGTATAGTTTTGTCCAGATTTAAAATATTTATCTTATTAGTTATTAATTATTAGCTAAAAATCTTGACTCAGATACAGAAGTATGAATTTATACACATGAAGCCAAAATCATCACCTCCACTTCTTCATTTCCCCTAAACTAACTCTGTGTGTGTGTGCCTTTGCCCAGCAAAAAGGGTTTACAAAGATCAGATGATTGTTTTAATGGTATTTATTTTAGTTAAAAAATACTTTTTAAGCAATGAACATTAATTGGAGAAAATAAAGTTATTCTAGTGTTTTTTCAGAATGCACCAATCATTTTGAGTCCATCAAAAACCATAAGAGAATTTTTTTTATTAAGAAAGAACATAACCAATGAAAATTAGTGTTTAAAAATAATGAAAGGCCCATTTGCATCTCTGTAACATGAGATGAAAAAATAGTCTGCTCCATGAGGTAATGTTGATCCTATTTCAAAACTGAATATTTATTCAAACAATATTAAAAACATAGTTGATTCTCAAAGCACTCATGACCTCCAAGACATAGGGACTTGCTCCCAAGTCCATCAGTGCATTTTGTGTGAACCAGGCTTAAGCATGATTAAGATTGGTTCATGAGAAACACACTGATAAACTTAGCAGCAAGTCCTTATGTCCAGGAGGTCATGAGTGATTTGAGAATAAGCTATGTTTTTAATATTGCTTGAATAAATATTCTGATTTTAAAATAGGATCGACATTACCTTATCATTCAGTCTATTTTTCCATTCATGTTATATGCATTGGACTTGGGAAGGTATTTTTTGGCTGGGCACAGAAGTTGTAGTCCTTCTACTATTTATTTTTCAGTGCAGGTACAATGATGATACAGGGAAATATCGGACAGTGTTTTGGAGTCAATAAGAAATTGTTTATCCAAATGGGAGCTTAACTGCAAATGTTTTCTATAATGCATTTTTGTGCTCTTGATCAACAAGGTTGATATAGCAAGGGTTGTACTCAATGTATGAATGCAATTTTTTTAGCTTCATCAACTATCCTCTATCTTATTCTATGTGGAGTTTATGTCAACATTCTAGAAGACTATCTAACTAAACAGAGACTCTGTAGACTTATATTATAAGTTTTTCGAACCACCACCAAAAATACCTCTCTAAGAGATACTCAAAAATAAACTGTCTGGGATCTTACATACATACGTCACAGCACAGCAATTCCCTGGGATATTTCATCTGACCCATACACAGTACAGGTTGGTCATCCTGGTGTATTGGAAATGGTAGGCTGCTCCTCTTCACTTGCTCTCCCAAGAGGAGAGCCAATAGATTGTTACCAAATTAGTCATTTTGTAGGTTTGCCATAATTTTGAGATTTATGTTAGATTTTTTTTTGTAATATATATCGAGTGTGTAGAGATATTGGTTCCATGATCCTGTCTGTCTACATTATTTTTATGCAGGACTGGCTTTTTTATGCTATTAAGTGAAGCTTGTGTGTATAATTTTATTTTACAAAGTGTATAATATAAAGTACAAGAAGCAAGGGGCAGTTTGTTCTTATCAACTAATAGGAGATCAGTTGGTGGGAAATATGGGTGTTGTGTTCTCTCCAATTCTAGAGGACTTTACATTACCCATTCCTAAATCCTCTATTTAGATGACTACAGTTGCTTGTAGAATTTTCCAGAAATGCTGATTTCAGGAAGCTGAGCAGGATATTACCAGCACCACAGTGGTCTACCAGATAAGAAGTACAGAGGGCAGTGAGACTTGATATTAAATCACCTTCAGCTTTGTTCCTTAGAGCAACTCAATTTAACTGCCTTGTTGGGCAATATATTAGAATGAATGTTTACATCTCTGGTCCTTTGCACACCAGACTGTGTGATTTGGGAGGATTTGTCATGTGTGTACAGGTAACACTAATTTTAGCAAAAGTAGAAGTGTCAAAATAGCCGACATCTTAAATGTTACAAGATCAGACAAGTGATTGGTTTTATGACTTTATATTCTGAAACCACTGTTTAGAACTCTTGTTCATAAATTTGCAAAGCAATAGAAATAAATGCAAAGTGATGTATTTAAAAAAATAAAAAAGGAAAATTAAATGTATACACTGAAAGGGATGTTGTTAGATGGAGCAGGGATTGGGAGTAGTTAGACAACAGACTACAACAGTGCACAGTGTCAGTCCATAGCTGCAAAAGTCAGCAAAGTATTAGGATGCATTACAAGGGGTATAGAGTCACAGGATGAAAGTATTTTGCCGTTTTATAAATCCTTGGTAAGATCTTACATTGAATATTCAGTACAATTTAGGGCAGCAGTCCACAGACACTGTATGGAATTTGAAAGGATTTATAGACAGTCAACAAAATTAATAAGAGGAATGGAATACTTTACTTATAAGAAAAGGTTTTCTAACTGGGATTGTTTACTCTGCAAAATAAACATTTATGAGGCAACATATTTAACATTTGCAAAGAAATGCAGGGTCAATAGAAAGGATTCTCTACTCTGAGAATGGTTTAATTCATAATTTACCTTAAGGCTGGGAGTGTGCAGTAAGCTTTACTTGGTTTTACTCAGTACTTGTCTATAGACAGACAGAATGTGTGGCTAGGAGAGTTATATGTCCCTCATAGTGATCCATATCTACTTTTGTTGAAACATATGGTTATTTTCCTGTATGTTGTATTTTACCAATACATTTTTGAACAATGTTTTTAATATAATTCTTGCTTTCCCAACACAGACTCCCTAGGAAATCTATCCTGTATAATTTACTGCCCTTAGTTTAAAAATTCTATTCCTTGCTGTAGTCAAATCTTTCAGTCCTCAGATTGCTCAAGGAAGCATACAGACTTCACCCCAAGACCAACAGCAATCCCCACACAACCCTTTCTGTGCTGGTGGGTTAAGCTACACACTGTCTTTTAATATAGTGATGGAGCAAAAAAGAAGGATCTATTGACACCCCCAACAAGACCAAAGTCATTTTTTTACACAAATTAATGTATGATCACATTCACTGAAGATTAACCAAACATTAATGTGAGTTTTATCTCTGTGGAGCAATGTGATACACTGATAAACACACAGTCTGATCACCTAAAAAGAGGGAAAGCAATTGCAGGTTTTCTTTTCCTTTTTCCTACTACTATAGGGTGCAGTAGGTTTGTGATGTAAGTGATCAGTGCACAGGAGACTTGCTGAGATGAGAAATGACAGCAATCAGTTGAAGGCAGGGCAGTATGTACAGTCGTACTCCTACCTGTGTGTAGATTTACACAAGATACTAGAGGAAAAGCAGTGCAACATTATGGGACATCAGCAGGGGTTGGCGAGTATCCAGCATCGGGAATCTGCAAACAAATCAAACAGTTTCAGGCTGATTTTGGTACCAAATGTCAGGCGAACAATGAAATAGTAAAGCTGGATACATTGAACCTCCTGGAGGCGCCATAGTGAGGGATGGACAAGGAGGAGTTTAAACGCATTAGCAATTTTGGCCTTGCACAGCCAACAAACTTTCCCAGCTTGATGGATGTGGGTGATAACAATGTCTGTGCTGGGAATTTATACTGGGAATTATGTAGGAGTTGGGGCAGATACATCTATGATAAGCCTGTTTTTAAAGGAGACCTTTCTGGTGGTCATACTTGAAAATGAGGCTTTCTCCAGTCCTTTTCTACTGTGTTTAATGTCACACTGGAAGTACATTATGGATCTACTCAGTCGGTGCACAGGCAGTCAAACCCAAGGTACCAAGATTTCTGTGCCAATCTGTTAATCTTTAAAGAAATCCACATTCTCTTAAAGTAGCTCTATTCACGTATTAGGACTTTGACCCGTTAAATCTGTGAGTTCCATAATGGTGTGCAAAATACTGCTGTAATGCCCTGAATACCCTTCTGGCACTCAAAAGGTCACAGCAACTCCACTAATATCAATCAGAGGTCATGAAATGGTCATTCTGCATTATGTGGATGGGATATTAGAAGAGTTGCTGTGACCCTTTGAGTGCAGAATAGTATACAAAGTATTGCAGATTTCATAAAGTAATATATGAGGTAATGTAGTGGGTAAATGGAAGGCGCTGGGGGTGGAGGATCAGGTGAGGTGAGAAGAGATGGATGCTGTTAGAATGCCTCTGCTTGGTGGGGCAATGGCACGTAGGTGAGGGGGTAGAAGGAAAAGCAGAAAGGGAATGAGGTGTATCACTAGGAAGAGAGAGTGCCAGGGACAAAGTACCGGCCCTGATTGAGGGGGCTAGGCTGCTGGAAGGTGGGACCAGCTGAACATTACTAGGGTAAGAGAAGTGGCAATGATAGTCAGGGAAGGGGGCTGGGAATTTTTTTTTTTCTAAAGAACTGTCTTGACTAAGTCCAGGGAGGGGATGGGATACACAGTTCAGGTTGACTGAGGCTGTTGATTGGCTGGGAGGGTGGATGGGAATCAGAATTAGTAGCGATCGCAATGACAATAGGGAGGAAACTAAAGCCTTGTTCGGGCTGAGAGTGCCAAGGAAGGGAGCAGTAAAGGTCGGCTAAAGGAGGAGAGAATGACAAGTGGATGTGGACGAGATGGATGATCAGAAGGTGAAACTGACCTTCACTGCAACTGGGTTTAGGTAGGCTTTTAGCACCTCCCATAAATACATGCAGGTGAGCTTTACAGACACATACACATATACACGTTTATACTCATACTGTATATAACATACACACACAGATAGCAAACAGTTGCACCAATATATACACAGACATACACACAGTCTCATGTGGACACACAATTATTTTGTGCTGTAAATCATCCCCACTCTTTACTCACATACATACACACACACACACACACATATACATGTGCGCACACACACTCATGCTCACACACAGACATGTACACACACATGCACACAAAAATATACATGTACACACACATACACACACAAACACAAATATACACACATGTACAAACATACAATAATTTTACACTATAACCGACTCCACTCTGCTCTGGAGAACAACTCAATGACAAATAAGATGTTTCAGTCATTTTTACATTTTATTGTTTTTCAGAAGATTCAGCACTTTCATTAGATACTGTTGGTTTATGGATACCCCATTACATGGTCAGAAAACCTCCCCAGAATGCAAATGAAATAGATCACTATATGTTGCATTTCCTACTGTACACAGTGAGGAGATGTACTAAGAACTCCCCCACACACACTTACTTGGTTACCTCCTCCCTCCCCTTGTGTGTCTCCTCCTCCATGTAATCAATGACTGTCTAAGCTTACAGTCTACCCCTGACACTGAAAATCTTAAGGCGGGGGGGGGGGGGGTGAGAGTGCAGTCTCTCGTATAACGTCTTCTGTTAACTCACAGACTGCTGAAGGAATTGGTGGTGAAGACGAATGCAACAGAAAATGGTACTTCTCCTGTGTGGAACCCGTGCACACATATGTACCACAGATAAGGAGCCCATACTACTTCCCACAAAATCAAGGGCAACATATCCTGGGGATCATCTATTGTAGATTAGCTCATCATGTGTGTGAAATGCCCCAAACAGGACTATATGTGGGTGACACAGGACAGACCCTGAGAAAAAGGATGAATTCTCATAGGTCCAAAGGAACAAAGGAGACACCCAGTGGGGTCAACATTTCTGCAGAACAGATCAGAGCATTAAACATCTCATAGTGACTGTCCTGGTGGGAGAGATAGAAAGATCTGGGAGTATAAACTGATAAAAACCAAGTTTATAACCCAGAACTGTATCCTGAGCCATTCTAATTAATTTTATCTCATTATCCCACAAAATAAAAATGCTTTTTGTCCCTTTGGATGCCGGGGCGCTGCACATCTCATTGTAAGTGATGGGTTGTGAACCCCTTTGGCATTTGGAGGGTTAACCTATACATTCTTTAGACCTAGCCATCTCTGTCAAATTCACTGGAACATAAAAAAGATAATTATCTTGTTTTCATTCTCTAGTGCACTTCATAGAGCTGTAACAGAGCATAGAGTATAATTTATTGCCCACACCGGGAAAATAAATAATTTTAATGGAATCTGACCCATTGGGTGACACAGAGGTATCAAATGCATTGTGTTATAGTGTGGTGGCTACATCTCTGGCGGTCAGGGGGGTTAGATGTTAAAATTATGTATATGAGCGTTGTACATTGTACATAAGTGAATGTATTGTACATTCAGTTTTCATTCTTATTTCATTATTATTTCCTTGTTATTCTGCCTGAAAAGGAGACCTAGTTGTCTTGAAATCTTATATCCAACTCCACTCAGTTACCAATAAAGGGATCATTTCTACTCTACTAGTGTCCTGCACCGAAATTCACTCAGTTACCAATAAAGGGATCATTTCTACTAGTCTCCTCAATCCAAATCCACTCATCATTTCTATTCTACTAGTCTCCTGCATCCAAATCCACTCAGTTACCTATAAAGGGATCATTTCTATGGCTAACATGGTACCACACTTTACCCAGATTTATTTTAGGCATCATTTTGCATTTGCATAAGTAAATATATGTTGTTGGAATTGATATCCATAAATTACATACAAAGGAAATACATCAATACTTATTCCCATTTCTCTTCGTACCCTATATATCACTCGGCTTCATGTAAATTCACTATCAATGAGAGTTCAGTTTAATGAATGTTCATATTTGAGAAGTGGGATTTGTGTAGGACACTTCTAAGGGCGTCTTTAAGGTCTTTGTTCCTCAGACTGTAAATAAAAGGATTTAATAAAGGTGTAATTACTGTGTAAATAACAGACACAAGACTGTCCCCTATGTTGTGTTCTTGTGGTGCAGGACGTAAGTATGCAAATATGGAAGTCCCATAGAAAATGAAGACCACAGTCAGGTGAGATGTGCAGGTGGAGAAGGCTTTATGTTTTCCTACTTTGGAAGGAATTCTCAGTATTGCCTGGAATATTTGTACATAAGGGATAAAGGTTATGCCAAAGGCAAGTAAACCGAAAGTTAATATAATTACAAATATAGACAGCATGTTTATAAAAATGTCAGTGCATGAAATCTGTAACAAGAGGGGTAAGTCACAAAAGAAACCATAGATGGTGTTTTCCGCACAAAATACCAATCTGCGTGTGCAAAGAGCATGTATCAAACCATTGAAAAGGCCCAGAGTCCAAGCCACGGAGGCCAAGAGCACACAGACTTTCCAAGACATGATGTGAATATAGTGCAGAGGGTGACAGATCGCTGTGTATCTATCATAGGACATACCTGCCAGTAGGAAGATCTCTGAGCCAGCAAAGAACAAGAAGAAAAACATTTGAGCTACACAATCTGTCAGGGAAATTATATTTCTTCCAGAAAATAAGTCAGTAAGTATTCGAGGGACAGTGACAGTGGAAGAAAAAGTATCCAAACAGGCCAGATTGCTGAGGAAGAAATACATCGGGGTGTGTAAATTATCATCAGTTTGAATGAGAACAAGAATGAGGATGTTCCCAAATAATGTCATCAAGTACATGAGGAGAAAACAAGGAAATAATAGATATCGAATCTTTGGAGAATCAGAGAAGCCAAGAAGTATGAATTCATGTAATATTGTTTGGTTTTTTAGTCTTATTTTGATGTTCATGTAGCCTTCTGCATTGGAAGAACCTAGAAAACAGTTATAAAGAGAGTGGTGAGAAGATACATAGAACAAGATGTATTACATGGTAAGGAAATTCTCCATGGATACATTTAAGAGAAGATTAGATGCATTTCTTTAAACAGGGAACATATCGGGTTATACTGTGTATTTTTAGGCAAAACAGGAAGTTCAGATAAATACTAACTCATTTGGAAGTAGGAAAGCTATATAATTCTCATATTTCTCTGAGTTATTATGAGGCAAAGGCTGAACGTGGTGGTCTTGTGTCTTTTCTACAACCTAATTTTCTGTGTTACTAAAAACTCCTCAGTAATTATCTCCTGGATAAGGATAAGGTATAAAGTATCATGGAAGTTGGAGGATTTTCTCCCTGCCATGACCTTCCTATGAGTAGCAGAGATGAGCAGCTTGCTATTAATTTAGTGCTTCCAAGAACTAATTGCCCTGTTTGGTCAATATGACATAACTGGACAAACCATGAAGCTGTTTTTCTTTCCCTAATGCAATAATAAGTAATATCAGACAACTAGAGTAATAGATATTAACTCCATGGAAACTGGATATTTGAAACTACAATAAATGAGGTGGAGAATATTGAGTGATTTGAATTTCTGGATGTTCTTTATGGAACGAATGGTGGAAACGTGTAAATATTTTCAGTTGTAAACTGTGACTAGAGGTTTTCTACTGTCTATAAACCTCCCTCCTTGACTTGTTTGTTCATTTCAGATCAGACTGATATTAGAACTCACAATAAAGGGAAATGATTGCTGATGATCTCCATGTGTCAGAGTCTGTAATGGACAACCTGTGGTCTTCCTCCAACTATTGTTGGACTACATCTCCCATCATCCTAGGCTTGCCATTGGTCTGCTGTGTATGATAGGACTGTAGTCCAAAAACAACTGGAATGAAGTCCCGCTCTATATGGGTCATTGTTAGGGATGGGAGAAAAATTTTGTCTCAAACTGAATTTGGCGAAAAATGGTACTTTACACTTGGCAAAAAATTTCCCTCAAAAAGTGCCATTTTCCCCGCTTTTTTTGCCTAGCGCACTCCACCACGCAAAAGTTTTCTCCAGCCATATAAAAGGGTGTCAGGGTGTCACAGCAGCCATTCTGTGTTTGTAAAAGGAGAGAGCAGCATGTTTTTGAGCTACAGAAGATTGTGGAATAAAGGGGAATTGAAGCTTAGTTTAGGGAGTCATTTAGGTGGGACATTTGTTCTTTGTATTAGGAGAGTCTGGGGGCACAATGGGGAGAAGAAAGGAGGAAGGCGGTAGACCCAAAATTACCCAAAATTTGGTGTGACTGACTGACAAGACACAGGCAGTTGGGGTCCAAATTACTTGCTGATTTTACTTTTATTGTCTCTGTGCTGGGGAAATCTGGGGAAAGAAGTTGTTGATTTTGTTTTTATTTATATATAATTTTTTGGGGGATTAGCTGTGATAAGATAGGGTGGACAACTTAAAATAAATAAATAAATAAATAAAAAATAAGAAACATAAATAAACAAATAAATATATTAGACAGCTGACTGGGAGCTCTGTGACTGAGGCAGACTTGATAGACAGCAGATGACAGTGAGAATTGTGTTGAGGCCAAGGTAAGACATCACACTCCATCAGCTGTGTACTGTAGAGAGTACAAACACACACAGCGGTTGAGTAATGTCTAGCAAATGCACAAGCGGGAGGGGAAAGGTGGCGGAAGTGCAGGGACGTGGGAGTAAAGTGTTAGTACAAAAACTGATTACAGAAATGGTTGCTGCAGCATATGCAATAATGTGCAAGAAATGGTGCTGATCCCTCTTCTCCTGGGGTGAATGCAGTTTGTCAAGGTCCCACCTATCACACCATTCCAGGCCCCCACCACCACTGCCATATACATCTGCCACATTGTAGGTTGTACTTTATTTTTTTTTAATCACTTTTCTGTGTGGGAAATATACACTAAATGTTAATTTAGGGGGACCTTCAACACGTGTATTACACCACACCAGTCCCCCACCACCACTACCATAGACATTTGCCACATTGTTGGTGGCACTTTATTTTTTTATCACTTGACATCATCATGAATATGTACCAGTGTCACTTAAGCAGGAAGTAAGTGTTGTGGGAAAAGGACAAATGCTCTCTGCATGCTAACACATTTTTCAAAGTATATGTCGCTGTAGGACTCACAACTTTGACTTCCAGCTACTTATTTCTGCACTACATCCCTCAGAAAAAGTAATATTGTGCTGGGAAACATTGCACCATATTAAACATAGGGAAAATGTGTTGGAACAGGAGAATAATGTGTTAGAATGTGTTGGAATAGGAGAAAAAGGTGTCAGAATTGGAGAAAATGTGTTGAATAGGCAAGAAGGAGGAAAATTTTGCTTTGGAGAAAAGGAGAAAACTTTCACGACAAAAGAGAAAAATTGTCCTTTTTTTGCAAAAAATCATGCGGAAAATTGTTCTCACTTTTCGCCCACCCCTAGGCATTATAACAGCTTTTTCATGCAGAAATACACAAACCAAACTCAGGATATTTTTATTATATACATTTTATATATTGGAAACCCATCACTGGCAGTCCTGGGTGTGACCCGAGTTCTTCATATGAACATTTCATGTTGGTAGTGTTTGTATAAATTAGTACTCATTCTCCTTAATTACCAAAGTGTTGTTTTCCATTATGTAAATATTACAGACTTTTTCATACAGAAATACACAAACCAAATTAAGGTTATTTTTATTACATACATTTTATAAATTGGAAACCCGTCACAGACAGTCCTGGGTGTGACCCTAGTTCTTCATATGAACGTTTCATGTGGGTCGTTTTTGTATAAATTCATTCTCATTGTCCTTATTTACTGAAATGGCTTTTTCCATTATATATATATTACAGACTTTTTCCAAGATGAACTGTATATTGTGTCACAATTCCAAGGAAGACATTGGTTCTATCATATTTATTGTCTGTGAAATTCTCACTAATCAGTTTTTGTCAAAATGATTCCAACCACTGTCAGTCCTCACTTTCTCTTTTTCCAGAAAATGTTGCTACAGTTATTATATTCTGCAAATGGACAGGATATGTTGATACTGGAGAAATAGATTATTATTATTATTGTTATATTATTATTATTATTATTATTATTATTATTATTATTATATACAGCAGATAAATTATCCATCTCTGTATGGGAAATATACACTAAATATTAATAAGTGGAAATTGCACTTACCATACTTGTACTGTTGTCACTATTATATCTATACTATAAAAGAGATTGTGGTAATATGACCACAAATTCTACAGATGTGCCTGACATTCACATCTCCTCCTGACTGCCTGTGTATAAGATACAGGGGGCATGATGTTGATAGTCAAAATCTCTGCAAGGAGTTTCCACACCCCTCATTATTCTCTCTTCCAAAAATTAAAAACATGGGGGACCTTTAACACATAAACTACCAGTAGTACATAGCCAAGGATGTCCTCACCAACTCACCATGCGCACTCATCCCTCTCCAAGAATACCTTGACCTGCAATGGGTCATCAAACAGCCACCGTCCAGGGGAAAACCTACAGAAACACAGGCATGGAGGGGCTGGGGAGCAGGTAAGTAGACTGCTCCTCACTCTGATGATGGATGCCTATCACAGTGCCTGTGATCCTCCTGTCACTCTCGTCTGTGGCATACTCTGATTCGCTGAGTTGGTTTGGCCCGCCCCTGGTGACCTTTTTATACCTGACCATCACAACTGTCAGATGCCCTTTCGTGGTGTTTCTGAGCCAGTCTTGCTGTTGCTGTGTTCCTGTGTCCGGATTCCTGTGTACCGACTTTGGCCTGTCCTGACTACACTCCAGTGTTTCTGATCGTGTTTCACCCGGCTTGTCTGTGAACCTCCTATGTACTACGACCCGGCCTGGCTGACTTCCTGCTTCGTGATCAACTACGGCCTGTTCCAGTGACCTGTGTTTTCCTGTTGTCGCCGCCGCAACATTCTGACTCCTGCTGTGTTGAGTGCTGACGCAGGTTGACCATTACACTCCGGTGTAACCCTTCTCCAGTGCAGAGTTCCTTGCTGATTTGCAGAGCTGTGCTCCTTGTACCGAGCCTCCATACGCTTGCAGAGCTTAGTTACCATACCGAGCCTTGGAGATTTAAACATACTCTTTAACCCTTGCAGTGCCGCCTCTCTCTTGCCGAGCCTCCATTCCAGTCATAGAGCCTTTACCTTATTGGTCTACGTCTGCTGAGTTGGCCGCTAGCGTGGACGGCGACTCATATATACAACTGCAGAGTAGTCAAGTCTTGTCGGTCCGGTTGGGCACCGTAGTCTCTCAGTATTACGTTGGTTACCGGAGGTATCCATTGCGGCTATTGGTTCTGAGAGAAAGCAAGGGGCAGGCTCCAAGCTCTGGCAGGTTCTGAAGGTATACGCCCGTGGGGGCTATTGGCTCGATTTGTGCTCACTTTGGTCTCCGGTTATACGCCCGTGGGAGCTAAACGCAAGCTCTTGCATCTCAGGCTATTCTCCGATTACGCCCGTGGGGGCTACATACTCTCGCACTTGCAGTATCCGTTGTCTCATTGGATACGCCCGCGGGGGCTATATTGGGTCACTGTTCTACTAAGCTTATGCTGGTCACTGAACATCTTCTACCCTACCATCGCATGAACTCTGTGTTGTGCACATATTCTCAGTACATCACTACACCATTTGGGCGTGCCAAACCCTACAGCTGAGACGGACTGATTGTTCTTATTTACCCTTTAGTGTCCAGCTTGCTATTATCTGTACCGTTTAGAGTGTGCCTTCTATACATTATAGTGAATCTCTGTGTACTATTGTATTCACTTTGCAATTGTTGCTGTCACCTGTAGAGGGTGATTATTTGCATTTATTTTCATTCAATAAACGCTGTTTTATTTTACCTACTGGTCTGAGTGTCCTAATAACTGTTACAATACCTCTTTTGAAAACACAATGTTCCACAGCTCCTAACCATCTTAGTACCACAGGGGTACACAACACATTGCAAACCAATGCCTTGCCTATCCCTCTGCCACTCAGAGGTGGTCACATCTGTGTGACATTGTGTTTTTAAAGAGGCATCATCAGAGTGTGGAGTGACCTGTTTGCCTGCTCCCCAGCCACTCCATGCTAAGGTTACTGCTGTTCCACTATATCCAGCATCCACTGTATCCGCGGAAGGGGAGGAGATGTTGTGTCTGCCTACAGTTCTAATCCTCACACTGTTCACATTAAGTACACAGCCTGCACCTCCCTGAGGTCTGTTCTGAACCTGAACTTCTTCTTTGATGATGTGTTATACACGCATGTGTGTGTGGCATGTGTGTATCACACTTTATGTATTTATGTGTCTGCATTTTGTGCATTGCATGTACGTGTGTGTGTCTCTCACTCTTTATTTATGTTAGTGCATGTGTGTGCATTTGTGACTGTGTGAGCATGTCTGTGTGGCTCACTATGTGTATGTGTGTTCCATGCATATGTGCGTGTGTGTCTCTCTCTCCATGACTGTTGCATGTGCATGTGTGTATGTATATCACTGTGTCTACATTTGTAATACTTTTACAACCAGCGCTGTGTCTTTTCTAAAATGTATTGCAAACAAATTATACATTCCCTAAATAACATGACGGACAACACGGTCCCACATTGCTAATCTATAGTAAATTAGGCAATATGTTATTGATTACAAACTGTTACAGTTTACAGCTTACCTTGTTTGCAGAATCATCTACAGGCGCAAGGCTTCAAGCATGCTGCAGGCCTCTGTTTTATGTGTTTGTTTCCTGTAGTCTCCTCCTACCTACTTCCCACTTCCTGCCTCTGAGCTGCTCCTCCTACTTCCTGTGCAGGTGTTTAAAAGGCAGACTGAGTCCTGACTCAGTCTCCCTTGCGTTGTTGTCATTAGGTGGAGTTACTTGGGTTCTGTGTATGACCTGGCTATTTATGAGAACCCTCTCTGTGTATGACCCAGATAAGTATGAGAACCCTCTCTGTGTATGACTCTGTGATCACGAGTACCCCTTACCATGATCAATTTGTGCTATTGGCTTAAGATTGACCACTGTTGTGGTCAGAGGGTCTGATTGGTGACTGCAGGCGTGAGTCACAGGGTCTCGATATAGAGACTTCAGGCAGAGGCACAGGGTCTCTTGTGGTGGTTGCTGGCGTGAGCCACAGGGTCTTGATATGTGACTTCAGGCATGAGTCACAGGGGTCCGATATAGTGACTGCAGGCAGAGTCACAGGATCTCTTAGCGGTGACTGCAGGCGCGGGTCACCAGGTTGCTGAAAAGGTGTGGTGTTGCTGGTTTGACTGATTGCAGGCGTGGGTCAGTTCTCCAGTCCAGCAGTCCTTGTGTTCCTGTTCATCGGATCTAGATTGCTGAGCCAGTGTCCACAGTGGTCGCCTGTTCCAGTGTTCCAGTTAACGGATCAAGAGCTGGCATTCCTGTTTCCTGCTGAGACTAAAAGGGGCTTTGGCCCAGTCTCTAGCATTGTGGTCTAGCGAGAGGCCTACTATTTCTGGTAATAGTGTCACCAGCTAGTAACCCTTTGCTTATTGTACTACTTATTTATTGCTGTGATTTATTCTAATAAATAGTTTGCATTATATTACAGTACTGAGTTCTTAGCATTCCTGGGTGCCTGTAACACAAACATATTAAGATCACAAATTATCATAAAGCATTGATACGAGGGTTGAATTAGGGTTGAAGCAGTCCATTACCAAAATCCAAAAATGTAAATTTCCCCTCAGGCGCTGGATTTTGAATATTAAGATTTCTACCTTAAATCAATGAATATTTCATAAATTGAGGTCATCCACTAAACTAGAAGAAAGGATGTTTGGACTGAAACAAAGGCATGACTTTTTGTACAGTAAGGACGGTAAAGCTAAGGAATTCTTTGCTTCATAATGCTATACTTGCAGATACTTTAACTGCATTAAAAAAAGCAAAGGATACTTATCTGGCACAGAACAATTCTGACAATTATGACAGAAGACTTCAGTGCAGATAGGATGTTGATCCAGGGAAATATTTGACTGACATTTGGAGTCAGGAAGGAATTTTTTTACCCACTTGGGGTTAAATTGGAAATGGCTTCAATGTTTTTTTTTGTATTTTTTTCATCTGGATCAACAGAGGTGATATGGCTGGACTTATTATAATAATAATAATAACTAGTATTTATATAGCGCCTTTCTCCCAGTGGGACTCAAAGCGCTTTCAGCGCACGCTCTCGGAATTAACCAAATCGGCAGCTGAAATAATAGATGTTATTATTACTTGATGGACCCAGGACATTTGTTGGCCTCATCAACTATGTTACTATGTTAAATATTCTTATTTATAAAAACAAACACAAATTAATTTGTATGACTGGAATTATTAGTATTAAAAAGCACTGTGCTTAAGCAACAAGTCATACATTATAAATGTAAATATTATATTAAATATAGTACAAATTTAATTTTATATATACAGTATATTATATTATTGTAAGTAATTAAGTATCATTTGGTATAGATCAGGTAAAAACATTGGGCCAAAAATGTAGAAAGTATGGACTTACAGATAGGACACTGGAGTCCCCTTGCTCACAGTGCCTAGAGAGATCAGATGCACCTCACTGATGAGGCCCAACAAGGCCAAAACGTATGTCTGGGGTTGGCTGTTTCTCTTGTTCAGAGGGGAATTGCCTGGCACTTCGTGGCTGGACTGCCTTTTGGTAGGATCAGTATGATGTGCTTTAGGATATTTCCTCTCTGTGAAAGGCAGTAGTGAGATAAAAGAGATTGCACCCTGGGTAGGACACTTATCCTATAGAGCCTCATCAATTCGAGGGCAGGCTCGTTCCTAGTTGAGTGTCTCTGACTAGCTCTTTGCAGTCCCCTTTTCATCCCTATTTACTCCAAAAACTAAATCTGTGTTATTATTCAACAAAAACATACACATGGAGATAAAGAATTCCTTTGTATTTTCCATGTTTTAATTACAGGGTTAGTAATAGTTAATGTGTAAAAATATAAATATTGTGAGTAACAGAAAGGAAACCCACTGCTGAAAGATGTTCTATTCAAAGGTATTGCAGCTCAAAATTTAATTTTTTAGGTGCAATATCTCAATGGCCTGAAATTGTACAGTGGCGCTGTTGCTACACCATCCTATGGACAGCTGTGGCCAGTGGACCATAAACCTCCATAGGATGGTGTAGCAACAGCGCCATTGTACAATTTCAGGCCACTGTGATATTGCACCTAAAAAATTCAACTTTGAGATGTAATACCTTTTAAATAAAATTCTTTTGAACAGCGGGAGTTCCCTTGTCTTACTCAGCGTACAAACACTATAATATACATTGTTTTACATTTAAGTATTTCTGTCTTTTTAAATAATCTTAGTGAAGAAACTGTTTTTTAAAGATCAGATTTTCTTGCTTTATCTGAGTCAAAAATCAATGAATTTACTTCAAAGTAACAGTGTTCGTATGGTGTGTAAATGACTGTATAAATGTATGTAGGAAAGAAATATTATTGTTATTATTATTATTATTATTATTAATGTCCCAGTTGTCACTAGTGATATAATTTATCATATATTAAAGTCATTCCTGTTTAATATTAATAAGACTGGATGTAATTACATTTCTATGTATATTAGTAACACAGATCAGTAAGATCAGACACATAATAAATAAGAAAACAGGACAGGTATTTAGGATTCCCTGACACTGTCCTGCAGTCAGTGGATTATTAGTTTTATCCTATTATCTGTACTAAGACAGGTCCAGGGTGTATTTACATGGACAATAAAAATCTACTAATATAATATATATTAACCCTTCAAATACCAGAGATATCTTCTACACATTCTATACAACCTCCTTTTAGACAGAACAAATTGTGCAAATGAAAAGTAATTACAGTCAGATTGTCCAGACATTTTGTTTCAACCTCATCTGTGTTATTTACACATTTATGTAACTGGCATTGAGCTCCCTGAATTTCTTTTTCCATAGAGATTTCTGTCAGGGATTATGACAGCAGGTACAGTGACACAAAGTTGCACTATTCCTGCAGCAAAACAACACTGCCTCACCTACAGCTTACAGATCACTAACTGCTGCAGAGATAGCATTACATTGTATCACTGTCCATACAGAGCTTTCAGTGTTGCAGGGCTAGTGTTACATTGTATCACTGTACATACAGATTACAGAACACTCAGTGCTGCAGGGATTTTGCTACATTGTATCACTGCCCATACAGAGCTCTCAGTGCTGCAGGGCTAGTGTTACATTGTATCACTGTCCATACAGATTACAGAACACTCAGTGCTGCAGGGATTTTGCTATATTGTATCACTGCCCATACAGAGCTCTCAGTGTTGCAGGGCTAGTGTTACATTGTATCACTGTACATACAGATTACAGAACACTCAGTGCTGCAGGGATTTTGCTATATTGTATCACTGCCCATACAGAGCTCTCAGTGTTGCAGGGCTAGTGTTACATTGTATCACTGTACATACAGATTACAGAACACTCAGTGCTGCAGGGATTTTGCTATATTGTATCACTGCCCATACAGAGCTCTCAGTGCTGCAGGGCTAGTGTTATATTGTATCACTGTATATACAGATCACTCAGAACTGTAGGGATAATAATACACTGTATCACTATTTCTGCTCTTACAGTCTGTGACAGAAATCTCTGTGGAAAGAGATTCAGTAAACTAATTTTCATGGATAGAGGAATGTAAACAAATGAGCTAAGATGAAAAATAATAATACTATTATCTATAGGTAATTTCACTTTATGTATTATCAATTTTTAGAATATGTAAAGTAAAAAGGAGATGACTGTCACTTTAATAGAATTTGACATATTTACTATTACAAAGAAATGCATTGGACACCCCTCTGGCAGTCAGAGGTTTAATAGGGGCGCATATCAGATTACTGTGAGTGATAAGGTAACAGCTCAGTTTCCTTACTAACTCCTAAATCAGAAGGAACTACAAATCCCATCATCCCCAGTCACCCGATGGTCCATACAGCTAGTTAGGTTATACACTATGTAATGTGCTTTTGTATAAATAATAATATAACACAGGTCAGGATCAGATCTGGTATAGAATAAAGAAGGATTCAGCTGTATTCTCTAATCAGTTTACTAATAACGATCTGTCCTTGGTAAGTAATTGTGGACTCACCGGTGATCATTCTGGATAGATTCCTGTGCTGATCCAGTCTGTATATGGTGCTGTGTGTTCTCTGCTATAGATGAGATGTTCCTTATACACGAACCTGACAAATCCTATTAATATTGTGAGGACACACACCCGGTCAGTGTGTGCCTTTTACACAAACATCTCCTTATAATATATACACTTCACTCCTCTATAGAACTGTGTTTGTACTGATTCTCATGGGAAGATTGGAGAAAGGTTCACCTCCTGAGATTCACTCATCTGAGAAATTCACTAGAACTTTTATTAACTCTGCTTTTACTTTTTCTTCTTTGGTAAAATTAAACTTGAGAAAAGTTGTAAACACTCAGAGGACATCATTTGGGGCTGTTACATTTGACCGAAACCTGTGGACTCATATCCATACCCCACGTTTGCTGAAGTGTTTCTGTCACTAAAATATAAAAGTGAATTCAGCTGCTGACCACAGAGGGACACACACTGGACAGTCCTTTATAAATAGGATATTGGTGCATTAGAGTAGGGGTAGGTGACCTTGAGATATTGGCTGATTGGGGATGATAGGAGTTGTAGTACAACAGGTAGACAGGAAAACATTGTTATTATTATTATTAGTGATATCGGCACGGCTTTGCCCCTGCAGTTAATAAGACAATGACTGGTATAATGACTGGCTTCATGAATTGTCAGTGCTTATCCCTTTCAGCTCCAAAAAGGTGTGTAATGCATTGCAAAGTACTGAGTTACACAACTCTCCATCAGTGAATGTGTGCCTGTGTGTTAGCACATGAGTATGTGTGTGTTTCAGTGTGTGTTTGTGCATGTGAACATGTGAGTGCATGTAAGTTATCATGTGTATGTGAGTGTCTGTGTGAGAGTGTGCGTGTGTGCAGTAAGCGTGTGTGAGCACGTGAGCGAGTGGGCAAGTGTACGTAAGTAAGTGAGAGCTTTTTTGAGAGTGTGCTTGAGCGAGTTTGAGCAAGAGCACGTGTGAGCAATAGGACATGTAGGGGCTTGTGTGTACTACACATATGTTTTGCATTTGGTGTTTTGCCTATTGCGTATAGCGGTTTTTCTGTTTCATATAGTGGTTTTCCTATTGCATGTAGCATATAACATCCTAGATATATCATCGTGTATACTGTTTGGCATTTTGCTTATAGCATCTTGTGTATAACATTTGGCATATGGTGTTTTGCGTATTGTGTATAGCATATGGCGCATAGCTTTTCACGTACTGAGTATGGCATATACCATTTGGTCATAGTGTTTGGCATTTTGCATTTAGTGTTCTGCTTTACATTTAGCATATAGCTTTTGGCGTATAGTGTTTTGCTTTTGGCATATTGCATATAGCATTTTGTGTTAGGTGCATTGCGTATAGCGTTTGATGAATAGCGTTTCATGTTTAGCATTATTTTCAATTTGGAGTTTAAAGTCTTGCATTTGGCCTATTGAGTATGTATGGCATATAGTGTATGGTGTTTGGTGTATAGCTTTTGGATTGTTGTGTTTTGCATATTGAGTATAGCGTTTGGCATTGGACATATTGTATATAGCATTTGGCATATTGCATTGATGTTTGGTGTATAGCTGTTGGTGTTTTGTGTTTGGCGCATTGCATTTGCTGTTTGGCGTGTTGCGTATAGTGTTTTGCGGTTGTAGTAGAGCATTTTGTTTTTGGCGTATTGCATATCGGTTTTTGCGTTTGGTGTATTGAGTTTGTGAGGCAAGGGGAGTCTGAGTTGATGAGGCGAAGGGGAAGGAGGTTGTATTCTATTGTATTTTGTATTGTATATTTTATTTATATAATGCCAACCGGTGTACTTGGCACTTTACAGTTTACATTTGATATAGAAGGGGTGTGACGGAACAGGAGGTTGAACTTTTATGTCCCTGTGATATATGAGGACTGTGGGATTCCATGGACATTCCAGAAATACATCTGCTATGGACTTTTCCTGTCTCAAGTCCTTCTACCTCAACCTCGCCATCTATTGGATTGAAACTTGCATTGCAGCATTGTGCTATGCCCTGCCATCTATTGGTTGAATCTTGCATTGCAGCATTGAGCTATGCCCTGCCATCTATTGGTTGAATCTTGCATTGCAGCATTATGCTATGCCCTGCCATCTATTGGTTGAATCTTGCATTGCAGCATTGTGCTATGCCCTGCCATCTATTAGTTGAATCTTGCTTTGCAGCATTGAGCTATGCCCTGCCATCTATTGGTTGAATCTTGCATTGCAGCATTGTACTATGCACTGCCATCTGTTGGTTGGTGACCTACATTACAGCATTGCTGTGAGTATGCAAATATGGCACTGTTGCATTCTGGGACTGTCAGTTTCTCTCCACGGTTTTAATTATACTCCCCCATCTTACATCCTAAAATTGTGATACCAGGTTATGTTTGTTGTATGTCTCGTCAACTGTGTATTATGATATTTTGTTATATTCATGTCACCTTAAGTTGAATGAAGGCTGTGAAAGGCCTGGTATTCCATTTCAATAAAGTTATGTGTTTCCCTACCCCTAAAGCAGATGTTCAGGTTTTGTTATTGGGGAAAGGGAGGCAAAGGAGTGCGCGATATCTCTGTTATGCTGAGGGCTTTCTTTGTGTGTAACTGTGTGCGAAGGACCTTGAGAGACAATGACCAGAGCTCTGCGGGTAACTCCATGTCCCGTTTCTTCCTTCTCCCCCTATGGAGGGGGCTCGGCTGGGACAAATGGGACAGTTCCATTCCCTATTGGGGGAAGGTGGGGGATAGCTGACACCAGGCCCGTGTAGCCAAAAGCGCCTTTATAAAGACAGTGTTGTATTATCTTGGCAGAGGGGTGAGTTCCTGCCAGGAGGAGGTGCCATCGTTGCAGAGGGACCTGAACCTGTTCCCCAGGACAAGGCAAAGGGGTTAGTTCCTGCCCAGCAGAGACTTTTCAGCAAAGGGGACAATACCTGCTCCGCGGTGACCTGTTCCAGTGGGTAGAAGTGCGAGTCCCTACCCAGGTCACTGCTCCCCGTTGGGCTGGCTGCACCTGGAGGTCTTCCAATCCGGTTGACCGCTCCTCCTCTGGGTAGTGCAGCTAGATCCAGTGGCAAACGGCCCAGGTCTGTCCGGTGGTCCTCTGAGGCCGTCTGGTGTAAATGACCTTGTAGGCGCCCCCCTAACGCTACAGGGGTGGGTGCCTGCCGCTGGGGGCCGTCACAAGGGGTACAATAAGTGCAGTGATTAAGTGCTTATAAAGACAATCATAAGGGGAACAACAGGTGAGTATACATGAGGATGAAAGGTCCCTGCCCCATAGAGCTTACAATCTAAGTATAGGATGGGTGACATACAGATACGATCTGGTAGAGGAGGAAGTGCAGTGTCCGACATATAAGATACTGTTTTCATATTACACTGTTGCTATATTTAAAAGGTGCTCTTTAAGTTTGTATTTAAAGTTGTTGAGAGTTGATGCTTGGCGAATACTGGGTGGTAGGGAGTTCCAGAGGTAGGGAGCAGCAAGGGAGAAAGGTGTGTAGTGTGGTGGAGGGTGAAGTCCTGTACCTGGCAAATGGGAGGGTGTGCGTAGAAGAGGGCAGCAGTGTAAAGTGTGTTTGAGGGTGAAGTCCTGTATGTGGTGATTAGGAGCGAGGGTATAGTGGGAGGAGGAGTGTACTGTGGTGGAGGATGAAGTCCTGTACCTGTATGTGGTGAATGGGAGGGAGGGTGTAGGGGGAGGCGGTGTGTAGTGAGGTGGAGGGTAAAGTCCTGTAGTGGTGAATGGGATGGAGGGTGTAGAGCAGTGGTTCTCAAGTGCGACCACCAGGGATGTTGTGCGCAGCCACCATGACAAATGTGCTCATGGTGGCCACATGCAGCCATCAGCTTGGTTATGGACAGCCACCCAAAACGTTTTTGTATGTGTTGATTGGAATCGGGCCTGATAAAAGCAGCATTAAGCAGCTGAGGTGGACTTAACCTCAGCTGTGTCTGGACAGGAGTGGCCTGAAGTTTCTCCCACCAGCCAATTCATATGCAGTATTATGTTCAGCCCACCCCATCTGCTTCAAGCAGCTTTTGTCAGACAGCTTATATAGTGGCACTGTACCATAGTAAAAGCCGAGCACACCAGGATGGATCACGCCATGATGGACTGGCAGCTGATCTGAGCTGAACCACAACAGGTGACCTTTTAAAATGATATAATTAAAGAAACTGGTGTAAGTCAGTGTGTGGTTCTGTGACTACAAGTGACAGTGGGACAAGGCTGATGGGGTAGGCTCTGTGGCTATTGTGGCACATGGAACATGGAAGCAAGGGCCCATGCCCTGGATGCCCTTCCTCTTAGAAAGACTACAAAAACCAAAAAGAATGTGAAGAATACACACCGAGAAAGAGCAAAATGAAGTGGTTTGCTCAAGGCATGTGTAGCCTCTCAGGTGCTGCTCAAGTCATATTTTTCACTCTCGTGTGCCATTGCAGAGAGGACATTTCCATAATCATATTAGTCTGGTCCCACCCACAGACAGTCCAGCTCCGAAATGTCAGGCAAATCCTCTTTGTACGAGAGAAACAGCACAATCCCAGATGTATATTTTGGTCTATGTGGACCTCATCAGTGGGGTGCAGCTGATTCCCTAGGCACATGGAAGCAAGGGCCCATTCCTCGGATGCCCGTCCACTTAGGGAGACTACAAAAAACAAAAAGGTTGGGACGAACACACACCGAGAGAGCAAAATAAAGTTGTTTGCTCAAGGCATGTGTGGCCTCTCAGGTGCTGCTCAAGTCACTTTATTTTGCTCTTTCTCTGTGCGCTTTGTCACATACTTTTTGTTTTTTGTAGTCTTCCTAATCGGAATGGCATCCCAGGCATGGCTCCTTGCTACCATGTGCCTAGAAGGAATCAGCTGCACCCCACTGTTGAGGTTCACATAGACTAAAATATACATCTGGGGTTTGCTGTATCTCTTGTGCAGAGATGATTTGCCTGACATTTCGGAGATGGACTGTCTGTTGGTGGGACCAAACTGATATGAATAAGGAAATTTCCTCTCTGCAATGGCACCTGGGAGCAAAAAACATGACTTGAGCAGCACCTGAGAGGCCACACATGCCTTGAGCAAACCACTTTATTTTGCTTTTTCTTGGTGTGCTTTCATCACATTCTTTTGGCTTTTGTAGTCTCCCTAAGTGGAAGGCCATCTTTGTGCAGGCCCTTGCTTCCATGTGCCTAGAGGGAACATGAACGGAATTCCCCCCCCCCCCCCCCCCCCCCCCCCCCCCCCCCAACATCTACATGGCTTACTGAGGACAAGGTCCAAAAGAGACTGGAAAGGGTTATAATGAATTAAGCTTCTGGACCGGACGTATACACCCAAGGGTACTTAAGGAATTTAGTTCAGTAATAGCAAAACCATTACAATTAATATTTATTGATTCAGTTTCATCAGGCATAGTGCCTTGTGATTGGAGGAAAGCTGATGTAGTTCCATTGTTTAAAAAGGGAGCAAGATCCAAACCAGGAAATTATAGACCTGTGAGCTTGACTTCCATAGTGGGTAAGATACTAGAAGGGTTATTAACTGACAGTATTCAGAACTATGTAAAGACAAACAATATCATTAGTAGGAATCAGCATGGTTTCATGAAGAAGAGGTCATGTCAGACTAATTTACTTGTATTTTATGAAAGAGTGAGTAGTAATTTGGACAGGGGAATTGCTGTTGATGTAGTATACTTGGATTTTGTAAAAGCCTTTGATAGAGTGCCTCACAACAGGTTACTGCATAAATTAAAAGGCTTCGGTTTGGGTGGTGTTATCTGTACATGGATTGAGAACTGGTTAAATGATAGATGACAGAGAGTTGTTGTAAATGGAACCTTTTCAAATCGGTCTAAGGTTATAAGTGGGGTGCCGCAAGGTTCAGTCCTGGGACCAATGCTTTTTAATTTGTTTATTAATGATCTAGAAGTGGGAATTGAAAGTAGCATCTCAATCTTTGCTGATGACACTAAGCTGTGTAAGGATATAAATACAGAGCTGGATGTCTTTTCCCTACAGAAAGATTTAGATAAACTAAGATAAATAGATAAATGTAAGGTTATGCATTTGGGCTGTAGAAACAAACTTGCTACATATACTCTAAATGGGAAACAACTTGGGAAATCCTCATTAGAGAAACATTTAGGAGTACTGATAGACAATAGACTTCAAAGCAGTGTGCAGAGTCACTCAGCTGCTGCAAGAGCAAATAGAGTACTAGCCTGCATAAAAAGAGGTGTAGAAGCAAGGGATGCTAATATTATCCTACCTCTGTATAAATCCTTGGTTAGGCCTCATCTAGAATATGGAGTACAATTTTGTGCGCCTGTTCTAAAAAAAGACATTACTGAACTGGAAAAGGTGCAAGGACGTGCAACAAAACTGATAAAGGGATTGGAGGATCTGAGTTACAAAGAGAGACTAGCCAACCTGGGTTTGTTTACATTAGAGAAGAGACATCTAAGGGGTGATATGATTACTATTTACAAATACATTTAAGGTCAATGCAAAGAACTATCCAATGAATAATTTATGCAAAGAGCTGAGCTAAGAACAAGAGGTCATCCATTAAGACTAGAGGAAAGGTGCTTTCGACTAAAACAAAGGCAGGGATTCTTTACAGTAAGGGTGGTAAGGCTATGGAATTCTTTGCCTCGGGATGTTGTGCTTGCAGATAATGCAACTGCATTCAAAAAAGCAATAGATGCCTATCTAGCACAGAACAATATTGACAATTATGACAGATGGCTTCAAAGCAAATAGGATATTGATCTGGGGAACTATTTGACTACCAATTGGAGTCAGGAAGGAATAATTCCCCCCCACACACACACACTTGGGACTAGATTGGAAATGGCTCCAGAGGTCTTTTGTTTTTTGCCTTCCTCTGGATCAACAGGGGTGTTTTTGGCATGGACTGGATTTGATGAACGCATGTCTTTTTTCAGCCTTATCTAATATGTTACTATGTAATAAGCTGCCCCCCACTGACGAGGTCCACATAGACCGAAACGTACATCTGGGCTTGTGCTGTTTCTCTCGTGCGGAGAGGATTTGCCTGACATTTCGGAGCTGGACTGCCTGTGGGCGGGACCAGACCAATATGAATATGGAAATTTCCTCTCTGTAATGTCACATGGGAGCGAAACATGTGACTTGAGCAGCACCTGAGAGGCCACACATGCCTTGAGCAAACCACTTTATTTTGCTCTTTCTCAGTGTGCATTTGTCACATTCTTTTGGTTTTTGTAGTTGTCACGCTGACCTAGGGAGTCTGAGACAGAAGCTTAGGTTTGATGCTGGAGATTGATGCTTGGTAGCGGAGAAAAGCCTGGTGTAAAGCTGCAGTCAAGGAAGGAGCATGGGCAGGCACCTCAGAACGGTCCTCAGGACCATACCCTTTCCAATCTACAAGATATTGCAAGGAGAGATGAACCATTTAAGAGTCCATGATAGATTGTACTTCAAATTCCTGTTCTCCTTCCTCCAACACAGGAGGGATAGTGGCGGAGGAAGAAAATCGATTATGGGTCACTGGTTTAAGTAATAATAATAATTCATACAGCTGACTTCATACACTACAAATTTATTCTACGTTCTTATAGTGCTGCACTCTCCTTGGCCAAACACTCATACTTCTCCTCTCTAATTTCTAATCTTTCTTCAACCTAAAACGCCTTTTCTCAACCTTCATGTCACTTCTACGCCCACCAATGCAAACCTCTGCCACCAACTTCTCCGCCCAAGATCTCGCCACCCACTTCAAGGACAAGATCGACTCCATCAGACATGACATCTCATCACTTCAACTCCCACCCAGCCAGCCTAGCCCCCCACCTCCCCCACACACTCACTAAGCTGCTTCTCACCAGTCACCAAGGATGAAGTTTCCCTTCTCCTCTCTCGCTCAAACCTAACCACATGCCCTCTTGACCCAATCCCATCTCAACTCACTCAAGAACTTTCACCTCTACTAACGCCACCCCTTACTCACTTATTCAACCTCTCTCTATCAACTGGCACCTTCCCATCCTCTTTCATGCACTAATCACACCCATTCTAAAGAAACCCTCCCTGGACCCAAACTCACTGTCAAACTACCGGCCCATTTCCCTACTCCTGTTTGCCTCCAAACTCCTTGAGCGTCTCCCATATAACAGCTCACTAAATTCCTCTGCTCCCATTCCCTGCTAGACCCCTTGCAATCTGGATTCCGTTCTCATCACTCCACCGAGACTGCCCTCACTAAAGTGGCCAATGACTTGCTCTCTGCCAAGTCAAAAGGCCACTACTCCCTACTTGTTCTCTTGGACCTGTCAGCTGCCTTTGACACAGCAGATCACCCACTCTTCCTCCAAGCCCTCCACTCTCTAGGTCTCTGTGACACTGCCCTCTCTTGGTTTTCATCATATCTCTGCAACCGCTCCTTCAGTGTATCCTACTCTGGCTCCACCTCCCTACCCCTCCCACTGTCTGTTGGAGTGCCTCAAGGCTCAGTCCTGGGCCCCTTGCTCTTCTCAATTTACACTGCATCCCTGGGTAAACTAATAAACTCCTTTGGGTTTCACCATCATCTCTATGCTGATGACACTCAAATCTATCTTTCCTCCCCAGACCTCTCCCCTTCCCTCCTGTGCCAGGTATCTGACTGTCTGTCCACTGTGTCTTCCTGGATGTCCTTCCGTCAACTCAAACTTAACCTTGGCAAAACCGAACTAATTATCTTCCCTCCCTCTTCTAACAGTCCTACTCCAGATATTACCCTCACTGTCAACAACACTATCATCACACAAACCCCTACAGCACGCTGCCTGGGGGTCACATTCGACTCCGCCCTATCATTTATTCCTTACATCCAGTCAATCTCCAAACCATGCCGCCTCCACCTCCGCAACATCTCTAGAATCCGACCCTTCCTTACCCAAGACACTACTAAAATTCTAATCCAAACACTCATCATGTCCCATCTTGACTACTGTAACTCACTACTAACTGGCCTTCCTCTTGCTGCCTAACCCCACTACAGTCCATAATGAACTCAGCAGCATGACTAATCCACCTAACCAACTGCTTCTCCAACACCAGTCCCCTCTGCCAATTAGCACACAGAATTAAATTCAAAATCCTGGTGCTCACCTATAGAGCCCTTACTAACACCTCACCCCCCTATATCTCATCTCTCATTTCCAAATACATTCCCACTCGCCATCTTCATTCTGCACATGACCTTCTCCTCTCCACATCTCTCATTACATCCTCCCACTCCCGCCTACAGGACTTCTCCCGTGCTGCACCCGAGCTCTAGAATTCCCTCCCCCGCCCCATCAGACTCTCCCCTAGCCTTCAGATCTTCAGATGCTCCCTGAAAAATCACCTCTTCAGGGAAGCCTATCAAATACATCCATAAATATTATCACCAAGAACCAACCATTCCCTGGACCACTGCACTCAATAGCACTTCTCACTCCCACCCACTGACCGGCAGCTTATGTGGCAGGAGACACTTACACCCAACAGCACTTATACCTTCTGTATCCTACCCACCTTCCTCTAGACTGTAAGCTCTCACGAGCAGGGCCCTCTGATCCTTCTGTTCTCCACATATGATTTGTACTATTTAATATCTCTGTATGTCTATCCCCTATTGTAAAGCGCTGCGGAATAAGTTGGCGCTATATAAATAAAGATTATTATTATTAATACATGAAACAAATTAGCAATTCCTCATCCAAGGGGAAGTGCTAGTTTGAAGAATACAGGAGTAACTGTCCGGATTATCTTAAATGGGCCAACAAAGCAGGAACCAAATTTCAAAGCAAATTCTGCCATGGGTAAAAGATCCACCCAATCAGAAAGTGAAGAACTGAGAAAGGGCTGGAGGACCCTGACGACTCTTAATTTTCTTCAAGGTGGTGGATGATAATGCTGACACAAAACGGATGGAGGGAAGGATGGGTTCTAGACCTGAAGGCATACTGGCTTCAAACTGCCTGGAAAGGGCATCGCTTTTACAGTCTTGGACCCTGGGCGATAAGGAATAATAAAATCAAAGCGGGTGAAAAATAATGTCCAACGAGCCTGTCTAGGATTAAGTCATTTGGCCGACTCTAATAATTGCAGGTTTTTGTTGTCTGTGTATATATGAATAGGTAATGTAGCTCCTTCAAATAAGTGTTTCCATTCTTCTAATGCCAATTTTTTGGCCAGCAACTCACGATTCCAAACATCATAGTTTAATTCTGCACTGGAGAAGCTCCTTGAAAAAATAGAACATGGATGGAGTTTGGAAACAATTCGGCAAAATTGTGATAATACTGCTCCAGCTGCAATTTCGGAAGCATCAACTTCTAAGATGAATTGTTGGGATGGGTCGGGAATTCATAAGATCTGAGCTGAGGTGAAGGCCGTTTTCAGAGAGGCAAAGGCTCAAAGTGCTGGAGCAGGCCAACAGGCAGATCTGACCTTGCCTTAGTCATAGGGGTGATAATCTGGGAGAAGTGATGGATACATTTTCTGTAATTGTTTGCAAATCCTATGAAGTGTTGGATGGCTTTGATATTACTGGGTACCGCTCATTGGTGTGCTGTGCTGTTCTGCTATTTGTTTTAAAAATTGAGGCAGGAGAGACTCATAGTGACTGCTCTCAATATAAGTAGTAAAATGAGGAACTGGAAGGACCCTTATTATGTGTCCACTGAGTCTGAGGAGGAGGAAGTGAGCAGTACTGAACCAATGCTGTCCAGTCCCTCTAAATCACCCCTAGGGATCTGGGGAAATTTAATGGGAAGGGAGGAAGAAAAGGGTAGTACTAGTGAGAGCAGGACAGGTCAGCTGCCTGTGCCTGCTGCAAGATTTTCTGCCCCTGCTGCCACCATTGCTGTACCTGCTGCCAGACGTGCTGCCCCTGCTGCCACTAATGCTGTGTCTGCTGTCAGACATGCTTCCCCTGCTGCCACTAGTGCTGTGCCCGCTGTCAGACATGATGCCCCTTTTGCCACCATTTCTGTACCTGCTGCCAGGGCTGAACCAGCTGCCACTGATGCTGAACCTGCTGATAGTGTGTCTTGAAATACTCAGGAGCCGGAAAAGGAGAAGATGATGCCAAATGTGACAGCAAGAGACCCTAGGTCACATTTGTCATTTCCAATTAGCCCCGCCACTGCTAGTACTACTACTAATGAGAAGGTCCAGCAGCTTGTTAGCATTAGGAGTGAAGGAGGGGGTAATCAATGTCCTCATATTACTAGTGACTGTGAGACTGAGGAAGAAGACTCTGTGGCTGAACTTGATGTGGTTGGTGTTAGTAGTAGTAGCAGTAACTGTGAAGCAGCTGGTGGGACTAGTGTTAGAGGGTGGGTGGAAGAGCCGGGTGGAAGAGACATTGATGGCCTTTTTAGCAGAAACTGAGATGGAATGGGAGACAGGAATGAGGATGGGCATCATCACCACCACTAGTAGTCAGCTTTTGGAATTTGAGGAATTTGCAGCTGCTCTAATTCCTGCTGCTGCTGAGATGTAAGGGCAGCAGGGTGCTGAGGAGCAGGCTAATGTGCCACAGACCCCTGTGGACACATTGGGAATGGGGTCAACAAGTGATGTGGGACTGGCACAGGTTCCACTTGCCAGTGGCAGCAATAATCATGGTCCTAGTTACAGTGCTGAATCTGAGGCAGTAACAGCAACAGCAGCAAAATTATCCACTGCCAGCACAGACAGTGAAGAGGAATGTGGAATACAATAAGAAAGAGGCCATTCTTCTCCAACTGTTAGACCTTTTCCCTTCCCCCTGAAGTCATGGGTGTGGGATTATTTTTCTGTTGGGGCAGGCACAGTGCAGTCATCACCAACGGTACTATGCACAGTTTGTGACAAGTCAGTGAGAAGAGGAAAGGAGGGAACACACCTTGGCACAAGCTCCCTGATATCACACATGAAAAACAGACATCATGACATTTATGTCAAACATGTTAAAGCCAAATACCCACCACAGAAATCAAGCACCACTGTTGCTGTACTCCCTGACACTCCAGAAAGGCAAAAAGAGGTGAGGCAAAGATCAAAGAGGAGGAAGAGTAGAAAAACCCAGGCAGAGACTGGAAGTTCTATGACAAGTGAAACAACTAGCTCGCCATCACCTTCTAGGGTAACTACATCTTCTGCCCATCCACCTCATTCATTGTTACCTCCTCCACCAAATGATAGCCACTCTGTTGATGTTAGGATTGGGCACTTCATCTCCACACATTGCACAGTGTGTATTGCACTGACCACACATGGCAGTGTAGTGTAGGAGAATTGCAACCAGGTCATCAAGTGGCATCCGAGGAGATTCCATTCTGCAGAATATGCTTAGATGGAGGCAGGGAGGGTGCATCATTAGTATTAAACTGTCAGCAAATTGCCATGTGTACTTCGTGGGTTCTGGACAAGGGGTATAGTGACAGTGGCAGTACTTGGTTTATGGTATCATGGTGTTTGGATACAGTTGTGCCCCCAGATGTTATTTACCACACACACTGTGCACATTGCAGTTGTTGATAAGAGGCACAGTTCCTGCGCTCAATGGAAAAATGTATATTCTTATAACAACACACTCATGATTTTGGAGGAGGGGCAGGTGGAGAAGAATAATTGGGCAACTTCTTCTTTTCTCCATATATACTGGGGGCTATTTATTGTCCTGCTAATGGAGCTAGTAGTGGCAAGTGGAACCTTCATCACCCATCCCCCATGTTACTGCTATTGTTGATACCTTTCCCTTTCAGCTGCCTAATCAGCCTGCTGCTTAAACAACTCAGCAGCAGCAGTACGAACAGCAGTTGCAAATTCCACAATTATGGACTCAGGAGGAGATTTGACAAAGACCAGTGGCCACTGGTCAACATGACCTGCTGGCACTAGGCCAGTAAGGCCTTTTTTTTCATCAGGGCTTGTGCTTTGGAAAAAAAATAAAATAAAATAAACAACAAAAAAATAAAATAAAATAAAAAAATAAACTATTTTTTTGGGGGGGGTTGTTTCTAACAAGCCTAAGTCCTACAGATCAATGTTTCCTTAGGGCTTGTGCCAAACAAGCCTAAGTCCTACAAATCAATGTTTCCTCAGGGCTTGGGCCTCTAATAAGTCTAAGTCCTACAAATCAATGTTTCCTCAGGGCTTGGGCCTCTAACAACAAATCTAACAAATCATCCTCTACAAAATACTCGGTCAAGTATCAGTCCACCCCAGTGGAAGCTTATGTCTGAGGGTTCCTGTCTCTATCACTTTACATACAAATTTATTATTTTATTTATTTTTTATTAACTGCCCCCACCCAACACCAGTCAAGAAACTCCCCCCAAACAAATTCCCTGTTCAGACTCCACCCACCAACACAGGCACCTTCCTCAGACCCCTTTTATACCATGTCTTATGAGGTTCTTTGAATTTTATTTAGGATTTAGTTTTTATTAACTGCCCTCAATCCCAGTAAACAACCCTTCCCTCTTCAACTGATTCTTTCCCCACACCCCACCAACACAGGCCCCTCATACCCCTTTTATACTTATATTTATATATATACTTATATTTGTTATGTGTTGTGTGTAAATTCAATGCTCGCATTGAGTTAAATGAAATGAGTTAGCCAAAAAAAGCAGAAAATTGGCACTTTTTTGGGAAATTATTTGCAAAGCGGGAAGTTCCATTATTCGCCGATTTCAGTTTGAAGGGAAATTTTCCACCCATCCCTATAGAAAAGTTATAGTGTATAATTTACAAAAATATATGGATCAGTTAATGCAAATGAACAAGAAATTGTTCACTTAAAGGGATAGTAATACTTGAAAATAATTTTATTTTATATTGTACCCCTTAAAAAAAACATTAAAAATGATATGTCTTATCTCCCAAACCTTTATGGTTTGGGAGATATTCACAAGCAAAGTTTCCCCCTGAGTGACGTCACTGTTCTAGCTATCAGATTTGGAATCCGGTCCCGGGACCGGCTGCGGCTCTTCAGAAGTTCTGAGATCATGATCTTTAAAAATAATTTCTTCATTGGCATGGTCTACAAAGTGTGCTTGCAATCCAGACACACTTTGTACACAGTTCCAATGAAGTAGTTCTTTTTAAAGATCGTGAACTCAGCACTGCTAAAGAGCTGCCGGCTGATCTGTGGACTGGATTCCAAATCTGTCCACTAGATGGCAGACTTGGCTGAAACAGCCAAGAAAAGGGTACTTTACTTTATTTTACTTGTGAATATCTCCCAAACCATAATGGTTTGGGAGATAAGACTTGTATCATTATTTATTTATTTTTTTTTTTTTAAGAAAAATATTTATTGAAGAATTGGGTTTACAAAAGCACAAGTATAATAATACAGTACAGATATGAAAAAAAATAAGTATAGATGCATCAATGACAGGTGAAAATACAAAAGAACATGGCAGATATAAACTTTGGTATAGAAAAAAAAAGTAATAACATACAGCATTAAATTCGAAGAAGTAGCCTTAGAACAGTGCAGTGACAGTGCGTACCAGTGGAAATTAGCCCAAAAGCTCAATATAAGAAGTGGGCCCTGGGATATAGAGCCAGGGGCATAAAAGCACTATAAACAGCCACCATCGTATCAAGGGGGAAGTAGTGTTCAAAATACAATAGACATAGAGGATGATGGAATCATATCGGGATGCAAATATGTAGAAGTGTACGCGTATGTGTGTGTAAGTGTAAATTATGTTGGTGTGCAAGAATGAGATTGAACTATGGGAGATAGTAGGAAGGAAGCACAAGGAAGCGCAGAAGTAGATGAGGGTAGAGAAGATGAATGAGAGTCAGAGAAGGAAGGAAGAAATAGAAGAGGAAAGAACGAGGAAGTCATAGATGGAAAAAGGGGAGAGAGAGGAAAGACCGGATTGCCTAGGTGGAAGGAGACTGCGCAAGAGCCTTATGCAATATAAGAGCATTGACAGAGTAGTGACATCGCCCAATGCCAAGGGAAAAATATTCCGCAACAAAAAACAAAACAAAACAAAAAAAACACAACAAGACATATCATTTTTAATATTTTTTTAAGGGCTACAATATAAAATAAAATTATTTTCAAGTATTACTATCCCTTTAAGACCATATATAATAGGACATGTTTGATATATAGCATTAGCAATATCAGTGTGGACTATGAAGCCAGATCAAATCTTATCGTTTTGACTGCTGTATCAGAGGTCGGGGAGAGTCAGACAGAGAGTGATGCAAGGGATTCAAAAGGGTGGGAGCACCCCTCCAAAAAAGTTTTCTAGATGGGAGTAATGTGGTATTAAAGAGGAGAAGAGGTGTAAGTCCTGGTCAGAACATGGGATTTATGTAGGACACACCTAAAATCAAATTTAAATTCTTTATTTCTCAGATGGTAAATAAAAGAATTTAATAAATGTGTAATTATTGCTTAAAACAGACACAAAACTGTCCCCGGTGTTGTGTTGTTGTGGTGCAGAACATACTATGTGAAGAAGGGAGTCACATAGACAATGAAGACTACATGCAGGATGTGCAGGATGTACCCTGTAATGTGCAAACACCATGAAAAGATAACAAAAATGATCAATATAAAGTGAGAAGGTATACTTATCTATATGTCCAGCTAAATGCAAGCACACTGGAAATAAGAAACAATGAAGACCCTCGTGTCAGACCCAACACGTATTGCAATAGACTTCGTCAGGGGTCGACGAAGCCATTATATATGACAATGCACATTGTTTGCACAATGCAGGGTACATTTGGCTCTTTTTCTTGAGCCTTTTGTAGTTATTCATAGCACTTTGGTATACTTGGTCACAGCTCCTTATACCTAGCAGGGAGTATTCCTATTAATCAGTACTAGCCTGTCTATTTTTAAATGTTTTTAGCTGTCTTGTATTAATTATTTTGTAATAAAGTCTGTTATTTTGTATCTATTTCATTTGGACTTTTTTTCTGAGTGCCTCATTACATTAAGCTTTCTTTTAAGGGAATCCTGTGATTTTCCTGTTTCCCAAGTTCTCAAAGATGGCTCACTTTATACCTGCCAAAGGAATACTCTTTACCATTGAGAATGCCAATCTATTCATTAAGGAGATATTTTGCCTCCATGGTTTACCTCAGACCTTGGTCTCAGACCTAGGAACACAATTCACCTCACGCCTCTTGTCTGCCTTTTGTGATGCACTACGTTTCCAAAGGTCTCTGTCTACCACCTATCATCCTCAGACCAATGGGCAGAAAGAGTGCATTAATCAGGTGTAGGACCAATCCCTTAGATGCTTTATAACGCATCTCCAAGATGATTAGATTCATCTTCCCCCTCTGGCAGAATTTGCCTACAACAATCCGGTCCATCTGTCAACTAACATGACTCCTTTCTTCATTAATACCGGTCTTCATCCCAATATGTTTCCAGCATTTCTGGTGTCTTGTCCTATTCCTAGTGTTACTGAACACCTACAGACTATGGCCCAAGCCAACAAATGGTGCTCCTCTGCTACTACCGACCAAGTTGGAGTTAAAGTGTGGCTCTCTACCACTAATCTTTGCCTCTCTTGTCCATCTTAGAAGCTGGGGCCTCGCTTCATTGGACCCTTTGAAATCACTCAGATAGTAAACCCTGCATTATTACATTTACTTTTGCCCAACACCATAACCATCTATCCTGTGTTTCATGTCCCTCTGATCAAACCCTGGGACATGAACCAATTTCCTGAATGTTATTGAAGAACTGGAGGAAAAAGAGGTGCATGAAATTGTGGATTCACGCCTGTGAAGGGGTAAATTAGAGTATCTGGTCCATTGGAAGGGTTATGGCCCGGAGGAACGGTCCTGGGAGCCCCTTACCAACATCCATGCCCCTGTCAAAATTCATGCATTTCATCGTCTTCATCCTGCTCATCCTTGCTCCATACCCTCCTGGAGGAGAGTCTAAAGATTGAGGTTCTATCAGGCCTGTGCTTACCGAGCCCTCACTGCCCACCGGCCTCCTCCAAACTTTGTGCGGCGGGGAAGTTGAAGTCTTTCTTTCTGCCATGTCACATTTGTGGACATACTTAAGGCTTGTGACCTCACTGCTGTGCCCCACAACCCTCCAAGTCATGGAAAGGCAGGGGGTTGTTAACCTTCCTATTCCAGAGTTCCAATGAGGGCTTGGTCTGCCAGGTATGCGAGCGGCACGGTGACATTCCCACTGCGCCCTCTCCTCGGTTCTTAGTTGTTGAGCTTCCTGGCGTGCTATGAGTGGATCTCCTTCCCTGTTTTCAGTCTTCTTGTCTTAGAACTCCAGTTGCTGCCCTGCTTTCCTGTGATCCACTCAGCCTTGTTATCCAGCATTCTTCCTGGATCCCAGACCTCAGGCATAGTATATCTACCTTGTTGAACTCCAAACTGCTGACCTCTGGCTATTCCTATTGACCAATGCTTACCTCTCTAACCTGACTTCTGGCTATCAACATTGACCTTGCTGAACTCCATACTCCTGACCTCTGGCTATCCATACTGACCACTACTGCTCTCTCTAATCCTGACCTCTAACTATCCATATAGACCACCGTTGTTACCATCTTCCTCACACCTGGCAGAGTGTTCAGAAGGACCATATCCACATTGCGGAGCCTTACAGGGATGAAGTGTAGATAGAGAACAGCAGAGGATCAAGGATTGAAATTTGTGGTTCCCCAACACAAAGAGGTAGGGGAAAGGAGGTGGTGTTATAACAGACAGAGAAAGAGCAGTCTGACAGGGAGGAGGAGAACCAGGACAGGGCTGTGTCAAGGAGGCAAAAGAAGTGGAGGATTTGTAAGAGAAGTGGGAGGGAAACTGTGTAAAATACACAGTACCAATTTTGTGCTTAAGGCGCTACAAATAGTTTGAATACAGCTTAAATGATTTGTACTAAAAAAGCAATAACTACATTAATATTAATGTTTATGCACCCTGCGGATCTCCTAAATATATATGTCCACATGTTTTAATGTAATATTTAGAATAAAGTCAGTCTCTTTTTTCTTGTGAGTTGTCTGGGGGGGAATCGTTATCATATAGATTTCATATTAGCTCCATCAGATCTGCTGTCCATTATAACACCAGTAGAATGTGAAGTCATCAACTGAAGATAAAGAAAACAAAAAGAAAGGGTACAGATTCCCCTATTAGTAAATCTGTATAATAATACAAATCATACCCCCTACTTAGAGGTGCAAACTAGATGAAGAACAAACAGGAGCATGTAGGAGTCAAATGATCATCAGACAGGATCTCCTCCAGATGAAAATGATATACCAATCCAAATTGCAGAGTTCGAAGGCAGTTTATAAATAATTGTATTCAAGTAATAAATATTACAGTCAGTTTAGAAATATAACATTTAAAATATATTCTTATATTTTTGCCCACTGCATTTCATGTCTACTCTGGACACTTTCTCAAGGGCAATACACAATCAACAAGCATATTCTGTGTAAATGTTGCTGAAAGGTCAAAAATAATTCATATAAGAAATGTCCACTGGATTTAGCTGTGAGTAAGTTACCAGTTACGTTTGTTTGTGTAGTTAGAGATGTTTGAAATATACAATTTTAAATGGGAATTTCACAGGAAAAAAAATCACACATAAAAAAAATCTCAACGCATTCTTCCTAATAAACCACATTATAAATAAATATAGAGTATGATTGTCAGTAAGTCACTGGTTATTTTTGTTAGTATAATTGTTGAAAAGTCCAAAATTTTATGAGAATTTTCACTGAAAAATCACAACTGAAAAAAAAATCTCAATGCATCATTCCAGGTGAAACACATGTAGGGTATTGCTAGTATAGCGATCATTCTGGATTGTATCTATCTTGTCTTTGATGTAGCAGGGAGGATCACGGGAAGTGAAGGTGGTGGAGGAGTAGGGCACAGTGAGAAATTGAAAGTGGAAAAGAGGCATAGGTGACTGGATTATAGAGAGGATATTAGAAGAGATAAATATGACTGTCTGGGTCTGGGAAGTGTGAGGGAACTTAAGGACCATGGGACATTTCTTTGTTTTCAAAAATGGATTCGGGCTCCCGAATGCCATACAGCAGCGCAGGGATCCCCGAATTTCCTGAAGTGCCATCACTGGTCCTTAAATGCAGTACAGCCATGGTCCTAACATGTCATGGGTCCTTAAGGGTTAATCAACCTCACAATTATCATTCCAATCATCCCAAATTCACGTATATAAACTGGATATTGCTGACATATTCTTCATCTAGTAAAACTCCTCAGTAATCATCTCCTGGATAGGATGCTGTACAAAGTAACATGGAAGTTGAAGAGAGTCTACTTAGTAGATCTTTCTCTCCCTGCTTAGACTTTTTGTCAGTAGTAGAGATGAAAGACTTGGAAACTGTGTTCTTCCAATAACTGTTTATCCTGATTCCTCACATTGGTGACTCAAAGTAAAAGGAAATGTTTAATATGTCTCACAATTAGTGGTTCTCCATCCCCAATTCATATGTGTAAACTGGATACTGCTGACAGATTCTCAAATTATCAACCGCTTTTGTTTTCTCTGAATTGAACTTTTGAAAGCCAGCCTGCTTATCTCTACCAAATATAATACAATGTGACTGATGAAGTTTCCTTTTTGTTCTTTATTTGTTTTTATACAATAATATCTGACATAAGACCTGCTATAGTAATTGGCATGAACTAACTGTATGCTAGAGAGTTCTCCATTACATAAGTACAAAGAAGAGGGACAATACTGAGTTTTCGGTTGAGTGTCTAAACACAATTAGTGGATGTATTGATAATAGAAGTTGCTCACAACGATTTCAAGGAATGACAAAACCTGTTACTAATCACAATATTTTACTTGTTTTTTCCTTTCGGATCACAGAGACATTAGAACCCTGATTAACGAAAAAGTATTGCTGATTTTGTGCTTATATCTTACATTATAAATCAACCTGATTTTAAAAATAAATAAAAACAAATGTGGATGTTGAATCAGTAGAAATTTGCACCATGACTTAAAAATAAATCAGAAAAAAACATTCTTAAACATAATACAATTTTAAATATTGAATTCATTATGAAAATTCTATTTTCATTATAAAATTAGACAAGTGTAGTTTTGTCCAGATTACATTTTTTTATCATATTAGTAAAGAACCTTGAATCACAGATGCAGGGAGTGTAGATTTATACACATGAAGCCACAGTCTGCACCTTCGTTTCTTCTTTTACCCTAAACTAACTCTGTGTCTGTGGTTTTGCCCTCAGAAATGGTTCACAGACATCAGAGATTCTCTTTTTATAATGATTGTTTTAATGGTATTTATTTTAGTAAGAGACACTTTTTAAGCAATGAACATTAATTGGAGAAAATAAAGTTATTCTAGATTTTTTTATTCTGTCAAAAACCATACAAGATTTTTTTTAATCAAAGAAGAACAAAACCACTGAAAATGAGTGTTTAGAAGTGATGAAGGCCCAGTTGTATCTTCGCCTCCGTTGCAGACTGAACTGTCCATATAGTATAGTGATTTAACTGAAATAATATTGATGTATTACCTCCCAATAAAATGCATTTAATAACAATGTTTATTAATTCTGTTGGCTTTAAATGAATGGTTTTATGTTTGAATATGAGACCTAATTGCCCATACAAGGTCTCACATTAACCTGTTAACGACCCATGACGTGCCAGGACCATCATGGATAAACTTCCCTTAAGGACCCATGACGGTCCTGGCATGTCATGGGTTAAATAATAGTAGCATGCCTCAGTGCACGCTGCTATCATTCTTTTCAGGCTGAAACTGAGCGCTCCTGGATCGGAACGCTCAGCTTCAGTCATTGTCTGTTCTGCCTGTTCACCTGATCTCTCCAGGAGCGATCACATGTACTGGCATTTTGATTGAAAAAGGCAGTGTGCTTGACACACCTCCTTTGTGTCGGCTCTGTGCCTCTCTCTTCCTTACTATTAAAGGGATAGTAATGTTTCATAATAAAAACAGCTTTAATTAATCATCATAGTATTTGGACTTTGGAGAGTGTTATTTCAGTTCTGTCAGAGTTTTAGTTCAGGAGTAATTCAATGACAAAGTATTCCCCCCACCCCTTTTACTGATGTAACACTGCTCAGCCAGAGCAGAAGGGAGGTGCCCAGATAGACTGCAGAGAGGGACAATCTTCAATTAAGATAAGGGAAAAACCTGAAAAGCTTGTCAAGGGGGCAGGGTTTTCATTGTTCTCATAGGAAGAAGATTGTCCCCTTCTGTTATCTGTCTGGTCTATGGACTGGATTCCACATCTGAGAAGAGATGGTTTACACTAGGTAAAAGGGGCGGGAGGGGAACTTTGCTTGTGAATATCTCTCAAACCATAAAGGTTTGAGAGATAAGACTTATATCGTTCTTCGTGTTTTTTTTAATGCCTACAAAATAAAATAAAGATAAAATGAAGTATTACTATCCCTTTAAGGTAAGGGAGAGAGAAGCAGAGAGCATACACATAGATTAAATCATGCATGGGTTTTTATATGTAGAGCATCGTTTAGGATTTGGACATTACATCTTATGCTGATTGGTAGATTTAGTGTTATTGCATCCAATTTTTCATATAATTTTAAGTATTGAGATATTTAAGAATATTTAGATACTTGTGCCTTTGGTGTATATATATATGTGTTAATTAGATTTGCTGGACAATAGGTACAATAAATTCACATTTTTTACATTGGTAATATTTTGTCCTTTTTATTATATTTATCATTTACAGATTGGTCCACTTATGTCATTCAAATTATCCTGACTTCAAGCACTAAATATTGTTATTTTTGTATGTGTATTATTTTAGAATCTAGAATCAAGGATTCTTTATTTTTAGCAGCTGAAGCGGGTTTTTTATGTTCATCACCCATATTTGCGCTACATCATCTTTGTATATCCCTTTTATACTATGACTTTGGGAAATAAAATAACATTTACTATGTGTTTTGTGTAAATTCAATGTTCCCAGTGATTTCAATAGAATGACTTAGGCGAAAAAAAGTGGAAAAATTACACTTTTCGCAGAAAATTATTCACTAAGCGAGAAGTGCCATTATTTGCTGATTTTGGTTTGAGGTGAATTTTTTTGCCCATCCCTAGTCCCAGTACATTAATAGAGCTTCTTTAAGAGAATGTGGATTAATGTAAAGAGTAACAGACTGGCACAGACAATCTGGTTACCCGGAGTTGCACGCCTGTGGACAGATTGATGATTAAATCAGTAACATACTTCCAGTGTGACGTTAAACATGGTAGCAAAGATTTTATTTTGGGGGGATCTTACAGTGAGCTATTTCTGAAAGTTTCCTGGTATGGTGATGAGTGTTTCTTTTTTTTGGAAGAATACAGGGTGGGGAAAGGTGTCACCTGTTGGTCACTGAAATATAGGCCGTGAGGTCCTGGAGGCTGGAGCAGAGGTGGAGAATCTGCTCTGAACTGTAGGAGAATTGGGGTATCGAAGATGTGGAGAGAAGATCATACATTCCTGGAACATATACTAGGCCCCTTTTTATGTGTAGTGACAATGGGCTGGAAAGGGCACTAGCTAATGGGTAGAGTGACAGAAGGGGGGCGGGTTAGCATGTATAAAACATGGACTGCATAATAAATCAAGAAGTCAAATACATGGGATGGAGGTGGTGTTACATAAAGCAACACATGAGATTAATGAAATGGCTGAATGGAAGGGGCTGGGGAGGAGAATCACCTGAGGAGAAAGGAAAGGAATGCTTTGTTAGAATGTGATGGCATATAGGTGTGGGGATAGGGGGCAGAGCATGAAGGGAATGGATTGGAGCAGGAAGGGGAGAGAGTGTCAGGGACAAAGTATAGGCTGTGATTGAGGGGGGCTAGGCTTCTGGAAGGCTGGACTAACTGAATATCACTGGGGTAAGAGAAGCAGCAATGATAACTAGGGAAGGGACCTCTGGGCAATGGCCAGAGCTGGAACTTTTCTTTTTTCTAAAGAACTGTCTTGACTGAGTCAAGGAAGGGAATGGGATACACAGTTCAAGTTGACTGAGGCTGAGGATTGGCTGGAAGGGTGAGTGGAAATCGGAATTAGTAGTGAACATGATGAAGATGGGGAGGATAAATCAAGACCTGATTGTGGTGAGGGTTCCGAGGAGAGCAGCTGTAGTGGCTGGCTAGAGGAGCAGGAAACTTTGGGTGGATGCGTACAAGTTGGTTGATACGAAGGTGAGACTGACCTCTTCGGGGCAGCTCAATGCTTCCAGTACAATGACCATTAGGGTGGGACTGCAACGGGGTTTTCGTAGACTTTCAGCCCCTTCCAGAAACACATACAGGTGAGCTTTACACACATGCATATACATAAACACATATAGACTCACCCTATATAATAATTCTCTAGGATGTTTGTCAGAAGCCTTCGTGCACAGTAGAGACTGCTCAAACACTCAAAATGCCTGGAGTTCTGTGCTGGGAGCAGTCTGTGCGGAATTCTGGGAGTTCTGTGCTGGGAGCATTCCGTGTGGAATGCTGGGATTCTGTGCTGGTAGGTGTAGGAATGCTGGGAGTTCTGTGCTGGGAGCATTCTGTCCGGAATGCTGGGAGTTCTGTGCTGGGAGGATTCTGTGTGTTTGGGCAGTCTCTACAGCGCATCGCGTGAGTGACTGCAGACACAGAGCAGGACCGGCCTTTTAACCCTCTGAGTGCTGGAGGGGTATACAACGCATTGCGTTAATATCTCCCAGACCTTGGCCCGTGTAAATGGGTTTTACACTAGTAATGTGTATATATAGACACATACACACAGGCACAGAGATATATACAGACATACACACAGACTCACATGGACTCACACATAGATATGCACACCCACAATTATTTTGTACTGTAAATCATCCCCACTCTATACTCACACACATACACACACACACACATGCACACAAACACACACACACACTACTGGTCAAAAGTTTTAGAACACCCCTATCCTTCCAGTTGTTGTTGAAATTTACAGTTTAATGTCTCAATGTACTCTGAAAATAAAGCATACAAGAATAAACAATTGGACATTAACCCTTTAATGATCGACAGTGCACGTGTGCGGCCATCTAAATTTTTGACTCATCAGAGTAGCCCCCTTTTGCGGATATAACAGCTGAACACACTCGTGACATTCTTTCCACAATGGAAATCAAATATTGTTCTGAAAGTTCTTCCCATCACTGTTGCAGAAGTTCCCACAGATGTGTTGTACTTGTAGGCTGCTTTGCTTTCACCCTACAATAACAACTGGAAAAATGAGGGTGGTCTAAAACTTTTGACCCGTAGTGTACATGTACACATACATACACATACACATGTACACCCACACACATACACATGTATACTCACACATACATGTACACATGCACAAACACATACACGCATATATTTTTGTCTGTAACCGACCCCACTCTGCTGTGGAGAACTGCTCAATGATGAATAAGATTTTTCAGTGATTTTTACATCTTATTGTTTTTCAGAAGATCCAGCACTTTCATTAGATACTGTTGGTTTATGGATACCCCATTACATGGCCAGAAAACCTCCCCAGAATGCAAATGAAATCGATAATTTTAAGTTGCATTTCATAATGTACACCGTGAGGTGATGTACTAAGAACCCCCATCCTTACCTGGTTACTCCCCCCCCACACCACCACACCTTGTGCATCTTCTCCTCCATATAATCCACTGACTGCTTAACCTCATAGTCTGCCTCATCACACCGGAACTGTAAGTCTCAAAGTAATGGAGGGGGTGTGGTGGGGGTGCAGTCTCTCCCAAGTCTTCTCCTTCTGTTAATTCACAAACTGATGAAGCAATTGGTGGTGAAGAGCTCACTTACAAATACAACAGAAAATATTACTTCTCCGTGTCTATAAAAGACATGTGGAACCCGTGCCCAGATATGTACCACTGATAAGGTTCCCATAGCACATTCACACAGAAAACACGATATCAGGGGTAAGTTATCTAATGTTGTTTACCTCATCATGTGTGTGAAATGCCCCCAAACAGGACTATATGTGGGTGAGACAGGACAGACCCTGAGAAAAAGGATGAATTCTCATAGGTCCAGTGTGGGGAACACAGGAGACACCCCAGGAGTCAACATTTCTGTAGAACAGATCACAGCATTAATGATCTCAAAGTGACTGTACTGATGGGAAAGACAGAGAGACAGAAAGATCTGGGAGTATAACTGATAACCAAATTTAACACTCTGAACTGTGGTTTGGACCATAATAAGGAATGTTTATCACAGTGTCATACAAAATAAAAAAAACATGTTGGTCCCTTCGGATGCAGGAGGCTTAACATCTCATTGTAAGCAATGGGTTGTTCACCCCTCTGGAACTAACCATCTCTGGTCAGTTTCACTGTAGCATAAAAAAGGTAATTATCTTGTTTTCTTTCTCTAGTGCACTTTATAGAGCTGTAGCAGACACTAGAGTATCATTCATTGCCCATATAGGGAAAATAAGTTGTTCTAATGGAATTTGACCATTTGGGTGCTACAGAGATATCCAGTGTGTTGTGTGTCAGTGTGGTGGATACCTCTCTGGCAGTCAGGGTTAGAAGTATGTACGTGACTTTCATAGACACTTGTATTGTGCATTCAGTCTTCATTCTTATTTCATTCTTATTCTGCCTGAAAAGGAGACCTTCTTGTCTTGAATTCTTAAATCCAAATCCACTCATTTACCATTTCTACTAGTCTCCTGTACCTAAATCTACTCATTTACCATTTCTACTAGTCTCCTGTACCTAAATCCACTCAGTTACCAATAAAGGGATCATTTCTACTCTACTACTCTCCTGCACCTAAATCTACTCAGTTACCAATAAAGGGATCATTTCTACTCTACTAGTCTCCTGCACCCAAATCCACTCAGTTACCAATAAAGGGAACATTTCTACTCTACTAGTCTCCTGCACCCAAATCCACTCAGTTACCAATAAGGGAATCTTTTCTACTCTACTAGTCTCCTGCACCCAAATCCACTCAGTTACCAATAAAGGGATATTTTCTACTCTACTAGTCTCCTGCACCCAAATCCACTCAGTTACCAATAAAGGGATATTTTCTACTCTACTAGTCTCCTGCACCCAAATCCACTCAGTTACCAATAAAGGGATCTTTTCTGCTCTACTAGTCTCCTGCACCCAAATCCACTCAGTTACCAATAAAGGGATCATTTCTGCTCTACTAGTCTCCTGCACCTAAATACTCTCAGTTACCAATAAAAGGATATTTTCTACTACTCTCCTGAATTTTCTCAGGCTAATATTGTACACACTTTAACCAAATTTATGTTAGGGAGCCATTTTGCATTTATATAAGTAAATATATGTTGTTGTGATTATTTATCCATAAATGACATATAAATAAAATACATCAATACTTATTGCCATTTCTGTTTGTACCCTATATATCACTCTGCTTTTGAAAATTCACAGTCAGTGACAGTTCAGTCTAATGAATGTTCATATTTGATAAGTTGTATTTGTGTAAGACACCTCTAAGGGCGCCTTTAAGTTCTTGGTTTCTCAGACTATAAATAAAAGGATTTAATAAAGGTGTAATTACTGTGTAAATAACAGACAGAAGTCTGTCACCGATGTTGTGTTGTTTTGGTGCAGGACGTAAGTATGCGAAGAGGAGAGTTCCATAGAAAATGAAGACCACAGTCAGGTGAGAAGTGCAGGTGGAGAAGGCTTTATGTTTTCCTACTTTGGAAGGAATCCTCAGTATTGCCTGGAATATTCGTACATAAGGGATAAAGGTTATTCCAAAGGCAAGCAAAGCTAAAACAAATGAAAAACATATAGCAAGAATGTTGATAAAAATGCCAGTGCATGAAATCTGTAACAGAAGTGGGACATCGCAATAGAAACCATTGATGGTGTTTTCTTCACAAAATACCAACCGGAGTGTACATAGTGTATGTATCAAACTATTGAAAAAGCCCAGAGTCCAAGCTCCGGAGACCAAGAGCACACAGACTTTCCAAGACATGATGTGAATATAGTGCAGAGGGTGGCAGATCGCTGTGTATCTATCATAGGACATACCTGCCAGTAGGAAGACCTCTGAGCTAGCAAACATCACAAAGAAAAAGATTTGAGCTACACAATCTGTCAGGGAAATTATACTCCTTCCAGAAAATGAGTCAGCGAGTATTCGAGGGACAGTGACAGTGGAAGAGAAGGTATCCAGACAGGCTAGGTGGCCAAGGAAAAAATACATTGGGGTATGTAAATTATCATCATTGTGAATGACAACAAGAATGAGGAGGTTCGCACATAATGTCATTAAATACATGAGGAAAAAAAAAGGAAATAATAGATATTGAATCTTTGGAGAGTCAGAGAAGCCGAGAAGTATGAATTCATGTAATATTGTTTGGTTTTTGAGTCTCAGTGTGATGTTAATGTAGCCTTCTGTACTGGAAGAACCTAGAAAACAGTTATAACTAGAGTGGTGAGAAGATACACAGAGGAATATATATTAAATGTTAAGCAAATTCTCCATCTACTAATGGATAACTTGACATATGAGGAACATCTAGACAAACTTGGTTTATTTACTCTAGAAAAAAGACGACTAAGAGGAGACCTTATCACACTGTACAAGTATATGAGAGGTCAATACAAGGATCTCTGAGGTGAGCTATTCATTCCAAGGCCTGATCAGGTGACCAGGGGACATCCCTTGAGATTAGAGGAAAGGAGGTTTCAACTTCAGCAGAGGAAGGGATTTATTACAGTAATTTCTATTAAATTGTGGAATTCCTTGCCCAAGAATATGGTAATGACAGATACAATGAATACAATTAAGAGAAGATTAGATACATTTCTTTCAAGATGGAGGATAAAGGGTTATATTGTGTATCAGTAGGCAAAACAGGAAGGTCTGATAAATACTAAATTATTTGGCAGCAGGAAAGCTATATCATTCTCATTTCTCTGGGTTATGAAGCAAAGGTTGAACTTGATTATCTTATGTCTTTTTTTCTACCTAATTTACTATTTTACTAAAAACTCCTCAGTAATTATCTCCTGAATAAGGTGCCGTATAAAGTAACATCTCAGTTGGAGGATTTTCTCTCTGTCCCTGACCTGTGTCTCAGTCGTACAGATCAGCAGCTTCTTATTAACCTAGAGCTTCCAAAAGCTGATTGCCCTGTTTGGTCAAATTGCTGATTCAATGACAAAGGAAGAATTTAAAAAAATAAACTGTGCACTATCCCAAATTCAAATGTACAAACTGTGTAAACATAAATGTAAGCTATGTATGGGGCATTGTAACAGCTTTTGCTTTTCCTTCTCTAACAGTGAGCTTTCTGAATCTGTTTGCAGAGAGATTTCTATCAGGGACTTTGAAAGCAGAGAGAGTGATACAATGTATAAACATACAACGTAAAATATGACTTTACATATTATTCACACACAGTAAAAAAAGGAAGGTGACTGTTACTTTAAAGGGATAGTAATACTGTGTTTTATCTTCATTTTATTTTGTAGGCATTAAAAAACATGAAGAACGATATAAGTCTTATCTCTCAGACCTTTATGGTTTGAGAGATATTCACAAGCAAAGTTTCCCTCTCCCACCCCTTTTACCTAGTGTAAGCCATCTCTTCTCAGATGTGGAATCCAGTCCATAGACCAGACAGATAACAGCAGGGGACAATCTTCTTCCTATGAGGACAATGACAGCCCTGCCCCTCTTGACAAGTTTTTCAGGTTTTTCCCTTATCTTAATTGAAGATTGTCCCTCCCTGCAGTCTACCTGGGCGCCTCCCTTCTGATCTGGCTGAACAGTGTTACATCAGTAAAAGGGGCGGGAGGGGGGAAACTTTGTAATTGAATTACTACAACTCTGACAGAATTGAAATAACACTCTCCCAAGTCCAAATACGATGATCAGGGCTTATAATTTTAAGTCCTTTGCTACTAGCCAGACCTGAAAAGTTACTCACCACTGCAATACATAGCATACCCACCAGGGCTGAATTTCTACTCGCCAGGGCTAAATTTTCACTCGCCATTGGCTAGTGGCAAGCAGAAATTTTGAGACCTGCTATGATGATTAATTAGAGTTGCTTTTATTATGAAACATTTCTATCCCTTTAACATGAATTGGTAGAATATAAAATTACTGGGGAATAAAATAAACAGCCACAAAACTGCACAACAGTGTCTAAGTTTAGTATTATTTTTGTCACGCTTGCACTCACTCGTCTTGCTGCTTATTCTTATCACTCCTTTCTCTCGGAGAGGCGCGCCGCTCTTCTGGGATTTTGTGCCAGCGCAGCATCATCCACGTCACTCATGTGCACCTATTTAAGGCAGCCGCTCAAGGTCTCAGTGCACTTTCAAAGTGTTCCTAGAGCGCATGCCTACTACCAGAGTTGCTCTTGGTTTCCCTTTTTAGTACCTTGCCTAGTTAGCTCTCTTTGTGTATTATCCCTGGCCTGTCCCTGACCATCCAGTTGCTTGCTGTTTATTTCTGCCTATCTGACCTCCTGTGTATGACCCGTGGTCTGTCCCTGACCATCCAGTTGCTTGCTGTTTATTTCTGTCTATCTGACCTCCTGTGTATAATTCCTGGCCTTTTCCTGATCATCCAGCTGCTTGCCGTTTATACCTGCTTATCTGAAGTATTGTGTATGATCCTTGGCTTGTGACCATCCAATTGTCTGCTGGTTTGTTCCTGCCTATCTCAATTATTGTGTATGACCCTTGGCCGGTATTTGACTATTCTCTTGTTAGGAGACATCTATGTTTCTGACCTGCTGTGCATGACCTTTGACCTTTGTGATTATTTTCTAGCCCGTATTCCTTGTGGAGTTCACTCTGCTTTTAGTAGCCCCCGTACTCAACCGTTGAACCCTACTCATCAAGCTCTAGCCTTCACCCTTCACTGCAGGAGAGCTGATGCTGTCTGAATATTCTCATCCTGGGCTCTCCTCCAGCTTCTCTGGGGTTTGTCATGCGGCCTTGTGGCTGGCACCTTTATTTTGGCCCTCGCAGCAGCACGGATCTATTTCAGAAAGCCCATGTACCCAAGCTACGCTCCCTAGCATTGTCCCCCCAGCACTCCCTCTTCTGCAAGCCACCCGCTTTCACATTTCTATGTAGACTTTATGTCAGGTCCCAGATTGTGTATTTGTTGTCTTATTCTATGTAGACTTTGTGTCAGGTCCCAGATAGTGAGTAATATTTGTATTATTCTATGTAGACTTTATGTCAGGTTCCAGATAGTGTGTAATATTTGTATTATTCTATGTAGACTTTATGTCAGGTCCCAGATTGTGTGTATTTGTTGTCTTATTCTATGTAGACTTTATGTCAGGTACCAGATAGTGTGTAATGTTTGTCTTATTCTATGTAGACTTTATGTCAGGTACAGATAATGTGTAATATTTGTATTATTCTACATAGACTTTATGTCCGGCTCTAGATAATGTGTAATTTTTGTATTATTCTATTTAGACTTTATGTCAGGTACCAGACAGTGTGCAATTTTTGTGATATTCTATGTAGACTTTATACCAGAATCCAGATGACGATCTGAAGACAGGAGACAGATAGAGTGAAAGTGATACATTTAGTTACTGGGCAGCTTTAGAATGCAAGCTTTTAAGACAACGTTAGTCTCTTTGTCAGGCGTATTTAGAATGAACTCTGAATACACAATACATGACAGGTTACACACTTGTGCAAATTACTTTTACATGTAAATTCCTCTGGAGGTGATTCTCTTATCACCAGCGTTTATCTCACTGAACTTCAGTCTCTATAGAGATCTCTGTCAGGACTGTGACAGCTGATACAGTGACACAATGTAGCTCTATCCCTGCAGCAGGAAATGCCATGTCAGCTACAGCTTACAGAGCACTCAGTGATGCAGGGATAGTGTTGCATTGTATTACTATGTCTACTTTCACTGTCCCTGATAGAAAGCTCCCTGGAAACAGATTCAGTAACCTCCCTGTCAGTGACATAAATGTGTAAAGAAATAGGCAAAGATGAAAAGTATTATAATGTATAGCAAATTGACTTTATTTATTATGTTAATTCAGATTGTGTAAAGTAAAAAAGAAGATGACAAGTGCAGCAGAATATTCCATCCCTCAGCCTGCTGAAAAACAGCACGAGCAACATCATACATATCAGGTTCTATGTATATATACTGATACCTTTACACCTACATCTGTGACTGTCAGAACATGATATTGCATATACAGGCACCTTGTATTTACCATAAGGATTAAACACCTGCATTGTTCTAGCACAGTAATAATGTGTAATAATTAGTGTTGAGCGAGCGTGCTCGGCCGATGCTCAGATCGGCTCGAGCATCGCTCTGCACGGCACATGGCGGTACTCGTCGAGTACCACCATGTGCTCGCCCGCCATGTTCGGGTGGCGGGGATCTGTGCCGGAAGAGGCACAGATCTGAAGACGCTCCGCTGGACCACCAGGGACTGGAGGTACGGGGGCATTGCGGAGATGAAGGGGGCATTGCGGAGATGAAGGGGGACATTGTGGAAGAGGGGCATAGACTCTATGCCTCTCTTCCACAATGTCCCCCTTCATCTCCGCTATGCCCCTCTTCCACAATGTCCCCCTTCATCTCCTCTATGCCCCTCTTCCACAATGTCCCCCTTCATCTCCGCTATGCCCCTCTTCCACAATGTCCCCCTTCATCTCCTCTATGGCATAGAGGAGATGAAGGGGGACATTGTGGAAGAGGGGCATAGCGGAGATGAAGGGGGACATTGTGGAAGAGGGGCATAGCGGAGATGAAGGGGGACATTGTGGAAGAGGGGCATAGCGGAGATGAAGGGGGCATAGCGGAGATGAAGGGGGACATTGCGGAGATGAAGGGGGCATTCGGAGATGAAGGGGGCATAGCGGAGATGAAGGGGGGCATTGACCAGGCACCCTCCCCTCATCAGAGCAGGGGGTGCCTGGTGTAATGCTCGTGTCGCCCCATTCATTTCAATGGGGCTCGGGTGCTCGGCCGAGCACTCGAGCCTCAGGGGGTGCTCGGTCAGAGCACCCGAGCATCGGGGTGCTCGCTCAACACTAGTAATAATGTGTAATAATGTGTAATAATGTGTAAGAGTGTGTAATAATGTGTAATAATGTATAAGAGTGTGCAAGAATAATGTGTAATAATGTGTAAGAATAATGTGTAAGAATGTTTAAAAACATGCAAGTCATCTGACACACAAGTCTATAATACACAGTGATACTGATCCCTACTGTATACACAGGATCGGTTTCCTCTGTTTCTCCTGTAATCGGAGACAGCAGATCTAACCTGACAAGCAGCTGGTTTATATGGACTTAGAGTTCTAATATGGCCTCTTTGCAGCAATAGTATAAATACAGACTTTACCTAATAGAGATGAGCATCATATTACAATGAGTGTGAAGGTAAAACAACTCAATATCATTTCTATCTCCCAAATTAGTAGTGGGTAACCACTGGCTCTTCAGCTATTGAGAGCTTCAAGCCCCATCATGACCAACCAGCTAACTGTCCCACCAGGGTATATATAATCCAATGTACATTTTTAGTAATAATCCTTACAACGCAGGTCAGGATCAGATCTGGTATAGGGTAAAGATGGATTCAGCTGCATTGCTAAAACAATTTACTAAAATAAAAACATGTTTGGTAAATAATTGTGGACTCACCGGTGATCATTCTGGATAGATTCATGTGCTGATCCAGTCTGTATATGGTGCTGTGTGTCCTCTACTATAGATGAGATGTTCCTTATACATGAACCTGACAAATCCTGCTCTCTGACAACATGTGCCTCTTAATCAGACATCTCCTTATAATACATACTGTTCCCTCTACAAAACAGTCTTACTGCTGATTCTCATGAGAAGACTGGAAAAGGTTTAATCTCCTGACATTCACTCACCTGAGAAACTCAGTGGAACATTTCTTAACTCTATGATTGTTTTTTTTCCTTCATGTCTGAAACTCTTAATTAATTTTGTAGCAACTGCAAACTTTGTGTATTTTGGGTAAAATTTAACTTGAAATATGTGGCAAACTCTGACATGATATCGCATGGTGATGTTACATTTAATGGAAAGCTGTGGCCTCATAACAGATACAGATTAATAAAACAGATGAGCTAATAGCTGTGTCACAACTTAAAATAAACGTAACATATAATACAGTGTGCCAACTGTCAAATAATAATAATGTTATAACTCTCCTAAATACTGGATCTGCTTTTCTTGTCTCACCTATGGGACATGGAGGTCCTAATATTGAAATAATGTATATTAGCAATGCATAAAAATACAATAAAAAAATTAATATAACGTATCACGTAAAACATCACATTTATTGCACAATACCAGAGAGGTCCTTTAAAATAACAAATCTAATAATGTTGCAATATTCTAGTGTATTGTCCCAGAGTTAATTACTAAATGTAAAAAAACAGAAAATAATACATAATAATAAAGTTAGTCCAATAGAATTAATTGATTCCAACTGGTTAGAATGATGAATGAAAGTTGTTATTAGTTTCCTCGAGGTCACTTACTGTATGGTCTGTTCATATGTATAAGTCACTGCTGGTTATAACTAACTGGACTTAGTGGGTCTCCCACAAGAGTGCTAAATAAAGGGACATTTGGGTGTCACACTCCATCTCACAGCCTCTTACCTCGAACTTGAGCAAGTATTCTGACGTCTCTCACCCACTTGATGTATTTCTGCTACTCTGGGTGTACCTCTGTGTATAGATATCGTACCCCCATTTCTCACCTGTTGGGCAGATACAAGACCTTCTGTGTCCTTAGCCACATGTCTCTCACCCACCAAACAAACTGAGCACTTACAATCCGGACTCCACATTCTCTCTGTGGTCAATGGTCCAACAAACACACCGCGTCTTTGCTGTCGGCTCAGTTTAAGTCGCGCCAGAATAACGTATCACTGGGGCACTTTCCCTTACAAGTTATGACCAGAAAGCTTCTATGTGCAACAACCCAAATATTAAAAAATAAAGAATTAAAGTAAAGCCCACTAAGTCCAGTGAGATATAACCAGCAGTGACTTATACACATGAACAGACTGTACAGTAAGTGACCTCGAGGAAACTAATAACTTTCATTCATCATTCTAACCAGTTGGATTCAATTATTTCTGTTGGACTAACTTTTTCATTATGTATAATTTTCTGATTTTACATTTATTAATTAACTCTAAGACAATTAACTATAATATTGTAACATTAATAGTTTTGTTATTTTGAGGGGCCCATTTGGTATAGTGCAATAAATATGATGTTTACTGGATATGCTATATTAAATTTGTTTTATTGTATTTATATATTTTAATGAATTCCTGTTGTACATTATTTCAATATAAGGACCTCTATTTTCTAGGGTTGTGACAAGAAAATTATTTCATAGCAATAGCGCTCTTTTACTAAAGGGTTTCTGTTATTAAAATATAAACTTTAATTCAGCCGGTGACCACAGAGGAACACACACTGTAGGTAGTCTTTCATAAACTGGATATTGATGGTATAAGGTTAATGGTAAGTGACCTTGGGTCAGTGACTCATTGGAGATGATGGGAGTTGTAGTTCTCCACTGCTAGAGAGCAAAAAGGACATTAATATTATTGCTTTTATACAGCACCAACATATTCTTTAGTGCTGTACCAAGAGGAATATACAAACAAGACAATGTAACAGACATGTACAAACCAAAACAAGTGGAGAGAGGGCCCTGCCCATGAGGCTTACAGTCTAAAGAGAGTAGTGGGGAACGTAGGTGATAGGTAGGTGATAGCGTGGTTTCATAAAGAGATCAGCCAGTTGGAAGGTTCTCCACAAGGGGGATATGGGAGCACAGAGCTGATGATTACTATGAGGGAGTTGAGTGTTGGCGCCCAGATGCAGGGAGATACACAACCAAGTATAGAACCTATACCCTGAAGTGGCTGATAGAGACACAGTTCCTCGAGGAAGGAACACAACACAGAGGTAGATCTGATATTGTCCAAAGATCTTTGAGAGGGAGGAAGAGGGAAAGGTCAGCGGAGGCCACGTGCAGTCCTTAGAAAGAGATACTTTGCCAGGGGTCTAGGACTAGAGAGGACAGTGTAGTAAGGGTCACTTTGCCAGAGGTCTAGGGGTAGAGAGGTTAACAAGATTAAAAATTAAAATTAAAATTATTATTATTATTATTATTATTATTTATTTATATAGCGCCAACTAATTCCACAGCGCTGTACAATTGGGAATAGACATACAGAGGTATTAAATAGTACAATCAGATGTGGAGAACAGGAGGATCAGAGGGCCCTGCTCGTGAGAGCTTACAGTCTAGAGGAAGGTAGGTTTGATACAGAAGGAGTAAGTGCTATTGCGTTTAAGTGCCTCCTGCCACATGAACTGCCAGTCAGTGGGTGGGAGTGAGAAGTGCCGTTGAGTGCAGTAGTCCGTGCAAGGGGTGAATCTTGGTGATGATGTTTATGGAGGCAGTTGATAGGCCTCCCTGAAGAGGTGAGTCTTCAGGGAGCGTCTGAAGATTTGAAGGCTGGGGGAGAGTCTGATGGGGCGGGGGAGGGAATTCCACAGCTCAGGTGCAGCACGGGAGAAGTCCTGTAGGCGGGAGTGGGAGGATGTGATAAGAGCTGTGGAGAGCAGAAGGTCATGTGCAGAGCGAAGATGGCGGGCGGGAGTATATTTGGAAATGAGAGATGAAATATAGGGGGGTGCAGTGTTAGTGAGGGCTCTATAAGTTAGCACCAGAGTTTTGAATTTTACTCTGTATGCTAACGGGAGCCAGTGTAGGGACTGACAGAGGAGTGTGGTGTTAGAGAAGCGATGAGTGAGGTAGATTAGTCTTGCAGCAGAGTTCAATATGGACTGTAGCGGGGTTAGTCGGGTGAGAGGCAGGCCAATTAGTAAGGAGTTACAGTAGTCAAGACGGGACATGATGAGTGTTTGGATTAGAATTTTGGTAGTGTCTTCTGTGAGAAAGGGTCGGATTCTAGAGATGTTGCGCAGGTGGAGGTGGCATGAGTTGGAGATTGACTGGATGTGAGGAATGAAGGATAGGGCAGAGTCAAATGTGACCCCCAGGCAGCGTGCTGTAGGGGTTGGTGTGATGGAGGTGTTGTTAACGGTGAGGGTAATATTTGAGATAAGGCTGGTTGTAGATGGAGGGAAGAGAATTAGTTCAGTTTTGCCAAGGTTAAGTTTGAGTTGATGGGAGGACATCCAGGAAGACACAGCAGACAGACAGTCAGACACTCGGGACAGGAGGGAAGGGGAGAGGTCTGGGGAGGAAAGATATATTTGGTTGTCATCAGCATAGAGATGATGGTGAAACCCAAAGGAGTTTATTAGTTTTCCAAGGGAAGCAGTGTAGATTGAGAAAAGCAAGGGTCCCAGTACTGATCCTTGAGGCACACCAACAGACAGTGGGAGGGGTGGGGAAGTGGAGCCGGAGTAGGAAACACTGAAGGAGCGGTTGCAGAGATAAGATGAAAACCAGGAGAGTGCAGTGTCGCAGAGACCTAGGGAGTGGAGGGCTTGGAGGAGGAGTGGGTGATCAACTGTGTCAAAGGCGGCTGACAGGTCCAAAAGAATGAGTAGGGAATAGTAGCCTTTTGACTTGGCTGAGAGCAAGTCATTGGCCACTTTAGTGAGGGCAGTCTCAGTGGAGTGATGAGGGCGGAATCCAGATTGCAAGGGATCTAGCAGGGAATGGGAGCAGAGGAATTTAGTGAGCCGGTTATATGCAAGGCGCTCGAGAAGCTTGGAGGCGAACGGGAGTAGGGAAATTGGCCGGTAATTTGACAGTGAGTTTGGGTCCAGGGAGGGTTTTTTTAGGATGGGAGTGATTAGTGCATGTTTGAAAGAGGATGGGAAGGTGCCGGTTGACAAAGAGAGGTTGAATAAGTGAGTAAGGATTGGAGTTAGTAGAGGGGAGAGTTCTTGGGTGAGCTGAGATGGGATTGGGTCGAGAGGGCATGTGGTTAGGTTTGAGCGAGTGAGGAGAAGGGAGACTTCATCCTCAGTGACAGGTGGGAAGGAGCTTAGTGTGTATGTGGGAGAGGCGACAGGGCTGGGCTGGCTGGGTGGGGGTGGTAGTGATGAAATGTCATGTCTGATAGATTCAATCTTGTTCTTGAAGTGGTTGGCGAGATCTTGGGCAGAGAAGTTAGTGGAAGGTGTTTGTGTTGGTGGGTTTAGAAGAGATGTGAAGGTTGAGAAAAGGCGTTTGGGGTTGGAGGAAAGATTAGAAATTAGAGAGGAGAAGAATGACTGTTTAGCCAGGGAGAGGGCAGAGCTATACGAACGGAGAATGAATTTGTAGTGTGTGAAGTCAGCTGTGGAGCGTGATTTCCTCCAGTGCCTTTCAGCAGTGCGTGAGCACCTTTGGAGGTATCGCGTTAGTCTTGTGTGCCAGGGTTGTAGTGGGGTTGTGCGTGGGTGGCGTGGAGTTGCAGGTGCAGCGATGTCAAGGGCTGAAGTGAGACTGCTGTTGTAGAGAGCAGTAGTTTTGTCTGGGCAAGTAAGTGTGAGGATGGGGTTGAGAAGAGGCTGCAGGGAGGTGGAAAATTGTTGCTTGTCAAGAGTATGCAGATTTCTCCGCATGCGCTTGATTGTGGCGGGGGTGATGGGTTTGCGTGGTATGATGAGGTTACCGGTGAGGAGGTGGTGGTCAGAGAGGGGAAAGGGGACATTGGAGAAGTTGGAGACCGAGCAGAGGTTAGTGAAGATCAAGTCGAGGGAGTGACCATCACTGTGTGTGGGAGAGCTGGTCCACTGCGATAAGCCTAAGGAGGTTGTTAAGGAGAGGAGTTTAAGGGCAGGGGGGTGTTGTGATTATCTATAGGGATGTTGAAGTCACCCATGATAAGAGTAGGGACATCAGAGGACATGAAGTGAGGGAGCCAGGAGGTGAAGTGATCAAGGAATTGTGCAGTGGGACCAGGTGGCCTGTATATAACAGCGACACGCAGGGGGAAGGGAGAGAAGAGGCGAAGTGTGTGAGCTTCAAATGCAGGGAAGGAGAGAGAGGGAACAGTGGGGAGTACCTGAAATATATGGTTAGGGGGCAGCAGGATGCCTACTCCCCCTCCATGTCTGTTGCCAGGCCTCGGTGTGTGTGTGAATTGAAGGCCTCCATATGAGAGTGAGGCAGTGGAGGCAGTGTCTGATGATGTGAGCCAAGTTTCAGTGATGGCAAGGAGGTTTAGGGAGTGAGAAATGAACAGATCGTGAACAGCTGTTAGTTTGTTACACACAGAGCGGGCGTTCCAGAAACCAAAAGAAAAGGGGGGGGAGGAGGTTAGGTGACGGGGTACGGTTATTAGGTTGTGAGTGTTGCTCATGTGAGTGGGTTCTGTGGTACAAGAGAGAATGGAAGGGGGGTCTGGGTTAGGTGAGATGTCACCTGCAGCAAGTAGGAGGAGAAGGGACAGGGACATAAGGTGAGAGTGAGATTTGAAGCAGTGGGGCTTTTTTGCAGGGGTAGAAGGAGATGGTGGTGATAGGGAGCGGAGGAATGAAAAAAGTTCGTGGGAGCAGAGAAGTGGTGAGTGAAGAATTGAGGGTGCAATGTGAATGGCGTGACACTTAATGTGGACACAGGAGGAGGAGAGTCTTATGCAGGTGAGAATGGCGATCACAAAGCAAGGAGCTAATTTGCCCATAGTGGGGTTAATGAATGGGGCAGTTGAGATGTGCAACAGTCATTAATCCAGGAGAGTACAGATGACTTGGCAATCAAGGGTCAATCCACGGAGCGGAGAGTATAATTGCCAGGAATGGTGAGGAGAGTCAGTAGCAGAACTGCAAGGTACTTGGTGAGGGTAGGAATCAGTGCAGGGTTAAATGAAGTAGTCCACTGATGATCAGGAGAGGTAGATATTGTAATGGTGGTTGGAGAAGAAATCAAAGTCAGATTTGGTTGTCCCCAGTGGTTTAGTGGTTAAATAAGCAGTTTGTAAAGTCAGACAAGGAGGCCTACCCAAGGTTAAATAGAGGCACTGCTGTTCAATTAACCTTCTCCTCCAATCAGAGGAGTCCTGACACACCAGCCCTGAGGCATAAAGGAACACCTATATAACACGACCGCATCCTGACGCATCCTATGCCATGACCTCCAGACCCATGATGCAGACGCTCGCATCAGAGTGGATGAGCTGTTCAAAGATGCACCGCACAGTGGACAACAAGCATGAGGAAGAGCACCATCACGGGTCCTTCGCAACCATGAGCCTGACAGATGGGAGCCCTGGACTACCACCGATGAGGTAGATCAGGAGCCTGACAAGAGCATAGAATTTGTTGGCATACAGTGGAGAGAGATAGCAAGACAGAGTTAAGAAGATGTTGAATGGAGTGGGGGTACACTTAGCTAAAGAGAGGAGTCTGTAGAGAGCATGAAGGTTGAGACGTTGGGTGAGTGTCTGAGAACGTGGGGTAGTGAGTTCCAGAGGTAGTGGCAGCTCACAAAAAGTCTTGGAGGCTTAAGTGAAAGAAAGATAGGAAGGTAGGATAGAACTGGAGAGTAGGAGATTGTTGATAGAGGGTAAAACACGATTCAGTAAATATTTGGAAATGTGGTTGGCGACATATAGGGGGGAGCAGATTAGTGAATATACGTGTACATCTATCTATATATAGATTAGTGAATATACGTGTATATCTATCTATATATAGATATGTATAAAAAATATCATTCATATATTATAATATATTCTGTTTTAGAAATTTTCCAGTTTAAGAAGCTGCGGGACATCCATGAGCAAATAATAGACAGTTTCCGATGTGTTAGTACACAGGTGTCACTGTCTTCCTCATTGCCAACGCATGCGTGATGTTTGCCGCTTCCTCTTTTCAGAGGAGCCTGCAACAGACATGCCTACATCTCTCCTGGCTTCCTATTTGTCAGTTTTGGGCCTATTGAGCTCCACCCTAGATCGTGCCCTCGCTGGCAAGCCTCACCATTGGTTAGCTTGCCTTTTTAAGCGGGCTAGCTGTTTCAACAGGTGACTGTTCCACAAGCTTATCCATAGTTGTATGTAAACCCTGCTTTATCCTCCAGTGTTTGACCCAGCTTTGGATTCTGACTATCTCTCTGATCTTCTGTTCCTGGCTCCTGACCTCAGCTATCCCTGACTACAGCATTGATCTTCTGTTCCTGTCTCCTGACCTAAGCTATCCTCTGACTATGGCATTGATCTTCTGTTCCTGGTTCCTGACCTCGGCTATCCCCTGACAACAGCACTGGTCTTCTGTTCCTGGCTCCTGACCTCGGCTATCCCCTAACTACGGCTTTGATCATTGATTCCTGGCTCCTGACTCCAGCTATCCTCTGACTACGGCTCTGCCTGATGAGTTGGTAATGTTAGTCTCGTTTGGTGTTGACCCGGCTACCTCTGACCATTCTCTCTGACAAGTTCAGTGCCCTTCCTTGCTCCCTGCAGTTCATCCCTGATCCTGTTTCCCCAGGGATCCCAACATGGTCCAATCCTGGTTGCACCCTGGCTCAACTGGAGTGGAACAATCTGGTTTCACGACCAGTACCTTTCCCCAGCTTCAGCTGCAGCAAGGGAGTACCTTTCATGCCATCACTGTACACAAGCTTCACTACCTAGCAATGCATTCTAGCAACTGAACCAGCGCTAGACCTACATACATCTGCAATGAGTTTGTATGTTCTCACTGTGTTTGCGTGGGTTTCCTCCGGGTACTCCGGTTCTCTCCCACACTCCAAAAAACATACTGATAGGTGAATTTAGATTGTGAGCCCCAATGGGGACAGGAACCAATATGAGTATAAAGCGCTGCGGAATCTGTGTGCACTATATAAATAAAGGATTATTATTATTATTATTATGTTTTCCTTCCCGCCCCCACGTAGTGACAGCAGGGGGATAGATATGAGGAGTAAAGGAAAATTTTAGTATAGTTGGCATAAAGGTGGAGTTGAATTCCATAGGACTTACATTAATTCCTGGGAGATGAAGTGTAGAAAGAGAACAGCATAGGACCAAGGATTGAACCTTGTGGTTCCCCAACACAAAGAGGTAGGGGAAAGGAGGTGGTTTTAAAACAGACAGAGAAAGAGCAGTCTGACAGGGAGGAGGAGAACCAGGACAGGGCTGTGTCAAGGAGGCAAAAGAAGTGGAGGGCTTTGAAGAGAAGTGGGAGGGCAACTGTGTAAAATATACAATACCAATTTTGTGCTTAAGGCGCTACAAATTGGTTGAATACACCTTTAATGATTTATACTAAAACATCAATAATTACATTCATATTAATGTTTATGCACCATGGGGATCTCCTAAAGACAAAAAATGTATATGTCCACATGTTTTAATTTAATATTTAGAATAATGTCAGTCTCTTTTTTTCTTGTGAGTCGTCTGGTCGGGGGGGTATCATCTTCATCATATAGACTTCAAATCTGCTCCATCAGATCCTTAAGTAGGTTGCTGTCCTTTATAACACCTGTGGAAGGTGAAGTCATCAACTGAAGATAAAGAAAACAAAAAGAAATGATACAGATTCCCCTATTAGTAAATCTGTATAGTAATACAAGTCATACCCCCTACTTAGAGGTGCACACCAGATGAAAAACAAACAGGAGCATGTACGAGTCAAATGATCATCAGACAGGATCTCCTCCAGATGAAAATTGTATACCAATCCAAGTTGTAGAGATCGAAGGCAGTTTATAAATAATTGTATTCAAGTAATAAATATTACAACCAGTTTAGAAATATAACATTTAAAATATATTCTTATATTTTTGCCCACTGAATTTCATGTCTACTCTGGACACTTTCTCAAGGGCAATACACAATCAGCAAGTATATTCTGTGTAAATGTTGCTGAGAGGTCAAAAATAATTCATGTAAGAAATGTCCACTGGATTTAGCTGTAAGTAAGTCACCAGTTACGTTTGTTTGTGTAGCTAGAGTTTGTTGAAATGCACACATTTTAATGGAAATTTCACAGAAAAAAAATCACAATAAAAAAAAAGTCTCAATGCATTCTTCCTAGTAAAACACATTATAAATAAATGTAAAGTATGATTGGCAGTGAGTCACTAGTTACTTTTGTTAGTGTAGTTAGAGATCATTGAAAAGTCCAATTTTCAATGAGAATTTTCACTAAAAATTCACAACTGATACGAAAATCTCAATGCATCATTTCTGGTGAAACACTTTGTAGAGTATGATTTGCAAAGAGATCATTCTGTATTGTATCTATCTTGTCTTTGATGTAAAGAGCAGGATCATGGGAAGTGAAGGTGGTGGAGGGGTAGGGCACAGTAGGAATCAAAAGTGGAGAAGAGGAGGAAGGGAATGGATGATAGAAAGACAGAATTTCAGTGTGATTGCCTCCAATCATGCTCATCAGATAGATATCTGCTGGAGGTACCTTGACATTTTTGAATTCCATGGCTGCAGCTGGGGGCACTGTAGTAAGACAGGGGTTACTTTATCAAGGGTGAATGTTAAGGGATGTTTGTACAGTGAAGGTGCAGACACAGGACAGGTAGCGGTGGTGATGAGAGAGGAGATAGTTTGAAGAGAGGCAGATAGTTATGTATCAGTGACATGTAGGGTTTGTTATGTGTGAGAAGGTTGGTGGGATGGTGTGTTAGGTGGGAGTAGTGAGGTTACACGTGACAATGTTGTGGTCCTTGAGAGGGAATGGGGATATGAGAAGTCAGATACTGATAAGAAGCAGGAAAAGACAAGGTAAAGACAATTGTCTTCACAGTGTGTAGGGGAAGTAGTCCACTTGGACAGGCCAAAGGAAGAAGTGAAAGTAAGGAGCTGGGAGCAGAAGGGGCATTAGGCTTTTCAACATGGTTGTAGCTTGCCCTTGCACTAGGGTAAATTTTAACCCAGACAATCAGGAAACTGACTGCCTGGATGGTGATGTAAAAAAGCCAGAGGAGTTAATTCCTGAACCTTTTCCTGGAGAAATAGTCTCAACAAGGTTTTTTGTCTGTAAGAATTTCCACATATCAGAAACCTTCCAGTCAGCGGTGGATCTAGTGAATGACGACCCTGATTCACTTCAAAAGTCTGAAAAATCCTAGACATTTTCTATTTTCAGCATTCAGTGGATCTCTAACACTGGCTGAACCCAGTACTTTCTCCCAGCATGGTGTATCCCATCATTGTGCACTATTGCACAATTGTGATCCGACCTGTCTAACGATTACTCCAACTGAACGGGTTGGATTAAATGGAGGTTCCAATAGGCTTAACCACAGGGAGGCCTACTGGATCTTCAGGCCTCAGACGATGACCCCTTGTGGGTTAAATTAAACTACTGAGAATATTTATTAGATTCATCATAATTCTCTTTTTTTTTCTTTCTTTACACTATATACACTAAAGAAACCCAGTTTATTAGCTATTGAATGAAAACATCAATATTTATTTAATTTCACAAACATTTTAGTTTTTAGTATGGTGTTTACTTTTCACTATACCTTTAGAACATCCTATATAATAATTCGCTAAAAGTATGTTTGTCAGAAGCTGTCATTCTCAGTAGAGACTGCCCGAATGGTCCACGGCTGATAATGGAGCGGGGCGCTCCGAATACAGACCGTAGACCTCTCTGTGCACCTGAGCAGCCGCGGACCGTTCGGGGAGTCAGTACTGCACATGACTGCAGTGCGGCCAACAGGATCCGGCCACCAGCCGAGGTTGCTGGGTGGCACTGTGGCCCCTGTACAAGGGCTTTTCAATTAGTGTAGTATAATAGATGAATTATTTATTTTATTCACATTAGCCTGGTTAGGCTTTCTGTTACATATCCATTGATGAAGTGCATTTCTGAATGATCAGGATATTGGGTTGGTGATTATTTATTGACATCGATAGAGAATTAACTGATTTATTGTATGCATATGTTTTTTTTCATTATATTTCATTTTCTTTGGACCTGAATCTAATTATTAATAATTAAAAATTCTTATTTTTATTTATTATTCTTTCTTTCTTTCTTTATTTTATTTTTTTCAATATCTATTTTTTTCATATTTATATCTATTTTTATTTAGCCTTGATTCATGCGATTTTCATATATTTCCATGTGCTAGTATGTCTATTTTCATTGTCTTTTATGTTTGTATATATTAATATATGTTTAGCATTCTGCTTATATGTATTTTATTTGAATATCGTATTATTATGGCTATACTGTTCTGTGCACAGCGCTCATCTTTTTTATTATCTTCAAGCAAGTGAATATAGTTTATTTTTTCTTAGATTTATGGATATATTAGACACTATATGTATTTTTTATATTTTTTATTTATTATTATTTAGGGTTGCCACTTTTTCTTCAAAAAAATACCGGCCATGGCATTCCCTCCATAGACTTAACATTGGACAGAAGCCAATTTTTTACCGGCCTGCCGGAAAAATACCAGCTGGGTGGCAATCCCATTATTATTTATTTTTTATGTATTTATTATATTTGCCTGTTTTTGGTACCACTATGTATGTGAGCACACATGAATATCTTTTTTTTATGGATGATATAGTTAATTATGTGTCCACACATACATACTGGGCCATTGTACAGACCAGACTGTGTCTGGCTGTACGAACTGTAGGTCCGACATGTTGCATCCACTGATGCACATGCTCAGTGGGGCTTGAACATCCTATCCTTTCCCCACTGATGTGATGCGTTTGTTTTGAGCATGCGCATGACACATCCAATGGAGGAGAGTTCGGACGTGCAGAGTTTTCAATTATGGACACATTTGAAGAAGTATAAAGAGGCGACCTGAGCACAGGTACCGGGTTTTTATTTATATGCTTTAGAGCCAAGACTGCTCCTGAAGAAAAGGCAGTGTGCCTAGAAACGCATTGAGAGTTTGAGTTGGCTGTTTATGCATTATTTTTATACTTTTTAAATTTGACTACATTTATAAGTGGACCTTTTTATTTCTCTACGACGGGAGGTGTATCTCTGAGCAGGGCAGACAGTTGTTCCCTGCATGCTGAGAATACCGGCTCTGTGTATAATAGGCCGGTGGGTTACATCTTATGAGTACCTATATTTTATCATTTACTGTTACTGAAGAATATACCATTCTGGTTGTTTGTGCTAGCACTGGCAGACCCCAGTACTTTGCACATCCTGCACCCATGTTAATTCTGGACCTGCTTCCAGCATTTTCCACAAAACAATTATTGAAAGCAAAATTCAATATTTCAGGTTGTAAGTGGAGCTGAACAGGTCTACTCCAGGTTCTAACAACCCCAGATGCCTGGTAGGACTTCCTCCTGATGCAGTACTCTGTAATAAGCAATGAAATGTTTTAACAATGTGATTTATTTTAAATAAATTATTTTACAGCATTTCATAGTTAATGGTTAAACGGATTTCTGCTGATTGACCAAGAGCGGGAACTGGGTTAAAATACAAATGACTTTCTTGTGCCCTTCAATTTATAATGGTTGAGTCAGCTTGTTGAGTTTATATTGACAAATGTAAATTAGGAGTCAGAGACACTCACCTAGGAACCAGCCTGTAATACAACTTTGCAGGCTCTATAGGAATGGTGTCCTACCCACGGTGCAGTCTCTTTTAGCTCACTAGTGCCTTTCACACGGAGGAAATATCCTAAACTGTATCATACTGGTCCTGCCAAAGCATCAGTCCAGTTATGAAATGCCAGGCAATTCTTCTCTGAATAAGAGTAGAAGTCAACTCCAGACATATGTTTTGTCCTTGTTGGGCCTCATCAGTGAGGTGCAGATGATCTCTTTAGGCACTGTGTGCAAGGGGCTCAATGCTGAATTCCCCTATTACCCTTGGGGTGAACCCACTGACAGTTTGCAAATGTAAATTAGGAGTCAGAGATGCTCAACTAGGAATGAGCCTGTAATACAAATTTTCACATACGCCACTTCCGCAGGACAACACTCCGGACTCTGTGGTCATAAAGATCTGTCAGATACCGAACAAACTGATGCTCTGACATCTTTTGATGATCCCTGCACTAAAAGGGAAATGCAGAACCTCCTTCTCAAACTTAAAGGAGCAGTAAACTTTTCTTATGAATAAACATATATTGTAGGGTATTTCCTGTTGAATAACATAAGGGTGCTTCCACTGCTGACAGATGCATATTTCCAGAGTTATTACAGTTTAAATGCGTGTCTATTTACATTAGCAGTGCCCTCTAGTGGTCAAGTTCCAATTAGTTATGTTACATTCTAATGGAGAGGACAGTCAGTGACTTATAGTTCCCCATAGAATGTGATAGAAACTGCCTGTCACTTCCTGTCAGTTAGAACTATCAGGAAGTAAACACAGTAAATTCACTTCTGATTATTTGAATTTTATAACTTATGAATAAAACAACTGACAGCGGTGGGAGTGACCCTGTTTTACTCAGCAGGAAAAGCTCTGTAAAATAAATGTTTTCAATAAAAAAAAGAGCACCTTGGGGACAGTGTCAACACGCTTGAGGAAGATTCAACTTCTTGGAGACTCTTTGTTAAAGAAGTGGTATACATAATAAACAATCTACATCAAAGAAATACAGATATGCTGACCTGTTTGGATGACCTAGACAACTGTGATCAGAGGAATAACTTGTGGCTCAGAGGAATTCTGTAGACTGTTTCTAATGATACCCTACCACTCTTCCTATTACATTTCTAATATGGATGATACTGTTACTTTTCGCCTGGACAGAGCTCATCAATGTCTCAAGTCAAAAGGCTGACCTCAAGGTATACCCAGAGATATCATCGTGCATTTCCACGATGATAAAGAAAAAGTGGTGCAAACCACAAGGAATAGCCAGTTTACACCTTTTGAAGGTCAATTGCCTGTTGCAGTGATTTATCTCCTACCACTGTAAAATGGTGCAGGAACCTCCATCTCATCACCTCAGAGCTTTGGAAACAACACATCAAGTATAGGTGGGGGTACCCCATGTCTTTATTGGTGACGGTCGATGGAGTTATGCATACTCTGAAATAGAATGGTGACTGGAAGGCATTCACGGCTACTTTACAGCTTCGGGTCCCAGACAGCTGTTCCCTATCTTCTACTGTCAATTAACCATTTACCTGGTCCCACATCCCTGATGCTGACTACAGATGGGTAAAAACAGGAAAGAAACACAAATCCTCCTTCTCCCATTCATCAGGGCAACCGGGCCCTTCAATGATTCCGAATAGAGATGGCTGAAATCTCCAGGAAATTGCATGTTGATTCACTTGTACCTGAAGGCCACAGTTCCTGAGGAATTTTAAAGGCCTTTGTGACCACTTTACCCTTCTCCCTGTAATCCAGGGTTTTCTTCTGGCTGATAAGTGACTAATCCACCTCAGAAGTACCTCCGGCACTCCGCCCTGACTGATCCTTTCCAGGGTACACTGTTATCTAAATGTACTGTTATGTTGTGTTCAGGTTGTCTTACTCAACCCTTCCGACCCCTTGTTTCTTTTGTTTTAAGCTTAATTAGTAATAAGGGTCGCAGGAAGACTGTTTTATTACTGTTACCCTGCAAATGTCATAATATAACAGAGCTTCACTATTCTCTGCATGATGTTAACTTGTTGTTCATGACTGTATGTGTAACTACTGAAGGCCTATCATGCAGGCAACCATATTAAAGGGATAGTAATGTTTCACAAAAACAGCAGCTCCAATTAATCTTCATAGTATTTGGGCCATGGAAAGTGTTATTTCAATACTGTCAGAGTTGTAGTACAAGAGTAATTGAATGATAAAGTATGCCCCTCCTGTCCCTTTTACCTAGTGTAACACTGCTCCCCTCAGATGTGGAATCTGGACTCTTGACTGGACAGATCACAGCAAGGGACAATCTTCTTACTGTGATCATAAGGAAAACCCTGCCCATTTTCAGGTTTTTTTCCTTATGCTCGCTGAAGATTGTCCCACTCTGTGATCCATCCGGACAGTCTTGCTGCTCTGAGGTAAACAGTGTTACATCAGTAAAAGGGGCGGGATGGGGATATTTTATCATTCAATCACTCTTGTACTACAACTCTGACAGAATTGAAATAACACTCTCCATGGCCCAAATACTATGATGATAAATTAGAGATGCTTTTATTATGAAACATTACTATCCCTTTAAATCCCGATACTATGGCAAGATTGTGCTGCCTCATCTACCCGCATTACCCCTGTATTCTCCTGGGATGTCAATGAATCTTACAATACTGAGGCCCTTCAATAGGAAATTGGCTAGATATCACAGACACATGCAAAAAAAAAAAAAAAGAAAAGAAAATTTTAACACAGCACCAAATCCCACTCCTACTTGTATGGGCCCCTGGAATAACCAGCTGGGGAAATAATCAAGATTTTCTTTTCTTTTTTTTTTTTTGCATGTGTATATTTATTTATCTTGAGCACATTCCCTTTATTCTGAGGAATAACCTACCTCACAGATCTATAGGTGGTGCACCTAATAAATATCCTAGATATCACAGACCTCTCTTACCGCTTACCCTTGAAGGCTTAATCACCTAGCCCTTTGACTCCTCTATTAGCATAATAGTTTTAATTTCCAGCTCACACCTGATGCAACCTTTCTTCAATTTTCCCATTTAATTTGTGCCACAACACCACCTGCCTTCGGGTTTTTCTGATACCGCACATCTCTGGGTTGAACATGTCCCCAGTAGTCTGGATCCTGCCTTTATACCCATAAAGCTGTCAGTGGGTAGTTCAATGCAACATCTGCTGCATGGAACTCCTTCTCCTTGGCTTCTTGTTGATATCTCCCACCCAATGCATAGCTCTATTTGTGGCCAGGTTCTTATTATACATTCAAATTCTCATAAGATGTGCCTCACCGATCTATGACCTAATCAACACTAGTTTATAGCGGTATTAGGATTTTATTCATGTTAAATCTGTTATCACACTTTTATGTTCAGTGATTGTTGTCTTCCCCCACTTGCAGCTTTGTGGGTTTTGTGGCCTCCTCTGGGTGGGGAGGAGGGGGTATTCCTTAAGGATGCCCTCGTCCCCCTCCTGATTGGGGCTTCCTTTATTTTTTAATCATGTACTATGGGTCCTCGGGATGGACGTATATGCCCCTGTCCTTCCCCTGATGACACAGACTGTTGATGTATTGTTTTCCTTAATGTTCTGTACTTGTCTTTTCATCAATGCATATGATCCGTTACCCCCCCATCCTTATATACATATTATGATTATTATTATCCTTATGATTCATTACCCTCTCCATCCTTATATACATATTATGGTTATTATTATCCTTATGATCCATTACCCTCTCCATCCTTATGTACATATTATGATTATTATTATCCTTATGATCCATTACCCCCCCATCCTTATGTACATATTATGATTATTATTATCATTATGATCCATTACCCCCCATTCTTATATACATATTATGGTTATTATTATCCTTACGATACATTACCCTTTCCATCCTTATGTACATAATAGTTACAAAGCCCATATACACAGGCTGATCCAGAGTGGTGAGCTCCGGATGGGGCAGCAGCAGAGGCGGCTGGGTGACAAACTGTCCCCGGAGCCGGGAGCACAGACAAGCTGTGAGCCATCCGGAGCTCACCGCTCCGGATCAGCATGTGTATATGGGCTTTGTAACTATTATGTACATAAGGATGGAAAGGGTAATGGATCACAAGCTGTGAGGCATCCGGAGCTCCCCACTCTGGATCAGCCCATTCTGCAAATCCCCACTGCGCATGTGCGGTTACACACACAGCGAGCGACGTATTCTAGGACTTTATGTTATAGGAGGAGGAGGATGCTCAGGAAAGGGCTTGATTATCCCTCTATCATGACTGGCTTTTCCTTCCTCACCTTGTGAGGTCTGGTCTTTATCTTTGCTCTCTTTTCTCTGTCTTCTCCTCTACCTTACCTCCCCCTCTGGTACGACAGTCGAAGCAGAGTTATGAGTCCACACTGGGTATTACTCTAATGCTATTACTGCTATCAACCCTCCATTTCATCAATTATGACTGATAAGGCTAAGTTTACTGTACCGACTCTGACCATCTAGGGGCTTAATTCTCCCCACAAAAGATCCCTGGCACTTTGTGACTTAAAACGTCTGGGGGGTGAGATAGAGTTTCTACAGGAGACACATTTCAAGAAATACAAGGAATTACCCATGTGTGACTGCTACTTTAACCAGGCATACTTCAGTTCTTCTGCCACTAAAAAGAATGGGGTTGCTATACTTCTGAGCAAAAGAATCCTGTTTGCCCTCTCTTCTAATAAAAGGATCGAGATGGTAGATGTATATGTAAAAGGTACTATAGATGGTATTTAATACACCTGTGCCAACTTTTATCTCCCCAACTCTTCTCTCATCTAGAATTGGGTATACAAAGGAATTGTATTTGTTTTTGAAGACAGGTTTTCGAGCTTGGCAATAAACCTAGTAGATTGTTTGCCAGTCAACTCAGACATAAGCCCTCCCGGTTTTACACCCCAACCTTCTTAAATCGGATGGTTCTGTAGCACATACTTCCCAAGACAAAGTGGATAGGTTCCGGGAATTCTATACTGGACTTTATAACCTGAAACAAACCTTCGGTAGCCCGGTTGATTATATAGATAGGATACACTCTTACCTCAGGAATGTTCCAATCCTTCTTATTAGCAGTCCTGACCGTCTTAAATTTAAAGCTGATATAACACAGGAGGAGGTGGAAAAAGTTATGGACTCATTACCATCAGGCAAATGTCCAGGCCCTGATGGCCTATCACAAGCCTACTATAAGACCTTTAAACACCTTCTAGCTACAAAATTGATGTCTTCCTTTTCTTCCCTGCCTTGTGCCATTGGATCCCACCTGGCGGTCACTGAGGTGCATATTTCGGTCATACTGATACTGGGCAAGGTCCCTACTTGTTGGGAGAACTACAGACCTATTTTGCTTCTGAATCTAAACACGAAAATGATCGCCAAAGTGCTAGCTGAGTGGATCAAAATTTTCCTCCCTCCTCTTTTTAATTTAGATCAGGTAGGTTTCACTCCAGGTACAGAGGCCAGAGATATTACTAGAAAACGTATCAATCTCATGCACTGGTCCTTCATCTTGAAAATACCAGCTGTCTTCCTTACAACAGATGCAGAAAAAGCTTTTGATACAATTAACTGGGACTACCAGAAAGAGACGCTGGTCACCTTTGGTTTCAGACCTTTGCTATATGATCGGATCGCCTCTTTATATTGACATTCCAGTGCTAAGGTTAGAATTAATGGCACCATGTCAACTTTACCATTGCTAATGGCACCAGGCAGGGCTGCCCCTTGTCCCTCCTTCTATTTGTACTTAGCAGGCAAGGAACATAAATTATCCATTTTTGATGATGACATACTGCTATCTGCCACCCAACCAGAGATCTCTATTCCAGCATTTTTTTTCTGAATATGACAAATTTTTGATTATCTCAGATTTCAAAATCAACATAGCGAAGTCTGAAGCCCTGCCACTCGGTCTACGTCGTACTCACTTTACTCGACTTAATACTACTTCCATCCAGTATTTAGGGATATGCCTTCCTCTCCACACCTCTCAGTTATACTCTGTAAATTTTCCCCTGCTTCTTAACTCCATAAAGCGTGATCTTACTAATTGGGAACCTCTATATATATCATGGATAGGGAGAATTCAAGCTATAAAGATGAACATCCTCCCAAAGATGATCTATCTTTTTCGGACAATCCCTATACACTTACCGAAGCTAATTTTCCAATCCCTGAACTCGCTACTTCTTCATATGAAAATCCAGACAATCCCGGGTTAAGCTTTCAGTTCTATCAAGGCCTCACTCTTCTAGAGGCCTGGGTCTTCTGAAACTTCTTAAGTGCCATCAGGCAGTCCTCCTCTCGGCTGAGCAGGATTGGATTCATAACACACACCATAACACACATCATAAAGCATGGTCCCAAATAGAAACCTCTTATTTTCCCTATAAGGATCCTATTACAGAATTTCTATTGCCTCATGCTAGTCATTCTAGCTCTTTTGTCTCTCACCTGTTTATAGCCCCTTTACTAAAATTGGGACATGATTATTCTCGAGAGGGATCCCTTCTATCATTGCCCTCCCCCTTATCGAGAATCTTCCACGATTCTCCCACCTCTCATACACTGGGGACATGATTATTCTTGAGAGGGATCCCTTCTATTATTTCCCTCCCCCTTATCGAGAATCTTCTACAATTCTCCCAACTCTCATACATTGGGGGTTTCCCAATTTCCTCTTTTGTCCGTTACCCCTGATCTGTGCTTATCTGACCTCGAAGGATGGTCAGATAGTGTACTTCGAGGATGTTAGTGTTCTGCTCAATCTCTCTGCCAAGGAGATTTGGAGGTTGCTCAGGATAAAACATTTCCTATAACACCCAATATTTCAGCATTCCTTCTTTATGAACCTCACTAAATTTGAGGTACTTCTCCACCAGGACTGTCCAGTGAAGAAGCGTTTCTTGGGCAGAATATACGGTATTCTGATTAGGATTCCCTCAGACAATAAACCCACCTATGCTTTGAAGTGGGAACAGTAGGGAGGTATTAACCTGGATTTAGAAGACTGGCAATGTATTTGGTCCTCTGTGTATTGTTCCTCCCTCTCTTACCAGACGCTTGAGATGAATTATTAGCTGATTATGCGTTGGTAACTGACTCCCACTAGACATCATGTAATATCCTCTTCCTCCAGTCCCTATGATGGAATTGTGGAGAAGTGCCAGGTACATATATCCACTTATGGTGGGATTACCCGGTCATCTGACCATACTGGGAGTACTGCATATCGATAATTAACCAGACCCTGACTGTTGACCTGGGCTAACTCCCCTTCAAATTCTCTTTTTTAAAGACCTTCCACCCCTACTCGCACCAAAAAAAGATAATACTATACACTATGCTCAACGCAGCCAAAGAGCTAATTTCTCTCCATTGGAAGCAGCCCTTAGCTACTTCTCTGACAGCTTGGAAAGCCCACGTTGAAGACCAGATCCTTCTCATGAGGTTTACCTTGATCCATAAGAAATTGAACCTGGACCGTGTCTGGATCATGCTGACTGGATGGTTTGACTATCCCCTGGACTGGAGTAGCTCGCCCTATCCAATATATTACTACCCACTCTCTCCCTGAACTCTTGCCTTTTCCTCTGATCTGGTTTGCTTAGTGGTTGACCAACTCCGACTGCTGTACTCCCTCCCTTCTCATCCTTTACTTTCCTCGACCCCTCCGTCTTCTTTTTTTCACATTTTCCTCTGATCTTCCTTTTCTACTTCTATTTCCTTTCTGTCTTCTCTTCTCGCTCAGGTCAATAAAAAGTTCATATGCTCTTTTACCTTTGTGACTTACAGGATGGTTAATATCTGGTTCACTTGAAGATATGGACTTTGCTTATGTCATATATGAGTAAGGGTGCTCATGCTTTCTCTAATTTGCATAACCGACTGTATTTTGTACCCATATGTGATTTTTGGATATGTATGTCCACTGTATGTTCTTCTGACCCTACATTGTAACCTGTAAGTCTACTTCTCGTCTTGTTTTTATTTGACCCAATAAAGTTCTAATTATGAAAAAAGGAGATAGGATCAACTTTCTTTGATTGGAAATGCCCCATAAGAAATTTGTACATTGATAACAAGACAGAAATACCCCCTCCTGATCCGACCACCTTGCCCTCGTACCAGCAGGCTACCCATCCCGTTACTTCTCTGTAAGATATCTTGCTTAATTCTAGGAAACTTATTGGCCCAAATAAAACAACACTCACACATGCACACAAACACACACATACAAACACATACACATAGACACACATACACATATAAACACACATATGCACACAGATATTCATGCACACAAACCACATACCACACCCACTCACAAACACATAAGCACAGACACACCTACATGCACACGCAAGCTTACACATACACACACATACACATGCACACACAAGCTTACAAATACACACACACATGCACACACACACACACACAGATATTCTTGCACACACACACACACACACACACATACACATGCATACAATTATTTTGGACTATAACCCACCCCACTCTGCTCTGCAGAGCAACTCAATGACAAAGAAGATGTTTCAGTGATTTTTACATTTTATTCTTTTTCAGAAGATCCAGCACTTTCATTAGATACTGTGGGTTTATGGATACCCTGCTAACATTGGACACAAAACCTCCCCATAATGCAAATTAAATATATCACTTTATGATGCATTTCATACTGTATACAGTGAGGTGATGTACTAAGAACTCCCCCCTAGCTTGGTAACCCCCCCACCCCCTTCACATTGTGTGTCTCTTCTCCATACCCCACAGACTGTCTAACCGTATAGTCTGCCCCATCACACTGGGTTTGCTATTGAAATGGCGCATGGTAAATGTACTGCGGCTAGAAGCCACATTAACCATGTCACCGTATTTAAAATAGCTACATGAGAATCTTATGCTGTATAAAAGCGTGAGGTTCTCATGTCGCAAAAACAACTGCAGGAGAACAAATGCCCAGTTGTGGGTAAAGACGGATTCAATTCTTGTAGGTGCTTTGTAATGCCCCCCAACAGTTAAATGTAGTAATCACTTTCTGTGAAAGTTGGTCACTTATGTGAGCACCCGCTCAGGTGATGGCTGTTATCCTGGATTGTACTGGTTTATGTGGAGACACATCGTTGTGGAAAGCTCCTTATTGTGGAAGAAACTGCCTGGCTTTATTTCGATGTGTTTCATACCATTGCTGAGCTTTCCACAGGCAATGTGCCTCCACATAATCCAGTACAATTGAGGATAACAGCCATCACCTGAGCGGGTCCTCACATACGTGTCCAACTTTCACAGATAGTGATTACTAAATGTAGCTGTTGGGGGACATTGCAAAGTGCCTACAAGGATTGAGTCCATCTGTACCCACAACTGGGCATTGGTTCTCCTGCGGCAGTTTCTGTATCATGAGAACCTCGCGCTTTTATACAGAGCGAGATTGTCATGTAGCTATTTTAAAAGCAGAGACATGGTTAATGCGGCTTCTAGCCGCACAACATTTACCATGCACCATTTTAAAAGGATACCTCACACTAATCCTGAAACTTTTAAGGTAAAGGGGGGGGGGGGTGCAGCGTCTCTCAGGATTTCTCCTCCTGTTAACTCACAAACAGCTGAAGCAATTGGTTGTGAAGATCTCATTTACGAATGCAACAGAATATGGCACTTCTTTCTGTGTGTGGAACCCGTGCAGACATATGTACCACAGATAAGGTGCCCATACCACATCCCCACCTAAGCCATAAAATCATGGGTAAATTCTCCTGGGGATTATCTAATGTTGTTTTTCTCATCATGTGTGTGAAATGTCCACAAACAGGACTATATGTGGGTGAGAAAAAGGATGAATTCTCATAGGTCCAATGTGAATAATAAAAGAGATTCCCCAGTGGGTCAACATTTCTGCAGAAGGGATCCCAGCAGTAAAGATCTCTAAGTGACTGTGCTGTGGGGAAATATTAAGACACATATAGAGACAGAAAGATCTGGAAATATAAACTAATAACCAAGTTTATCACTCTGAACTGTGGCCTGATCCGTGATAAGGAATTTATTTCACAATATCCCAAAACATAAAAATATTTTTGGTTCTTTTGGATGCTGAGGGCTACACATCTAATTGTAACTGATAGGTTGCGCACTCCTTTGGCATTTGGAGGGTTAACCAATGCATTCTTTGCAGCTAGCCAACTCTGGTCAATTTCACTGGAACGTAAAAAAGGTCATTATCTTGTTTGCATTCTCTAGAGCACTTTATAGAGCTGTAACAGAGGCCAGAGTATAATTTATTGCCCACGCTGGGAAAATAAATTCTGCTAGTGGAATATGACCTTTTAGGTGCCACAGAGGTATCCAGTGCATTGTGTTCCTATAAGACGGATACCTTTCTGGTACTCAGGGGGTTAGATGTTAAACGTATGTGCATGAGATTTGTAGTCACATGTATTGTTCAATCAGTCTTCATTCTTATTTCATTCTTATTTTTCCTTAAGAAGAGACCTTGTTGCCTTGAAATCTTACATCCAAATCCACTCAGTTACCTATAAAGGGATCATTCTTACTCTACTAGTCTCCTGCATTTTCTATAGATAACACGGTACCACATTTTACACAAATTTATGTTAGGCACTGTTTTGCATTTACACAAGTAAATATATTTTGTTGGGATTGCTTATCCATAAATCACATACAAATGAAATACATTGATACTTGTTCCCATTTCTGTTTCTACCCTATATTTCACTCGACTTTATATAAATTCACAATCAATGAAAGTTCAGTCTAATGAATGTTCATATTTGAGTAGTGACATTTGTGTAGGACATTTCTAAGGGCGCCTTTAAGTTCTTTGTTTCTCAGACTGTAAATAAAAGGATTTAATAAAGGTGTAATTACTGTGTAAATAAGAGACACAAAACTGTCCCCGATGTTGTGTTTTTTTGGTGCAGGACGTAAGTATGTGAAGAAGGTAGTCCCATAGAAAATGAAGACCACAGTCAGGTGAGAAGTGCAGGTGGAGAAGGCTTTATGTTTCCCTACTTTGGAAGGAATTCTCAGTATTGCCTGGAATATTTGTACATAGGGGATAAAGGTTATGCCAAGGGCAAGCACACCTAAAATAAATGAAAGAAATATAGCCAAGATGTTTAGAAAAATATCAGTGCATGGAATCTGTAACAATAGTGGGACATCACAAAAGAAACCATAGATGGCATTTTCTTCACAAAATTCCAACCTGAGTGTACACAGAGCATGCATCAAACTATTGCAAAAGCCCAGAGTCCAAGCCCCGGAGACCAAGAGCACACAAACTTTCCAAGACATGATGTGAATATAGTGCAGAGGGTGGCAGATCGCTGTGTATCTGTCATAAGACATACCTGCCAGTAGGAAGACCTCTGAGCTAGCAAACAGCAAGAAAAAAAACATTTGAGCTACACAATCTGTCAGAGAAATTATACTTCTTCCAGAAAATAAGTCAGCGAGTATTCGAGGGATGATGACACTGGAAGAGAAGGTATCCAGACAGGCTAGGTGTCCAAGGAAAAAATACATTGGGGTGTGTAAATTATCATCATTATGAATGAGAACAAGAATGAGGAGGTTACCACATATTATCATTAAATACATGAGGAAAAAAAAAGGAAACAATAGATATCGAATCTTTGGTGAGTCAGAGAAGCCGAGAAGTATGAATTCATGTAATACTGTTTGGTTTTTGAGTCTTATTGTGATGTTCATGTAGCCTTCTATATTGGAAGAACCAAGGAAGCATTTATAAACAGAGTGGTGAGAACATACATTGAACAAGATGTAATACATGGTAAGAAAATTCTCCTTATACTAATGGATAACTTGACATATGAGGAATGTCTAGACAAACCTGGTTATTTACTTCAGAGAAAAGATGACTAAGAGGATATCTTATCACAATGTACAGGCAAAGATGTATCTGGTGATCTTTTGATTCCAAGGCCTGATCAAACAAGCAGGGGCCACTCCTTGATATTAGAGGAAAGGAGGTTTCAACTTTAGCAGAGGAAGTGTACAGTATGTTAAATCGAGGAATTCCTTGCCCAAGCATGTGGTAATGGAAGATAAAATGGATACAGAGAGTATTAGATACATTTATTTCAAGAAGGGACATACAGGGTTATACTGTGTATTAGTAGGAAAAACCGAAAGTTGAAGACTAACTCGTTTGGTAGCAGGAAAAAGCTATAGGATTCTCATTTCTCTGGGTTAGGAGGGAAAGGATAAACTTCATGGTCTTGTGTTTTTTTTCTACCTAATTTACAATGTTACTAAAACCTCCTCAGAAATTATCTCCTGGATAAAGTGCTGTATAAAGTAACATAGAATTTGGATGATTTTCTCTCTGCCTTGACCTGTCTCTCAGTCATACAGATGAGCAGCTTGTTAATAATGTAGTTTTGTCAAATTGCTGATTCAAAGTCAAAGGAAGCATCTATCCTATATAATAATTCGCTAAAACATGTGTAATGCCGCAACATGCGCAGTAGACACTGCTGAGCGTGCTCCAGTAATGCACAGTAGAGACTGCCCGCGCCGCGGCTGATACAGAGCTGGATGCCCCGAAGGAACGTCCAGCTCTGTATCAGCCGTGGCGCAGGCAGTCTCTACTTCGCGTGACTGCCCCACGACCGGGTGGCAGTGGCACTGTGGCCCGTGTAACGGGCTGTTCAACTAGTTTTAAATAAAATAATTGTTCACTATCCCAAATTCAAATGTACAGATGGGCTACTGACATAGTAACAAGGTAATGTCCAGCCTTCTTGTCTTTGAGCTGTAATGAGCACAACTGCTTTTCTCTACTCAAATGGACACACCATGATTCTGTTTTTCTTTCCCTCATGCAATAATAATTAATATCAGACAAATACAGTAATAAATATTAACTCCATGAATACTGGAGATTTTTCAAATACATTGCTTAGAAGACAATTGTAGCATCCTAAGAATTTGAAACTACAATAAAAGAAGTGGAGAATATTGATTGATTTGAGTTTCTGGATGTTTTATGGAACAAATGGTGGAAACGTGTAAATACTTTCAGGGGTAAAGCTAAAACTAGAGGTCCTCTTCTGTCTATAAACCTTCCTCCTTGACTTGTTTGCTCCTTTCAGATCAGAGAGACATTAGAACTCACAATAAAGGGAAATGATTGCTGATGATCTCCATGTGTCAGTCTGTAATGGGCAACTGGTGGCCTTCCTCCAATTATTGTTGGCCTACATCTCCCATCATTCTCAGCTTGCCATTGGTCTACTGTGCATGATAGGAACTGCAGTCCAAAAACAGCTGGAATGAAGCCTCGCTCTATTCCTGGTGCATTGTAACAGCTTTTGCTGCAGTAATACATAAACCAAATTCAGGATATGTTTATTGCATACATTCTGAAACCCGTCACTGGCAGTCCTGGGTGTGACACTAGTTATTCGTATGAATGTTTAACGTGGATCGTGTTTGTATAAATTAATTTTTATTGTCCTTGTTTACAGAAGTGTCTTTTTCCATTATGTAAATATTACAGAGTTTTCCAAGGAAGACATTTTTTTCTACCAAATTTACTGTCTGTGAAATTCTCACTAGTCAGGTTTTTGTCAGATTAATTCCAACTGTTGTCAGTTCTCACTTTCTCCCAAAAAATTGCTATAGTTACTATATTGTGCAGCTAACAAAATACGTTGATGGTGAAGAAATAGATTACTATTATTATTACATACAGCAGTTAAATTATCCATGTCTGTGGGGAAAAATACACTAAATGCTAATAGCTGGAATTTGCATTTACCATACATGTATTGTTGCCACTATTATATCTATAATAAATTAGATACTATTTTACTGACTGCAAACATATTAAGATCACAAATCATTGTAACGCATTGATACCAGGTTGATTTAGCAGACGATTACAAAATCCAAAAATGTATATTTCCCCTCAATTGCTACAATTTTGTTGTTAGGATTTCTACCTTAAATCAATTAAAATATAATAAATATTCCTGTTTATATAAACAAACACACATTAATTTGTATGACCAGAATTACTGGTATTAAAGATCATTGCATTTTAGAAACGTGTCATACACTAACATAAATTATTTATTTATTTAGAAAATGTTTTACCAGGAAGAATAGATTGAGATTTCACTCGTTTTCAAGTATATCCTGGATAGTTTTCAGTAGAGGGTTGCATATTTACACAAATTGAGAAACATTATATATTACATGTTATTAAATATACATACACATATGAATATACATACATATGGAATATTAATATTATATATATATATATATATATATATATATATATATATATATATATATATATATATATATATATATATATATTAGTTACACTCTGTTTTTAGATCTAAAGAAGCATTTACTTTTAAGGATTTTAGACCGGGAGCAGATTTGATTATTTCAGGCAGATTGTTCCAGGCCTTTGGAGCTCTGAAGGAGAAGGCAGATCTTCCTGCTTCTTTCTTGTATTGTGGTATACATAGCGAGTTGTTAGTAGTGGAGCGGAGGTTATAGTTAGTATGGAGAGCAGGCATGAGCATACTGCTCAGGTAGTCTGGTAGTTTTCCAGAGAAGTGGTTGTGTACTAAGAAAGAAAGGTGAAGGGCACGTCTAGATTTGAGTGTTAACCAATTTAATTATTTTAGCACATCACAGTGATGAGTAGTGTAATTACATTGGAGGCTAAAGCGGCATAATGAATCATACAGGGTGTCAAGTTTACTAAGATGGATTTCTGGTGCTGGAGCATAAACTATATCATCATAGTCTATGACTGGCAGCAACATCTGTTGCACAATACGTTTTCTAACCAGGTGACTTAAACATGATTTGTGTCTAAAAAGAGTACTGATTTTGGGATTAAGCTTGGAGGTTAATTTGTCAATATGATGACCAAAAGTAAGGTTGGGGTCAAGCCACATACCAAGATATTTGTAGGAGTCCACTGGGCCCAATTTACAATTAGACTCCATTACAATGGATAGGTGGGTATTGCCAAGATTACGCAGTTTGTGCTTTGTGCTAAATATCATTGGGACAGTTTTGTCTGTATTTAAGAACAATTTGTTCCTTGCTATCCATCTTTCAACCTCGTAGAAATCATGTTGTAATATGGCTTCAAGGTGGCAACGGACAAAAGGTTACTATTGGTGGCATCTTAATGTTCATATTAAATATACATATTATTTTGCCTTTCTCAGTGTCCATATGAGTGTAAAGTTCAATTCCACTTACCCCTTGCCTCCGCCTCTGTCTCCGCTGGCAGCAGAAGGCATTTGAACTTGCACGAAGGTATCCTTATGACCTTTTGGGCGTTTGCCCGAGTCAGACTGCCAGAATTTTGAACAGAGACTGGCTTTTATATGCTGGTCTCAGTTCAAAATAAATTGGCAGTCTCCTATTGGCTGAGACGTGCTTCTAGCGTGGGGGATGACGAACCCTGCTAGAAGCTGATTGGCTGAGAGGTGTGTAAGCAGTTCACAGCCAATAGGAGACTGCCAATTTATTTTGAACTGAGACTGGCATCAGTTCAAACTTCCAGCACTCTGACTTGGACATCTGCCCGAGAGGTCACCAGGATACCTCCATGCTAGTCCAAATGCCTTCCACCACCAGCAGATATGGCAGCAGAGACAAGGGGGTAAATGGAATTCAACTTTACACTCATATGGACACTGAAAAAGGAAAAGTGATGTTTATATTTAATAAGAACATTAAGATGTCACCTTATAGTAACCTGTGAGCTCTGGAGGGATACCCCTCATACACTCAAAGGGTTAACAGTAGCATCTTTGGGGGATTCTTTCTTTTAAAGAAGAAATAACACTAATGGATTTATTTATTTTAAAACAAAAGTATATAAGAGGAAGAAATGAAGACTGAGGAAAAGAAGCAGCCGGCCGCGATCCCGCTGGACATCAGGATTTCTAATAAGTTTTTATTTGTCGGGACGTGTGAACTGTTTGTGGATTAACCCTATGAGTGCCAGTGAGTCATGCAATGCTGTATAATACATTGCATACCCCAGTCTTCCCACACACACCGATGGTTTGACTGCCTGTTTTGGTCAGTGCGTCTGCCTCCTCATGGCGCAGGACTTCCGCCATTAAAGTGCTTCCGAAACACGTGGTGAAGCCCCCACATGGAATAGGGTAGCAAAGGTGACTATTTTTAGTTGATGTTCAATGGGTGAAAATTTCTCATTCGTTGAACATTTTTGCACGTTTTGGGTGTTGACAGCACAGTTTATAGAACTGTAAAATGACAACACCACTACCACCTGTTGTGAAAATAGTATCGAGCCCCAGATTCTCTGATGTATCACATGAAATAAACAGGTATGTATTACACTTTAACTGTATTCAGAATCTGTGTAAATGGCTAAATAAATGTGTGTAAGAAAATAAACTAGTATATGAAATATTATCATTATTAAAGACCCAGTTTTCACTAGTGATATCATTTGCTATATTTTCAAGTTATTCTTAATATTAATAACTCTGATTGTAATAGAATGTTATAGTTTTTTTTTTAATTAGCACAAATCTGTAATAGCAGAAACATACTAAACATTGCAGTAACTATTTAACTGATTCATTTCAGACAGGAATTCATTTATTTTTCCATTCACTTAATTTATTGAAACAACTGTTTATTTTTTTACCTAGATCTGTGTGGATCAAACGTTAGTAAAAACTGATAATCATGGGAGTAGATAGTGGAACTGTCCAAAGACAACACATTGTCTGATTTTTTGGGTATTCTTTGGAGCTTATTACTATAGCCTAGACATTAAATTGACAGTAAACCTCCTGTTTGACTTTAGGTATTCTGTATTATATGTACATTTGAATTTCTTATACTTTTTTATTATTTTATATTTTCCATCATCACATTTTTCTACTTTTCCACCTCTAACAATTAGCTTTCTGAATGTGTTTCCATAGAGTTTTCTATCAGGATCTTTGTAAGCAGAGAGAGTGATAAATATATAAACATACAATGTAAAATTTGACTTTATATATTATGCACACGCAATAAAAAATGAGGTGACTGTCACTTTAACATGAAATGGTATAATATAAAATTATTGGGGAATAAAATAAACAGCCAGAAATCTGCACAAAAGTGTTTAAGTTTTATCTTATTCTATATAGACTTTATGTCAGGTTCCAGATAGTGTGTAATATTTGTATTATTCTATGTAGACTTTATGTCAGGTTCCAGATAGTGTGTAATATTTGTATTATTCTATGTAGACTTTATGTCAGGTCCCAGATAGTGTGTAATATTTATCTTATTCTATACAGACTATATGTCAGGTTCCAGATAGTGTGTAATATTTATCTTATTCTATACAGACTATATGTCAGGTCCCAGATAGTGTGTAATATTTATCTTATTCTATGTAGACTTTATGTCAGGTCCCAGATAGTGTGTAATATTTGTATTATTCTATGTAGACTTTATGTCAGGTACCAGATAGTGTGTGATATTTATCTTATTCTATATAGACTTTATGTCAGGTACCAAATAGTGTGTAATATTTGTCTTATTCTATGTAGACTTTATGTCAGGTCCCAGATAGTGTGTAATATTTATCTTATTCTATATAGACTTTATGTCAGGTCCCAGATAGTGTGTAATATTTGTCTTATTCTATGTAGACTTTATGTCAGGTCCCAGATAGTGTGTAATATTTATCTTATTCTATACAGACTATATGTCAGGTTCCAGATAGTGTGTAATATTTATCTTATTCTATACAGACTATATGTCAGGTCCCAGATAGTGTGTAATATTTATCTTATTCTATATAGACTTTATGTCAGGTACAGATAGTGTGTAATATTTGTATTATTCTATGTAGACTCTATGCCAGGTACCAGATAGTGTGTAATATTTGTCTTATTCTATGTAGACTTTATGTCAGGTACCAGATAGTGTGTAATATTTGTATTATTCTATGTAGACTCTATGCCAGGTACCAGATAGTGTGTAATATTTGTCTCATTCTATGTAGATTTTATGTCACGTTCCAGATAGTGTGTAATGTTTATCTTATTCTATATAGACTATATGTCACGTTCCAGATAGTGTGTAATATTTGTATTATTTTATGTATAGAATAATAGTACAAGCTTTGAAGACAACGTTAGTCTCTTTGTCAGGCGTATTTAGAATGAAGGCTGAATACACAATACATGACAGGTTACACACTTGTGCAAATTATTTTTCCATGTAAATTCCTCTGGAGGTGAATCTCTTATCACCAGCGTCTATCTCACTGAACTTCAGTCTCTATAGAGATCTCTGTCAGGGACTGCGGCAGCTTGTAGAGTGACACATTGTAGCACTATCCCTGCAGCAGAAGATCCCATGTCAGCTACAGCACTCAGTGATGCAGGGATAGTGTTACATTGTATTACTATGTCTGCTTTCACTATCCCTGATAGAAAGCTCCCTGGAAACAGATTCAGTAACCTCCCTGTCAGTGACATAAATGTGTAAAGAAATAGGCAAAGATGAAAAGTATTATAATGTATAGCAAATTGACTTTATTTATTATGTTAATTCAGATTGTGTAAAGTAAAAAAGAAGATGACAAGTGCAGCAGAATGTTCCATCCCTCAGCCTGCTGAAAAACAGCACGAGCAACATCATACATATCAGGTTCTATGTATATATACTGATACCTTTACACCTACATCTGTGACTGTCGGAACATGATATTGCATATACAGGCACCTTGTATTTACCATAAGGATTAAACATCTGCATTGTTCTAACACTGTAATAATGTGTAATAATGTGTAATAATGTGTAAGAATAATGTGTAAAAATGTTTAAAAATGTGTAAGGGTCATGTGACACACAAGTCTGTAATACACAGTGATACTGATCCCTACTGTATACACAGGATCAGTTCCATCTGTTTGTCCTGTAATCGGAGACAGCAGATCTAACCTGACAAGCAGCTGGTTTATATGAACTTAGAGTTCTAATATGGCCTCTTTGCAGTAATAGTATAAATACAGACTTTACCTAATAGAGATGAGCATCAGATTACAATGAGTGTTAAGGTAAAACAACTCAATATCATTTCTATCTCCCAAATTAGTAGTGGGTAACCACTGGCTCTTCAGCTATTAAGAGATTCAAGCCCAACCATCACCAACCAGCTAAAGGTCCCACCAGGGTATATAATTTCCACTGTGAATTTTTACTAATAATACTTACAACACAGGTCAGGATCTGATTGGGTATAGGGTAAAGATTCAGCTGCATTAACAAAACAATTCACTAAAATAAAAACATGCTTGGTAAGTAATTGTGGACTCACCGGTGATCATTCTGGATAGATTCATGTGCTGATCCAGCCTGTATATGGTGCTGTGTGTCCTCTGCTATAGATGAGATGTTCCTTATACACGAACCTGACAAATCCTATTAATATCGTGAGGACATGCTCTCTGACAACATGTGCCTCTTAATCAAACATCTCCTTACAATATATACTGTTCCCTCTACAAAACAGTCTTACTGCTGATTCTCATGAGAAGACTGGAAAAGGTTTAATCTCCTGACATTCACTCACCTGAGAAACTCAGTAGAACATTTCTTAACTCTATGATTGTTTTTTTTCCTTCATGTCTGAAACTCTTAATTAATTTTGCAGCAACTGCAAACTTGAAAAATGTGGCAAACTCTGAGACGATATCCCATGGAGATGTTACATTTAATGGAAAGCTGTGGCCTCAGATACAGATTTAGAAAACAGATCCGCTAATAGCTGTGTCACAACTTAAAATAAACGTAACATATAATACAGTGTGCCAACTGTCAAAAGATAAAAATGTTAAAACTCTCATAAATACTGGATCTGCTTTTCTTGTCACACCTATGGGAAATGGAGGTCCTAATATTGAAATAATGTATATTAGCAATGCATCAAAATGCGATATAAAAAAATTAATATAACGTATCAAGTAAAAGATCACATTTATTGCACAATACCAAAGAGGTCCTTTAAAATAACAAAACTAGTCATGTTGCAATATTCTAGTGTATTGTCCCAGAGTTAATTTCTAAATGTAAAAAAACAGAAAATAATAGATAATAATAAAGTTAGTTCAATAGAATTAATTGATTCCAACTGGTTAGAATGATGAATGAAAGTTGATATTAGTTTCCTCGAGGTCACTTACTGTATGGTCTGTTCATATGTATAAGTCACTGCTGGTTATAACTCACTGGACTTAGTGAGTCTCCCACAAGAGTGCTAAATAAAGGGACATTTGGGTGTCACACTCCATCTCACAGCCTCTTACCATGGACTTGAGCAAGTATTCTGACGTCTCTCACCCACTTGATGTATTTCTGCTACTCTGGGTGTACCTCTGTGTATAGATATCGTACCCCCATTTCTCACCTATTGGGCAGATACAAGACCTTCTGTGTCCTTAGCCACATGTCTCTCACCCACCAAACAAACTGAGCACTTACAATCCGGGACTTCACATTCTCTCTGTGGTCAATGGTCCAACAAACACACCGCGTCTTTGCTGTCGGCTCAGTTTAAGTCGCGCCAGAATAACGTATCACTGGGGCACTTTCCCTTACAAGTTATGTCCAGAAAGCTTCTATGTGCAACAACGTAAATATTAAAAAATAAAGAATTAAAGTAAAGCCCACTAAGTCCAGTGAGTTATAACCAGCAGTGACTTATACACATGAACAGACTGTACAGTAAGTGACCTCGAGGAAACTAATAACAACTTTCATTCATCATTCTAACCAGTTGGATTACATTTTTTCTGTTGGACTAACTTTTTCATTATGTATAATTTTCTGTTTTTACATTTCGTAATTCACTCTGAGAATACACTAGAATATTGTAACATTAATAGTTTTGTTATTTTGAGGGGCCCATTTGGTATAGTGCAATAAATGTGATGTTTAATGGATATGCTATATTAAATTTGTTTTATTGTATTCAGCTGCAGCAAGGGAGTACCTTTCCTGCCATCGCCGTACACAAGTTTCACTACCTAGCAATGAACTCTAGCAACTGAACCAGCGCTAGACCTACACGTTTTCGATCCCGCCCCCACGTAGTGACAGCAGGGGGATTGATATGAGGAGTAAAAGAAAATTTGAGTATAGTTGGCATAGAGGTTGAGTTGAATACCAAGGATTGAACCTTGTGGTTCCCCAACACAAAGAGGTAGGGGAAAGGAGGCGATGTTAAAACAGACAGAGAAAAGCAGTCTGACAGGGAGGAGGAGAACAAGGACAGGGCTGTGTCAAGGAGGCAAAAGAAGTGGAGGGTTTGTAAGAGAAGTGGGAGGGCAACTGTGTAAAATATACAGTACCAATTTTGTGCTTAATGCGCTACAAATAGGTTCAATACACCTTTATTGATTTATACTAAAACATCAATAATTACATTCCTATTAATGTTTATGCACCATGGGGATCTCCTAAAGACAAAAAATATATATGTCCACATGTTTTAATATAATATTTAGAATAATGTCAGTCTCTTTTTTTCTTGTGAGTCGTCTGGTCGGGGGGGTATCATCATCATCATATAGACTTCAAATCTGCTCCATCAGATCCTTAAGGAGGTCGCTGTCCTTTATAATACCTGTGGAAGGTGAAGTCATCAACTGAAGATAAAGAAAACAAAAAGAAAGGGTACAGATTCCCCTATTAGTAAATCTGTATAGTAATACAAGTCATACCCCCTACTTAGAGGTGCACACCAGATGAAGAACAAACAGGAGCATGTAGGAGTCAAATGATCATCAGACAGGATCTCCTCCAGATGAAAATGATATACCAATCCAAGTTGCAGAGATCGAAGGCAGTTTATAAATAATTGTATTCAAGTAATAAATATTACAGTCAGTTTAGAAATATAACATTTAAAATATATTCTTATATTTTTGCCCACTGCATTTCATGTCTACTCTGGACACTTTCTCAAGGGCAATACACAATCAGCAAGCATATTCTGTGTAAATGTTGCTGAAAGGTCAAAAATAATTCATATAAGAAATGTCCACTGGATTTAGCTGTGAGTAAGTTACCAGTTATGTTTGTTTGTGTAGTTAGAGTTTGTTGAAATGCACAATTTTTAATGGGAATTTCACAGAAAAAAAAAATCACAATTAAAAAAAGTCTCAATGCATTCTTCCTAGTAAAAACACATGATAAATAAAGGTGAAGTATGATTGGCAGTGAGTCACTAGTTACTTTTGATAGTGTAGTTAGAGATCGTTGAAAAGTCCAATTTTCAATGAGAATTTTCACTGAAAATCACAACTGGAAAAAAAAATGCATCATTTCTGGTGAAACACTTTTGTAGAGTATGATTTGCAAAGAGATCATTCTGTATTGTATCTATCTTGTCTTTGATGTAGAGAGCAGAGTCATGGGAAGTGAAGGTGGTGGAGGGGTAGGGCACAGTAAGGAATCAAAAGTGGAGAAGAGGCGGAAAGGACTGGATGATAGAGAGACATAATTTCAGTGTGATTGCCTCCAGTCTTGCTCATGAGATAGATATCTGCTGGAGGTACCTTGACATTTTAATATTCCATGGCTGCAGATGGGGGCACTGTGGTAAGACAGGGGCTACTTTATCAAGGGCGAATGTTAAGGGGTGTTTGTACAGTGAAGGTGCAGACACAGGGCAGGTAGCGGTGGTGATGAGAGAGGAGATAGTTTCAAGAGAGGCAGATGATTATGTATCAGTGACAAGTAGGGTTTCTTAAGTGTGAGAAGGTTGGTGGGATGGTGTGTTGAGTGGGAGTAGTGAGGTTACATTTGACAATGTTGTGGTCCTTGAGAGGGATATGAGAAATCAGATGCTGATAAGAAGCAGGAAAAGAGAAGATAAAGACAATTGTCTTCACAGTGTGTAGGGGAAGTAGTCCACTTGGACAGGCCAAAGGAAGAAGTGAAAGTAGAGAGCTGGGAGCAGAAGGGGCATTAGGCTTTTCAACATGGTTGTAGCTTGCCCTTGCACTAGGGTAAAATTTAACCCAGACAGTCAGGAAACTGACTGCCTGGATGGTGATGTAAAAAAGCCAGAGGAGTTAATTCCTGAACCTTTTCCTGCAGCTTCTCTTGAAGCAGAAATGGTTTCAACCAGGATTTCGTCTATAACAATTTCCACATTTCAGAAACCTTCCAGTCAGTAGTGGATCTAGTGAATGTAGACCCTGATTCACTTCAAAAGTCTGAAAAATCCTAGACATTTTCTATTTTCAGCATTCAGTGGATCTCTAACACTGGCTGAACCCAGTACTTTCTCCCAGCATGGTGTATCCCATCATTGTGCACAATTGAACAATTGTGATCCGAGCTGTATAAGGATTACTCCAATTGAACGGGTTGGATTAAATGGAGGTTCCAATAGGCTTAACCACAGGGAGGCCTATTGGATCTTCAGGCTGCAGACGATGACCCCTTGTGGGTTAAATTAAACTATTTAATAGATGTGTCATAATTCTCTTTTTTTTTTTCTTTCTTTACACTATATACACTAAAGAAACCCAGTTTATTAGCTATTGAATGAAAACATCAATATTTATTTAATTTCACACATTTTAGTTTTTAGTATGGTGTTTACTTTTCACTATACCTTTAGAACATCCTATATAATAATTAGCTAAAAGTATGTTTGTCAGAAGCTGTCATGCGCAGTAGAGACTGCCCGAATGGGCCCCGGCTGATAATGGAGCGGGGCGCTCCGAATTCAGACCGTAGACCTCTCTGTGCACCTGAGCAGCCGCGGACCGTTCGAAGAGTTAGTACTGTGCATGACTGCAGCGCGGCCAACAGGATCCGGCCACCAGCCAAGATTGCTGGGTGGCACTGTGGCCCCTGTACAAGGGCTTTTCAACTAGTATAGTATAATAGATGAATTATTTATTTTATTCACATTAGCCTGGCTAGGCTTTCTGTTACATATCCATTGATGAAGTGCATTTCTGAATGATCAGGATATTGGGTTGGTGATTATTTATTGACATCGATAGCGTATTAACTGATTTATTGTATGCATATGTTTTTTTTTCATTATATTTCATTTTCTTTGGACCTGAATCTAATTATTAATAATTAAAAATTCTTATTTTTATTTATTATTCTTTCTTTATTTATTTATTTTATTTTTTTCATATCTATTTTTTTCATATTTATATCTATTTTTATTTAGCCTTGTTTCATGCGATTTTCATATATTTCCATGTGCTAGTATGTCTATTTTCATTATCTTTTATGTTTGTATATATTAATATATGTTTATCATTCTGCTTATATGTATTTTATTTGAATATCGTATTATTATGGCTATACCGTTCTGTGCACAGCGCTCGTCTTTTTTATTATCTTCAAGCTTGTAAATATAGTTTATTTTTTCTTAGATTTATGGATATATTAGACACTATATGTATTTTTTATATTTTTTATTTATTATTATTTAGGGTTCCCACCTTTTCTTCAAAAAAATACCGGCCATGGCATTCCCTCCATAGACTTAACATTGGACAGAAGCCAATTTGTTACCGGCCTGCCGCTAAAATACCAGCTGGGTGGCAACCCTATTATTATTTATTTTTTATGTATTTATTATATTTGCCTGTTTTTGGTACCACTATGTATGTGAGCACACATGAATATCTTTTTTTTTACGGATGATATCGTTAATTATGTGTCCACACATGCATATTGGGCCATTGTACAGACCAGACTGTGTCTGGCTGTACGAACTGTAGGTCCGACATGTTGCATCCACTCATGCACATGCTCAGTGGGGCTTGTACGTCCTGTCCTTTCCCCACTGATGCGATGCGTTTGTTTTGAGCATGCGCACGACACATCCAATGGAGGAGAGTTCGGACGTGCAGAGTTTTCAATTATGGACACATTTGAAGAAGTATAAAGAGGCGACCTGAGCACAGGTACGGGGTTTTTTATTTATATGCTTTAGAGCCAAGACTGCTCCTGAAGAAAAGGCAGTGTGCCTAGAAACTCATTGAGAGTTTGATTTGGATGTTTATGCATTGTTTTTATACTTTTTAAATTTGACTACATTTATAAGTGGACATTTTTTATTTCTCTACGACAGGAGGTGTATCTCTGAGCAGGGCGGACAGTTGTTCCCTGCATGCTGAGAATACCAGCTCTGTGTATAATAGGCCTGTGGGTTACATCTTGTGAGTACCTATATTTTATCATTTTCTGTTACTGAAGAATATACCATTCTGGTTGTTTGTTCTAGCACTGGCAGACCCCAGTACTTTGCACATCCTGCACCCGTGTTAATTCTGGACCTGCTTCCAGCACTTTCCACAAAACAATTATTGAAAGCAAAAGTCAATATTTCAGGTTGTAAGTGGAGCTGAACAGGTCTAGGCCATGTTCTAACAACCCCAGATGCCTGGTAGGACTTCCTCCTGATGCAGTGATCTGTAATAAGCAATGAAATGTGTTAACAATGTGATTTATTTTAAATAAATTATTTTACAACATTTCATAGTTAATGGTTAAATGGATTTTCGCTGATTGACCAAGAACGGGAACTGGGTTAAAAAACAAATGACTTTCTTGTGCCCTTCAATTGATAATGGTTGAGTCAGCTTGTTGAGTTTATATGGACAAATGTAAATTAGGAGTCAGACACTCACCTAGGAACCAGCCTGTAATACAAGTTTGCAGGCTCTATAGGAATGGTGTCCTACCCAGGGTGAAGTCTCTTTTAGCTCACTAGTGCCTTTCACACGGAGGTAATATCCTAAAGCGTATCATACTGATTCTGTCAAAGCAGCAGTCCAGTTATGAAATGCCAGGCAAATCTTCTCTGAACAAGAGTAGAAGTCAAACCCAGACATATGTTTTGTCCTTATTGGGCCTCATCATTGAGGTCCAGATGATCTATTTAGGCACTGTGTGCAAGGGGCTCAATGCTGGATTCCCCTATTACCCTTGGGGTGATTAATCCCACTGACAATTTGCAAATGTAAATTAGGAGTCAGAGACGCTCAGCAAGGAATGAGTCTGTTATACAAATTTTCACATACGCCACTTCCGCAGGACAACACTTATCGTTACGAAAGACCTGTTGGATACCGAACAGACTGATGCCCTGACATCTCCTGATGATCCCTGCACTAAAAGGGAAATGGAGACCCTCCTTCTCGAACTTAAAGGAGCAGTAGACTTTTTTTTTATGAAACAACATATATTGTAGGGTATTTCCTGCTGAATAACATATGGGTGCTCCCACTGCTGACAGATGCATATTTCCAGAGTTATTACAGTTTAAACATGTGTCTATTTACATTAGAAGTGCCCTCTAGTGGTCAAGTTCCAATTAGTTCTGTTACATTCTAATGGAGAGGACAGTCAGTGACTTACAGTTCCCCATAGATTGTGATAGAAACTGCCTGTCACTTCCTGTCAGTCAGAACTAACAAAACGTAAACACAGTAAATTCACTTCTGATTATTTGAATTTTTATAACTTCTGAATAAAACAACTGACAGTAGTGCGAGTGACCTTGTTTTACTCAGCAGGAGAAGCTCTATAACATATATATTTTCATAAAAAATAGAGGCAGAACACCTTGGGGACAGTGTCAACACGCTTGAGGAAGATTCAACTTCTTGGAGACCCTTTGTGAAAGAAGTGGTATACATAATAAACGATCTACATCAAAGAAATACGGACATGCTGACCTGTTTGGATGACCTAGACAACTGCGATCGGAGGAATAACTTGTGGCTCAGAGGAATTCAGGAGACTGTTTCTAATGATACCCTACCACTCTTTCTCTTACATTTTTAAGATGGATGATACTGCTACTTTTTGTTTGGACAGAGCTCATCGATCTCTCAAGTCAAAAGGCTCACTTCAAGATGTACCCAGAGACATCATCGTGCATTTCCACAATTACCTTGATAAAGAGAAAGTGGTGCAAACCACAAAGAATAGCCAGTTTCCCAGTTCTGTGCTGGGAGCATTTTGTGTGGAATGCTGGGAGCTCTGTGCAGAATGCTAGGAGATCTGAGCTGTGAGCATTCTGTGTGGAATGCTGGGAGTTCTGTGCGGAATGCTGGGAGTTCTGTGCTGGGAGCATTTTGTGTGGAATGCTGGGAGTTCTGTGCAGAATGCTGGGAGATCTGAGCTGTGAGCATTCTGTGAGGAATGCTGGGAGTTTTGTGCAGAATGCTGGGAGTTCTGTGCTGGGAGCATTCTGTGCGGAATGCTGGGAGTTCTGTGCTGGGAGCATTTTGTGTGGAATGCTGGGAGTTCTGTGCAGAATGCTGGGAGTTCTGTGCTGGGAGCATTCTGTGCGGAATGCTGGGAGCATTCTGTGCGGAATGCTGGGAGTCTTCTGTGCGGAATGCTGGGAGATTTCTGTGTGGAATGCTGGGAGATCTGTGCTGCGAGCATTCTATGTGGAATGCTGGGAGTTCTGTGCTGGGAGCATTCTGTGCGGAATGCTGGGAGTCTTCTGTGCGGAATGCTGGGAGATCTGTGCTGGGAGATTTCTGTGTGGAATGCTGGGAGTTCTGTGTGGAATGCTTGGAGATCTGTGCTGGGAGGATTCTGTGTGGAATGCTGGGAGTTCTGTGCAGAATGCTGGTAGTTCTGTGCTGGGAGGATTCTGTGCGTCATGTGAGTAACTGCAGACACAGAGCATGACCGGCCTTTGAACCCTCTGAGTGCCGGAGGGGTATGCAACACGTTGCGTTAATATCTCCCAGACCTTGGCCCACGTACACGAGCTTTTACACTAGAAATGTATAAATAGACACATACACACAGGCACACAGATATATACAGACATACACACAGACTAAGAGAAACAGATTGTCAAATTGAAAAAGCGCTCCTGCAATACAACTCAGTATGGCAGAGAATCACAATATGAATCAATAAATAAAATAAAATGAAGAACCCTAAATATATATCTATAAATGGGGATACAACAAAAATATATGATCTGAAGGAAGTACAATCTATACAAACAAAATATAAGAAAACAAATAGATGAATACAATATCTTCTATTCATAAAAATATGAGGAAGATGATGAAATGGAATAGAAAGTGATGATGATGAAGATGAGGATGGAAGATGGTGATGAGAATGATGAGTGGAGGATGATCACTTGTCTCTTAATATATGCAGCAGGTGAGAGTTGAAAAAGTGGCCTTGTCCACTTGTAAGGGAAATCTGGATCTGTAGCGACTCAATAACAGCGCAAAATAATAAAAGAGAGAAGCACCTCCTCTAAGTGCAGTAATTTATTAAAATAACAGTAAATTAAAAATAAGAGGTATTTCACTCACATTTTGCCCATCTTGGGCTTTATGCACTTCAAAAGGGTCTTTCTCCCGTCAGCCGACGTACTTGGTATCCTTGAACTCTTGTCTGTATCTCCCGGTCCTTAGTCCTAGAGAGCTCAGTTATTAACCCGATATAAGGGGCACATGTATATGACAGCCGTTCAAGTAAAATAATATGATCTCTCCGGTGAAGGGAAACAATGTAACTATAAGATGGAAAAGTATATACAATCTTACGAGTTGACTGCCTCGTGCACGCTGCTCTTGTTAGGACGCGGCGGCGGCTCAGTTCATCACGGAGCCGCGGGATACTCAGATAGAGGGTGGAGCAAAGGATAACCACAGGGGGCGTGGAGAAAGTCCCGTTGTCTGTTGAACACACAGACTAACCCGAACGTTTTTGCAGAATACTCTCTGCTTCCTCAGGGGCATACACACAGACTCACATGGACTCACACATAGATATGCACACGCACAATTATATTTGTACTGTAAATCATTCCCACTCTATACTCACACATACACACACACACACACACACACACACATATATATATACTACCGGTAAAAGGATTTAGAACACCCCTATCCTTCCAGTTGTTGAAATTTACAGTTTAATGTCTCAATAAAGCATACAAGAATAAACAATTGGACATTAACCATTTAATGACCAACAGCTCACATGTATCTGATTCAAGGCTCCCCAAAGAGTGTGCAGCCACACGGGGAGCCCTGAAATCCATGACATACATATACGTCATAGGTCCTTTAGGTACATTTACCCCGTGACGTACATGTACGTCCTTCATTGTTAAGGGGTTTAAAAGAAATCACTGAATCGTTTTCCTTAACAAAATGTAATCTAAATTTTTGACTCATCAGAGTAACCACCTTTCGCGGATATAACAGCCGAACACACTCGTGGCATCCTTTCCACAATGGAAATCAAATATTGTTCTGAAAGTTCTTCCCATCACTGTTGCAGAAGTTCCACAGATGTGTTGTACTTGTAGGTTGCTTTGCTTTCACCCTTCAATAACAACTGGAAAAATGAGGGTGGTCTAAAACTTTTGTCCGGTAGTGTACATGTACACATACATACACGTGTACACTCACATACATACACATGTACACTCACACATACATATACACATGCACAAACACATACACGCATTTATTTTTGCACTGTAACTGACCCCACTCTGCTGTGGAGAACAACTCAATGACAAATAAGATTTTTCAGTGATTTTTACATTTTATTGTTTTTCAGAAGATCCAGCACTTTCATTAGATACTGTTTGTTTATGGATACCCCATTACATGGTCAGAAAACCTCCCCAGAATGCAAATGAAACAGATCACTTTAAGTTGCATTTCATACTGTACACAGTGAGGTGATGTACTAAGAACCCGCCATCCTTAATTGGTTACTCCCCCCCCCCCCACAACCACACCTTGTATGTCTTCTCCTCCATATAATCCACTGACTGCTTAACCTCATAGTCTGCCTCATCACACTGGAACTGAAAGTCTCAAAGTAATGGAGGGGGTGCAGTCTCTCCCAAGTTTTCTCCTTCTGTTAATTCACAAACTGATGAAGGAATTGGTGGTGAAGAGCTCACTTACAAATACAACAGAAAATATTACTTCTCCGTGTCTACTAAAGACATGTGGAACCAGTGCCCAGATATGTACCACTGATAAGGTGCCCATAGCACATTCACACAGAAAACACAATGTCAGGGGTGAGTTATCTAATGTTGTTTACCTCATCATGTGTGTGAAATGCCCCCAAACAAGACTATATGTGGGTGACACAGGACAGACCCTGAGAAAAAGGATGAATTCTCATAGGTCCAGTGTGAGGAGACACAACCGTGGGTCAACATTTCTGTAGAAGAGATCACAGCATTAATGATCTCAAAGTGACTGTACTGATGGGAAAGACAGATATAAATATCTGATAACCAAATTTAACACTCTGAACTGTGGCTTGGACCATAATAAGGAATTTTTATCACAGTATCACACAAAATAAAAATGTTGGTCCCTTTGGATGCAGGAGGCTTAACATCTCATTGTAATCAATGGGTTGTTCACTCCTTTGGAGCTAGCCATTTCTGGTCAGTTTCACTGTAGCATAAAAAAGGTAATTATCTTGTTTTCATTCTCTACTGTACTTTATAGAGCTGTAACTGACACTAGAGTATCATTTATTGCCCATACAGGGAAAATAAGTTGTTCTAATGGAATGTGACTATTTGGGTGCTACAGAGTTATCCAGTGCATTGTGTGTCAGTGTGGTGGATACCTCTCTGGCAGTCAGGATTAGAAGTATGCACGTGAGTTTCATAGACACTTGTATTGTGCATTCAGTCTTCATTCTGATTTCATTCTTATTCTGCCTGAAAAGGAGACCTTGTTGTCTTGAATACATCCAAATCTACTAATTTACCATTTCTACTAGTCTCCTGAAACTAAATCCACCCAGTTACCAATAAAGGGATCATTTCTACTCTACTGGTCTCATGTAATTAAATCTACTCAGTTACCAAAAACAGGATAATTTCTACTCTACTGGTCTCCTGTACCCAAATCCACTCAGTTACCAATAAAGGGATAATTTCTACTCTACTAGTCTCCTGCACTCAAATCCACTCAGTTACCAATAAAGGGATCATTTCTACTGTACTGGTCTCCTGTACCCAAATCCTCTCAGTTACCAATAAAGGGATCATTTCTACTCTACTAGTCTCCTGTACCTAAATCCACTCAGTGACCGATAAAGGGATCATTTCTACTCTACTAGTCTCCTGTACCTAAATCCACTCAGTTACCAATAAAGGGATCATTTCTTCTCTACTAGTCTCCTGTACCTAAATCCACTCAGTGACCAATAAAGGGATCATTTCTACTCTACTAGTCTCCTGTACCTAAATCCACTCAGTTACCAATAAAGGGATCATTTCTTCTCTACTAGTCTCCTGCACCCAAATCCTCTCAGTTGCCAGTAACGGAATCATTTCTACTCTATTAGTCTCCTGTACCTAAATCCACTCAGTGACCAATAAAGGGAACATTTCTACTCTACTAGTCTCCTGTACCTAAATCCACTCAGTGACCAATAAAGGGATCATTTCTACACTACTAGTCTCCTGTACCTAAATCCACTCAGTGACCAATACAGGGATCATTTCTACTCTACTAGTCTACTGTATCCAAGTCCTCTCAGTGACCAATAAAGTGATCATTTCTACTCTACTAGTCTCCTGTATCTAAATCCACTCAGTGACCAATAAAGGGATCATTTCTACTCTACTAGTCTCCTGTACCCAAATCCACTCAGTTACCAATAAAGGGATCATTTCTACTCTACTGGTCTCCTGTACCCAAATCCATTCAGTTACCAATAAAGGAATAATTTCTACTCTACTAGTTTCCTGTACCCAAATCCACTCAGTTACCAATAAAGGGATCATTTCTAGTCTACTAGTCTCCTGCACCCAAATCCACTCAGTTACCAATAAAGGGATCATTTCTACTAGTCTCCTGAATTTTCTAAGGCTAATACTGTACACGCTTTACCCAAATTTATGTTAGGGAACCATCTTGCATTTATATAAGTAAATATATGTTGTTGTGAGTATTTATCCCTAAATTACATATAAATAAAATACAAAAAACATTTCTGTTTGTACCCTATATATATCACTCAGCTTCTGAAAATTTACAGTCAGTGACAGTTCAGTCTAATGCATGTTCACATTTGAAAAGTTGTATTTGTGTAAGACACCTCTAAGGGCGCCTTTAAGTTCTTGGTTTCTCAGACTATAAATAAAAGGATTTAATAAAGGTGTAATTACTGTGTAAATAACAGACACAAGACTGTCCCCAATGTTGTGTTGTTTTGGTGCAGGACGTAAGTATGTGAAGAGGGCAGTTCCATAGAAAATGAAGACCACAGTCAGGTGAGAAGTGCAGGTGGAGAAGGCTTTATGTTTTCCTACTTTGGAAGGAATCCTCAGTATTGCCTGGAATATTCGTATGTAAGGGACAAAGGTTATTCCAAAGGCAAGCAAAGCTAAAACAAATGAAAAAAATATAACCAGAATGTTGATTAAAATGTCAGTGCATGAAATCTGTAACAGAAGTGGGACATCACAAAAGAAACCATAGATGGTGTTTTCTTCACAAAATACCAACCGGCGTGTACATAGAGTATGTATCAAACTATTGAAAAAGCCCAGAGTCCAAGCCACGGAGACCAAGAGCACACAGACTTTCCAAGACATGATGTGAATATAGTGCAGTGGGTGACAGATCGCTGTGTATCTGTCATAAGACATACCTGCCAGTAGGAAGACCTCTGAGCTAGCAAACAACAAGAAAAAAAAGATTTGAGCTACACAATCTGTCAGGGAAATTATACTCCTTCCAGAAAATAAGTCAGCGAGTATTCGAGGGACAGTGACAGTGGAAGAGAAGGTATCCAGACAGGCTAGGTGGCCAAGGAAGAAATACATCGGGGTGTGTAAATTATCATCATTGTGAATCGCAACAAGAATAAGGAGGTTCCCAAATAATGTCATTAAATATATGAGTAAAAAAAGAGGAAATAATAGGTATCGGATCTTTGGAGAATCAGAGAAACCGAGAAGTATAAATTCATATAATACTGTTTGGTTTTTGAGTCTTAGTGTGATGTTAATGTAGCCTTCTGTATTGGAAGAACCTAGAAAACAGTTATAACTAGAGTGGTGAGAAGATACATAGAGCAATATATAATACATGTTATGGAAATTCTCCCTCTACTAATGGATAACTTGACATATGAGGAACATCTAGACAAACCTGGTTTATTTACTCTAGAGAAAAGACGACTAAGAGGGGATCTTATCACATTGTACAAGTATATGAGAGGTCAATACAAGGACCTCTGCGGTGAGCTATTCATTCCAAGGCCTGATCAGGTGACCAGGTGACACCCCTTGAGATTAGAGGAAAGGAGGTTTAGACTTCAGCAGAGGAAGGGATTTATTACAGTAATTTCTGTTAAATTGTGGAATTCTTTGCCCAATAATATGGTAATGACAGATACAATGAATACAATTAAGAGAAGATTAGATACATTTCTTTCAAGATGGAGCATAAAGGGTTATATTGTGTATCAGTAGGCAAAACAGGAAGGTCTGATAAATACTAAATTATTTGGCAGCAGGAAAGCTATATCATTCTCATTTCTCTGGGTTATGAAGCAAAGGTTGAACTTGATTATCTTATGTCTTTTTTTCCACCTAATTTACTATTTTACTAAAAACTCCTCAGTAATTATCTCCTGAATAAGGTGCCGTATAAAGTAACATCTCAGTTGGAGGATTTTCTCTCTGTCCCTGACCTGTGTCTCAGTCGTACAGATCAGCAGCTTCTTATTAACCTAGAGCTTCCAAAAGCTGATTGCCTTGTTTGGTCAAATTGCTGATTCAATGACAAAGGAAGAATTTAAAAAAATAAACTGTGCACTATCCCAAATTCAAATGTACAAACTGTGTAAACATAAATGTAAGCTATGTATGGGGCATTGTAAAAGCTTTTGCTTTTCCTTCCCTAACAGTGAGCTTTCTGAATCTGTTTGCAGAGAGATTTCTGTCAGGGACTTTGAAAGCAGAGAGAGTGATACAATGTATAAACATACAACGTAAAATATGACTTTACATATTATTCACACACAGTAAAAAAAGGAAGGTGACTGTTACTTTAAAGGGATAGTAATACTGTGTTTTATCTTCATTTTATTTTGTAGGCATTAAAAAACATGAAGAACGATATAAGTCTTATCTCTCAGACCTTTATGGTTTGAGAGATATTCACAAGCAAAGTTTCCCCCTCCCACCCCTTTTACCTAGTGTAAGCCATCTCTTCTCAGATGTGGAATGCAGTCCATAGACCACACAGATAACAGCAGGGTACAATCTTCTTCTTATGAGAACAATGAAAGCCCTGCCCCCCTTGACAAGCTTTTCAGGTTTTTCCCTTATCTTAATTGAAGATTGTCCCTCTCTGCAGTCTACCTGGGCACCTCCCTTCTGATCTGGCTGAGCAGTGTTACATCAGTAAAAGGGGCGGGAGGGGGATACTTTGTCATTGAATTACTCTTGTACTACAACTCTGACAGAACTGAAATAACACTCTCCCAAGTCCAAATACGATGATCAGGGCTTATAATTTTAAGTCCTTTGCTACTAGCCAGACCTGAAAAGTTACTCACCACTGCAATACATAGCATACCCACCAGGGCTGAATTTCTACTCGCCAGGGCTAAATTTTCACTCGCCATTGGCTAGTGGCAAGCAGAAATTTTGAGACCTGCTATGATGATTAATTAGAGTTGCTTTTATTATGAGACATTTCTATCCCTTTAACATGAATTGGTAGAATATAAAGTTACTGGGATATAAAATAAACAGCAATAAAACTGCACAACAGTGTCTAAGTTTAGTATTATTCTTGTCACGCTTGCACTCACTCATCTTGCTGCTTATTCTCGTCACTCCTTTCTCTCGGAGAGGCGCGCCGCTCTTCCGGGATTTTGTGCCAGCGCAGCATCATCCACGTCACTCATGTGCACCTATTTAAGGCAGCCGCTCCAGGTCTCAGTGCACTTTCAAAGTGTTCCTAGAGCGCATGCCTACTACCAGAGTTGCTCTCGGTTTCCCTTTTTAGTACCTTGCCTAGTTAGCTCTCTTTGAGTATTATCCCTGGCCTGTCCCTGATCATCCAGTTGCTTGCTGTTTATTTCTGTCTATCTGACCTCCTGTGTATGACCCCTGGCCTGTCCCTGACCATCCAGTTGCTTGCTGTTTATATCTGTCTATCTGACCTCCTGTGTATGACCCCTGGCCTGTTCCTGATCATCCAGTTGCTTGCTGTTTATTTCTGTCTATCTGACCTCCTGTGTATGACCCCTGGCCTGTCCCTGACCATCCAGTTGCTTGCTGTTTATTTCTGACTATCTGACCTCCTGTGTATGACCCCTGGCCTGTCCCTGATCATCCAGTTGCTTGCTGTTTATTTCTGTCTATCTGACCTCCTGTGTATGACCCCTGGCCTGTTCCTGATCATCCAGTTGCTTGCTGTTTATTTCTGTCTATCTGACCTCCTGTGTATGATCCTTGACCTGTCCCTGATCATCCAGTTGCTTGCTGTTTATTTCTGCCTATCTGACCTCCTGTGTATGACCCCTGGCCTGTCCCTGACCATCCAGTTGCTTGCTGTTTATTTCTGTCTATCTGACCTCCTGTGTATGACCCCTGGCCTGTCCCTGACCATCCAGTTGCTTGCTGTTTATTTCTGCCTATCTGACCTCCTGTGTATGACCCCTGGCCTGTCCCTGACCATCTAGTTGCTTGCTGTTTATTTCTGCCTATCTGACCTCCTGTGTATGACCCCTGGCCTGTTCCTGATCATCCAGCTGCTTGCCGTTTATACCTGCTTATCTGAAGTATTGTGTATGATCCTTGGCTTGTGACCATCCAATTGTCTGCTGGTTTGTTCCTGCCTATCTCAATTATTGTGTATGACCCTTGGCCTGTATTTGACTATTCTCTTGTTAGGAGACATCTATGCTTCTGACCTGCTGTGCATGACCTTTGGCCTTTGTGATTATTCTCTAGCCCGTATTCTTGTAGAGTTCACTCTGCTTCTAGTAGCCCCCGTACTCAACCGTTGAACCCTACTCAGCAAGCTGTAGCCTTCACCCTTCCCTGCAGGAGAGCTGATGCTGTCTGAATATTCTCATCCTGGGCTCTCCTCCAGCTTCTCTGGGGTTTATCATGCGGCCTTGTGGCTGGCACCTTTATTTTGGCCCTCGCCTCAGCATGGATCTATTTCAGAAAGCTTATGTACCCAAGCTACGCTCCCTAGCATTGTCCCCCAGCACTCCCTCTTCTGCAAGCCACCCGCTTTCACATTTCTATGTAGACTTTATTTCAGGTCCCAGATAGTGTGTAATATTTCTCTTATTCTATATAGACTTTATGTCAGGTACCAGATAGTGTGTAATATGTGTATTATTATATGTAGACTTTATGTCAGGTACCAGATAGTGTGTAGTATTTGTCTTATTATATGTAGACTTTATGTCAGGTACAAGATAGTGTGTAATATTTGTCTTATTCTATGTAGACTTTATGTCAGGTACCAGATAGTGTGTAATATTTGTATTATTATATGTAGACTTTATGTCAGGTACCAGATAGTGTGTAATATTTGTCTTATTCTATGTAGACTTTATACCAGAATCCAGATGACGATCTGAAGAAAGGAGACAGATAGAGTAAAAGTGATACATTTAGTTACTGGGTAGCTTTAGAATGCAAGCTTTTAAGACAACGTTATTCTCTTTGTCAGGCGTGTTTAGAATGAAGGCTGAATACACAATACATGACAGGTTACACACTTGTGCAAATTACTTTTACATGTAAATTCCACTGGAGGTGAATCTCTTATCACCAGCGTCTATCTCCCTGAACTTCAGTCTCTATAGAGATCTCTGTGATGACTGAGGCAGCTGGTACAGTGACACATTGTAGCACTATCCCTGCAGCAGAAGATCCCATGTCAGCTACAGCTTACAGAGCACTCAGTGATGCAGGGATAGTGTTACATTGTATTACTATGTCTGCTTTCACTGTCCCTGATAGAAAGATCCCTGGAAACAGATTCAGTAACCTCCCTGTCAGTGACATAAATGTGTAAAGAAATAGACAAAGATGAAAAGTATTATAATGTATAGCAAACTGACTTTATTTATTATGTTAATTCAGATTGTGTAAAGTAAAAAAGAAGATGACAAGTGCAGCAGAATATTCCATCCCTCAGCCTGCTGAAAAACAGCACGAGCAACATCATACATATCAGGTTCTATGTATATATACTGATACCTTTACACCTACATCTGTGACTGTCAGAACATGATATTGCATATACAGGCACCTTGTATTTATCATAAGGATTAAACACCTGCATTGTTCTAGCACTGTAATAATGTCTAATAATGTGTAATAATGTGTATGAATTTGTGCAATAATGTGTAAGAATAATGTGTAAAAATGTTTAAAAACATGCAATTCATCTGACACACAAGTCTATAATGCACAGTTATACTGATCCCTACTGTATACACAGGATCGGTTTCCTCTGTTTGTCCTGTTATTGGAGAGAGCAGATATAACCTGACAAGCAGCTGGTTTATATGGACTTAGAGTTTTAATATGGCCTCTTTGCAGCAATAGTATAAATACAGACTTTACCTAATAGAGCTGTGCATCAGATTACAATGAGTGTGAAGGTAAAACAACTCAATATCATTTCTATCTCCCAAATTAGTAGTGGGTAACCACTGGCTCTTCAGCTATTGAGAGCTACAAGCCCCACCATCACCAATCAGCTAAAGGTCCCATCAGGGTATATATAATCCAATGTACATTTTTTTGTAATAATCCTTACAACACAGGTCAGGATCAGATCTGGTATAGGGTAAAGATGGATTCAGCTGCATTGCTAAAACAATTTACTAAAATAAAAACATGTTTGGTAAATAATTGTGGACTCACCGGTGATCATTCTGGATAGATTCCTGTGCTGATCCAGTCTGTATATGGTGCTGTGTGTCCTCTGCTATAGATGAGATGTTCCTTATACATGAACCTGACAAATCCTGTTAATATTGTGAGGACATGCTCTCTGACAACATGTGCCTCTTAATCAGACATCTCCTTATAATATATACTGTTCCGTCTACAAAACAGTCTTACTGCTGATTCTCACGAGAAGACTAGAAAAGGTTTGATCTCCTGACATTCACTCACCTGAGAAACTCAGTAGAACATTTCTTAATTCAACAATTGTTTTTTTTTCTTCATGTCTGAAACTCTTAATTAATTTTGTAGCAACTGCAAACTTTGTGTATTTTGGGTAAATTTTAACTTGAAATATGTGGCAAACACTGAGACGATATCCCATGGTGATGTTACATTTAATGGAAAGCTGTGGCCTCAGATACAGATTAATAAAACAGATCCGCTAATAGCTGTGTCACATCTTAAAATAAACGTAACATATAATACAGTGTACCAACTGTCAAATGATAATAATGTTATAACTCTCATAAATACTGGATCTGCTTTTCTTGTCACACCTATGCGAAATGGAAGTCCTAATATTGAGATAATGTATAATAGCAATGCATAAAAATACAACAAAAAAATTAATATAACGTATCAAGTAAAACATCACATTTATTGCACAATACCAAAGAGGCCCTTTAAAATAACAAAACTAATAATGTTGCAATATTCTAGTGTATTGTCCCAGAGTTAATTACTAAATGTAAAAACAGAAAATAATAGATAATAATAAAGTTAGTCCAACAGAATTAATTGATTCCAACTGGTTAGAATGATGAATGAAAGTTGTTATTAGTTTCCTCGAGGTCACTTACTGTACAGTCTGTTCATATGTATAAGTCACTGCCGGTTATAACACACTGGACTGAGTCTCCCACAAGAGTGCTAAATAAAGGGACATTTGGGTGTCACACTCCATCTCACAGCCTCTTACCTCAGACTTGAGCAAGTATTCTGATGTCTCTCACCCACTTGATGAATTTCTGTTACTCTGGGGGTACCTCTGTGTATAGATATCGTACCCCCATTTCTCACCTGTTGGGCAGATACAAGACCTTCTGTGTCCTTAGCCACATGTCTCTCACCCACCAAACAAACTGAGCACTTACAATCCGGGACTCTCTCTGTGGTCAATGGTCCAACAAACACATCGCGTCTTTGATGTCGGCCCAGTTTCAGTCGCGCCAGATTAAGGTATCACTGGGGCACTTTCCCTTACAAGTTATGTCCAGAAAGCTTCTATGTGCAACAACGTAAATATTAAAAAATAAACAATTAAAGTAAAGCCCACTAAGTCCAGTGAGATATAACCAGCAGTGACTTATACACATGAACAGACCGTACAGTAAGTGACCTCGAGGAAAATAATAACAACTTTCATTCATCATTCTAACCAGTTGGATTCAATTATTTCTGTTGGACTAACTTTTTCATTATGTGTAGTTTTCTGATTTTACATTTAGTAATTAACTCTGAGACAATTAACTATAATATTGTAAAATTAATAGTTTTGTTATTTTGAGGGGCCCGTTTGGTATAGTGCAATAAATGTGATGTTTACTGGATATGCTATATTAAATTTGTTTTATTGTATTTATATATTTTAATGAATTCCTGTTGTACATTATTTCAATATAAGGACCTCTATTTTCTAGGGTTGTGACAAGAAAAGTATTTCATAGCAATAGCGCTCTTTTACTAAAGGGTTTCTGTTATTAAAATATAAACTTTAATTCAGCCGGTGACCACAGAGGAACACACACTGTAGGTAGTCCTTCATAAACTGGATATTGATGGTATAAGGTTAATGGTAAGTGACCTTGGGTCAGTGACTCATTGGAGATGATGGGAGTTGTAGTTCTCCACTGCTAGAGAGCAAAAAGGATATTATTATTATTATTATTATTATTGCTTTTATACAGCACCAACATATTCTTTATTGCTGTACCAAGAGCAATATACAAACAAGACAATGTAACAGACATGTGCAAGCCAAAACAAGTGGAGAGAGGGCCATGCCCATGAGAGCTTACAGTCTAAAGAGAGTAGTGGGGAAGGTAGGTGATAGGTAGGTGATAGCGTGATTTCATAAAGAGATCAGCCAGCTGGAAGGTTCTCCACAAGGGGGATATGGGAGCACAGAGCTGATGATTACTATGAGAGAGTTGAGTGTTGGTGCCCAGATGCAGGGAGATACACAACCAAGTATAGAACCTATACCCTGAAGTGGCTGATAGAGACACAGTTCCTCGAGGAAGGAACACAACACAGAGGTAGATCTGATATTGTCAAAAGATCTTTGAGAGGGAGGAAGAGGGAAAGGTCAGTGGAGGCCACCTGCAGTCCTTAGAAAGAGATACTTTGCCAGGGGTCTAGGACTAGAGAGGTCAGCATAGTAAGGGTCACTTTGCCAGAGGTCTAGGGGTAGAGAGGTCAACAAGATCCGGTAGACAAGGCCAAAGATACTGAGAAAAACAAGACTGTGTTACTCAGAGGGAAAATACAAATAAGCACAGAAAGGAGGCCTACCCAAGGTTAAATAGAGGCACTGCTGTTCAATTAACCTTCTCCTCCAATCAGAGGAGTCCTGACACACCAGCCCTGAAGCATAAAGGAACACCTATATAACACGGCCGCATCCCGACGCATCCTATGCCATGCCCTTCAGACCCATGATGCAGACGCTCGCATCAGAGTGAATGAGCTGTTCAAAGATGCACCGCACAGTGGATAATGAGCATGAGGAAGAGCACCATCACGGGTCCTTAGCAACCATGAGCCTGACAGATGGGAGCCCTGTACTACCACCGATGAGGTAGATCAGGAGCCTGACAAGAGCATAGAATTTGTTGGCATACAGTGGAGAGAGATAGCAAGACAGAGTTAAGAAGATGTTGAATGGTGTGGGGGTAAACTTAGCTAAAGAGAGGAGTCTGTAGAGAGCATGAAGGTTGAGACGTTGGGTGAGTGTCTGAGAACGTGGGGTAGTGAGTTCCAGAGGTAGTGGCAGCTCACAAAAAATCTTGGACGCTTAAGTGAAAGAAAGATAGGAAGGTAGGATAGAACTGGAGAGTAGGAGATTGTTGATAGAGGGTAAAACACCATTCAGTAAATATTTGGAAATGTGGTTAGCGATATATAGGGGGAAGCAGATTAGTGAATATACGTGTATATCTATCTATATATAGATTAGTGAATATACGTGTATATCTATCTATATATAGATATGTATAAAAAATATCATTCATATATTATAATATATTCTGTTTTAGAAATTTTCCAGTTTAAGAAGCTGCGGGACATACATGAGCAAATAATAGACAGTTGCCGATGTGTTAGTACACAGGTGTCAATGTCTTCCTCGTTGCCGGTGCATCCGTGATGTGACAGCTTCCTCCTTGCCGGCGCATGCGTGATGTTTGCCGCTTCCTCTTTTCAGAGGAGCCTGCAACAGACATGCCTCCATCTCTCATGGATTCCTATTTGTCAGTTTTGGGCCTATTGAGCTCCACCCTAGATCGTGCCCTCGCTGGCAAGCCTCACCATTGGTTAGCTTGCCTTTTTAAGCGGGATAGCTGTTTCAACAGGTGACTGTTCCACAAGCTTATCCATAGTTGTATGTAAACCCTGCTTTATCCTCCAGTGTTTGACCCAGCTTTGGATTCTGACTATCTCTCTGATCTTCTGTTCCTGACTCCTGACCTCAGCTATCCCTGACTATAGCATTGATCTTCTGCTCCTGTCTCCTGACCTCGGCTATCCTCTGTCTATGGCATTGATCTTCTGTTCCTGGTTCCTGACCTCGGCTATCCCCTGACAACAGCACTGGTCTTCTGTTCCTGGCTCCTGACCTCGGCTATCCCCTAACTACGGCATCAACTGAAGATAAAGAAAACAAAAAGAAAGGATACAGATTCCCCTATTAGTAAATCTGTATAGTAATACAAATCATACCCCCTACTTAGAGGTGCAAACCAGACGAAGAACAAACATGAGCATGTACGAGTCAAATGATCATCAGATAGCATCTCCTCCAGATGAAAATTGTATACCAATCCAAGTTGCAGAGTTCGAAGGCAGTTTATAAATAATTGTATTCAAGTAATAAATATTACAGTCAGTTTAGAAATATAACATTTAAAATATATTCTTATATTTTTGCCCACTGCGTTTCATGTCTACTCTGTACACTTTCTCAAGGGCAATACACAATCAACAAGCATATTCTATGTAAATGTTGCTGAGAGGTCAAAAATAATTCATATAAGAAATGTCCACTGGATTTAGCTGTAAGTAAGTCACCGGTTACGTTTGTTTGTGTAGTTAGAGTTTGTTGAAATGCACACATTTTAATGGAAATTTCACAGAAAAAAAATTCACAATTAAAAAAAAAGTCTCAATGCATTCTTCCTAGTAAAACACATTATAAATAAAGGTGAAGTATGATTGGCAGTGAGTCACTAGTTACTTTTGTTAGTGTAGTTAGAGATCATTGAAAAGTCCAATTTTCAATGAGAATTTTCACTGAAAAATCACAGCTGATACAAAAATCTCAATGCATCATTTCTGGTGAAACACTTTGTAGAGTTTAATTTGCAAAGAGATCATTCTGTAGTGTATCTATCTTGTCTTTGATGTAAAGAGCAGAGTCATGGGAAGTGAAGGTGGTGGAGGGGTAGGGCACAGTAGGAATCAAAAGTGGAGAAGAGGCGGAAGGGACTGGATGATAGAGAGACAGAATTTCAGTGTGATTGCCTCCAGTCGTGCTCATCAGATAGATATCTGCTGGAGGTACCTTGACATTTTTGAATTCCATGGCTGCAGCTAGGGGCGCTGTGGTAAGACAGGGGCTACTTTATCAAGGGTGAATTTTAAGGGGTGTTTGTACAGTGAAGGTGCAGACACAGGACAGGTAGTGGTGGTGATGAGAGAGGAGATAGTTTGAAGAGAGGCAGATGGTTATGTATCAGTGACATGTAGGGTTTGTTATGTGTGAGAAGGTTGGTGGGATGGTGTGTTGAGTGGGAGTAGTGAGGTTACATGTGACAATGTTGTGGTCCTTGAGAGGGAATGGGGATATGAGAAGTCAGATACTGATAAGAAGCAGGAAAAGACAAGGTAAAGACAATTGTCTTCACAGTGTGTAGGGGAAGTAGTCCACTTGGACAGGCCAAAGGAAGAAGTGAAAGTAAGGAGCTGGGAGCAGAAGGGGCATTAGGCTTTTCAACATGGTTGTAGCTTGCCCTTGCACTAGGGAAAAATTTAACTCAGACAATCAGGAAACTGACTGCCTGGATGGTGATGTAAAAAAGCCAGAGGAGTTAATTCCTGAACCTTTTCCTTCAGCTTCTCTTGAAGCAGAAACAGTCTCAACAAGGTTTTTTGTCTGTAACAATTTCCACATTTCAGAAACCTTCCAGTCAGCGGTGGAGCTAGTGAATGACGACCCTGATTCACTTCAAACATCTGAAAAATCCTAGACATTTTCTATTTTCAGCATTCAGTGGATCTCTAACACTGGCTGAACCCAGTACTTTCTCCCAGCATGGTGTATCCCATCATTGTGCACAATTGAACAATTGTGATCCGAGCTGTCTATGGATTACTCCAATTGAACGGGTTGGATTAAATGGAGGTTCCAATAGGCTTAACCACAGGGAGGCCTATTGGATCTTCAGCCTGCAGACGATGACCCCTTGTGGGTTAAATTAAACTATTTATTAGATCTGTCATAATTCTCTTTTTTTTTTCTTTCTTTACACTATATACACTAAAGAAACCCAGTTTATTAGCTATTGAATGAAAACATCAATATTTATTTAATTTCACACATTTTAGTTTTTAGTATGGTGTTTACTTTTCACTATACCTTTAGAACATCCTATATAATAATTAGCTAAAAGTATGTTTGTCAGAAGCTGTCATGCGCAGTAGAGACTGCCCGAATGGGCCCCGGCTGATAATGGAGCGGGGCGCTCCGAATTCAGACCGTAGACCTCTCTGTGCACCTGAGCAGCCGCGGACCGTTCGAAGAGTTAGTACTGTGCATGACTGCAGTGCGGCCAACAGGATCCGGCCACCAGACGAGGTTGCTGGGTGGCACTGTGGCCCCTGTACAAGGGCTTTTCAATTAGTGTAGTATAATAGATGAATTATTTATTTTATTCACATTAGCCTGGCTAGGCTTTCTGTTACATATCTGTTGATGAAGTGCATTTCTGAATGATCAGGATATTGGGTTGGTGATTATTTATTGACATCGATAGCGTATTAACTGATTTATTGTATGCATGTTTTTTTTTCATTATATTTCATTTTCTTTGTAACTGAATCTATTTAATTATTAATAATTAATAATTAATTCTTATTTTTATTTATTATTCTTTCTTTATTTATTTTATTTTTTTCATATCTATTTTTTTCATATTTATATCTATTTTTATTTAGCCTTGTTTCATGCGATTTTCATATATTTCCATGTGCTAGTATGTCTATTTTCATTGTCTTTTATGTTTGTATATATTAATATATGTTTAGCATTCTGTTTATATGTATTTTATTTGAAAATCGTATTATTATGGCTATATTGTTCTGTGCACAGCGCTCGTCTTTTTTATTATCTTCAAGCGTGTAAATATAGTTGATTTTTTCTTAGATTTATGGATATATTAGACACTATATGTATTTTTTATATTTTTTATTTATTATAATTTAGGGTTAGGTACATTTATAAGTGGACCTTTTTTATTTCTCTACGACGGGAGGTGTATCTCTGAGCAGGGCAGACAGTTGTTCCCTGCATGTTGAGAATACCAGCTCTGTGTATAGGCCAGTGGGTTACATCTTGTGAGTACCTATATTTTATCATTTACTGTTACTGAAGAATATACCATTCTGGTTGTTTGTTCTAGCACTGGCAGACCCCAGTACTTTGCATATCCTGCACCCGTGTTAATTCTGGACCTGCTTCCAGCATTTTCCACAAAACAATTATTAAAAGCAAAAGTCAATATTTCAGGTTGTAAGTGGAGCTGAACAGGTCTACTCCAGGTTCTAACAACCCCAGATGCCTGGTAGGACTTCCTCCTGATGCAGTGATCTGTAATAAGCAATGAAATGTTTTAACAATGTGATTTATTTTAAATAAATTATTTTACAGCATTTCATAGTTAATGGTTAAACGGATTTCTGCTGATTGACCAAGAGCGGGAACTGGGTTAAAATACAAATGACTTTCTTGTGCCCTTCAATTTATAATGGTTGAGTCAGCTTGTTGAGTTTATATTGACAAATGTAAATTAGGAGTCAGAGACACTCACCTAGGAACCAGCCTGTAATACAACTTTGCAGGCTCTATAGGAATGGTGTCCTACCCAGGGTGCAGTCTCTTTTAGCTCACTAGTGCCTTTCACACGGAGGAAATATCCTAAAGCGTATCATACTGGTCCTGCCAAAGCAGCAGTCCAGTTATGAAATGCCAGGCAAATCTTCTCTGAACAAGAGTAGAAGTCAACTCCAGACATATGTTTGGTCCTTGTTGGGCCTCATCAGTGAGGTGCAGATGATCTCTTTAGGCACTGTGTGCAAGGGGCTCAAAAAAATGCTGGATTCCCCTATTACCCTTGGGGTGAACCCACTGACAATTTGCAAATGTAAATTAGGAGTCAGAGACGCTCAACTAGGAATGAGCCTGTAATACAAATTCACTCCAGACTCTGTGGTCATAAAGATCTGTCAGATACCGAACAGACTGATGCCCTGACATCTTTTGATGATCCCTGCACTAAAAGGGAAATGCAGAACCTCCTTCTCGAACTTAAAGGAGCAGTAGACTTTTTTTTTATGAAACAACATATATTGTAGGGTATTTCCTGTTAAATAACATAAGGGTGCTTCCACTGCTGACAGATGCATATTTCCAGAGTTATTACAGTTTAAACCCGTGTCTATTTACATTAGCAGTGCCCTCTAGTGGTCAAGTTCCAATTAGTTATGTTACATTCTAATGGAGAGGACAGTCAGTGACTTATAGTTCCCCATAGAATGTGATAGAAACTGCCTGTCACTTCCTGTTAGTTAGAACTATCAGGAAGTAAACACAGTAAATTCCCTTCCTGTCAGTTAGAACTATCAGGAAGTAAACACAGTAAATTCCCTTCCTGTCAGTTAGAACTACCAGGAAGTAAACACAGTAAATTCACTTCCTGTCAGTTAGAACTAGCAGGAAGTAAACACAGTAAATTCACTTCTGATTATTTGAATTTTATAACTTATGAATAAAACAACTGACAGCGGTGGGAGTGATCCTGTTTTACTCAGCAGGAAAAGCTCTGTAAAATAAATGTTTTCAATAAAAAAAAGAGGTAGAACACCTTGGGGACAGTGTCAACACGCTTGAGGAAGATTCAACTTCTTGGAGACTCTTTGTTAAAGAAGTGGTATACATAATAAATCTACATCAAAGAAATACGGATATGCTGACCTGTTTGGATGACCTAGACAACTGCGATCGGAGGAATAACTTGTGGCTCAGAGGAATTCTGGAGACTGTTTCTAATGATACCCTACCACTCTTCCTATTACATTTCTAATATGGATGATACTGTTACTTTTCGCCTGGACAGAGCTCATCGATGTCTCAAGTCAAAAGGCTCACCTCAAGATGTACCCAGAGACATCATCGTGCATTTCCACGATGATAAAGAAAAAAAGTGGTGCAAACCACAAGGAATAGCCAGGTTATACCTTTTGAAGGTCAATTGCCTGTTGCAGTGATTTATCTCCTATCCCTGTAAAATGGTGCAGGAACCTCCATCTCATCACCTCAGAGCTTTGCAAACAACACATCAAGTATAGGTAGGGGTACCCCATGTCTTTATTGGTGACGGTCGATGGAGTTACGCATACTCTGAAATACAATGGTGACTGGAAGGCATTCACTGTTACTCTACAACTTCAGGTCCCATACAGCTGTTCCCTATCTTCTACTGTCGATTAACCATTTACCTGGTCCCACATCCCTGATGCTGACTACAGATGAGTAAAAACAGGAAAGAAACACAAATCCTCCATCTCCCATTCATCAGGGCAACCAGGCCCATCAATGTTTCAGAATAGAGATGGCTGAAATCTCCAGGAAATTGCATGTTGATTCACTGGTACCTGAAGACCTCAGTTCCTGAGGAATTTTAAAGGCCTTTGTGACCACTTTACCCTTCTCCCTGTAATCCAGGCTATTCTCCTGGCTGATAAGTGACTAATCCACCTCAGAAGTACCTCCGGTTTCCAGAGTACACTGTTATCTAAATGTACTGTTATGTTGTGTTCAGGTTGCCTTACTCAACCCTTCCGGCCCCTTGTTTCTTTTGTTTTCAGCCTAATTAGTAAGAAGGGTCGCAGGAAGACTGTTTTATTACTGTTACCCTGCAAATGTCATAATATAACAGAGCTTCACTATTCTCTGCATGATGTTAACTTGTTGTTCATGACTGTATGTGTAACTACTGAAGGCCTATCATGCAGGTAACCATATTAAAGGGATAGTAATGTTTCACAAAAACAGCAGCTCCAATTAATCTTCATACTATTTGGGCCATGGAAAGTGTTATTTCAGTACTGTCAGAGTTTTAGTACAAGAGTACTTGAATGATAAAGTTTCCCCCTCCCGCCCCTTTTACCTAGTGTAACACTGCTCACCTCAGATCTGGAATCTGGACTCTTTACATCAGTAAAAGGGGCAGGATGGGGATACTTTATCATTCAATTACTCTTGTACTACAACTCTGACAGAATTGAAATAAAACTCTCCAAGGCCCAAATACTATGATGATAAATTAGAGATTCTTTTATTACATTACTATCCCTTTAAATCCCGATACTATGGCGAGATTGTGCTGCCTCATCTACCCCCATTACCCCTGTATTCTCCTGGGATGTCAATGAATCTTACAATACTGAGGCCCCTCAATAGGAAATTGGCTAGATATCACAGACACATGCAAAAAAAAAAAAAGGAAAGAAAATCTTGACACAGCACCAAATCCCACTCCTACTTGTATGGGCCCCTGGAATAACCAGCTGGGGAAATAATCAAGATTTTCTTTTCTTTTTTTTTTTTGCATGTGTATATTTATTTATCTTGAGCACATTCCCTTTATTCTGAGGAATAACCTACCTGACAGATCTATAGGTGGTGCACCTAATAAATATCCTAGATATCACAGACCTCTCTTACCGCTCATCCTTGAAGGCGTAATCACCTAGCCCTACTAGCATAATAGTTTTATTTTCCAGCTCACACCTGAGGCAACCTTTCTTCAATTTTCCCATTTCATTTGTGCCACAACACCACCTGCCTTCGGGTTTTTCTGATACCGCACATCTCTGGGTTGAACATGTCCCCAGTAGTCTGGATCCTGCCTTTATATCCAAAAAGCAGTCGGTGGGTAGTTCAATGCAACATCTGCTGCATGGAACTCCTTCTCCTTGGCTTCTTGTTGATATCTCCCACCCAATGCATAGCTCTATTTGTGGCCAGGTTCTTATTATACATTCAAATTCTCATAAGATGTGCCTCAGCGATCTATGACCTAATCAACACTAGCATATAGCGGTATTAGGATTTTATTCATGTTAAATCTGTTATCACACTTTTTGTTCAGTGATTGTTGTCTTCCCCCATTTGCAGCTTTGTGGGTTTTGTGGCCTACTCTGGGTGGGAGGACGGGGTATTCCTTAGGGATGCCCTCTCCCCCCTCATGATTGGGGCTTCCTTTATTTATTAATCATGTACTATGGGTCCCCGGGATGGACGTATATGCCCCTGTCCTTCCCCTGGCGACACAGACTGTTGATGTATTGTTTTTCTTAATGTTCTGTACTTGTCTTTTCATCAATGCATATGATCCATTACCCCCCCATCCTTATATACATATTATGGTTATTATTATCCTTATGATCCATTACCCCCCATCCTTATGTACATATTATTATTATTATTATCCTTATGATCCATTACCCCCCATCCTTATATACATATTATTATTATTATTATCCTTATGATCCATTACCCCCCATCCTTATGTACATATTATGATTATTATTACCCTTATGATCCATTACCCTCTCCATCCTTATATACATATTATGATTAATATTATCCTTATGATCCATTACCCTCTCCATCCTTATGTATATATTATGATTAATATTATCCTTATGATCCATTACCCCCCATCCTTATATACATATTATGGTTATTATTATCCTTATGATCCATTACCCTCCATCCTTATATACATATTATGGTTATTATTATCCTTATGATCCATTACCATCTCCATCCTTATGTACATATTATGATTATTATTATCCTTATGATCCATTACCCTCTCCATCCTTATGTACATATTATGATTAATATTATCCTTATGATCCATTACCCCCCATCCTTATATACATATTATGGTTATTATTATCCTTATGATCCATTACCCTCCATCCTTATATACATATTATGGTTATTATTATCTTTATGATCCATTACCCTCTCCATCCTTATGTACATATTATGGTTATTATTATCCTTATGATCCATTACCCCCCATCCTTATATACATATTATGATTATTATTATCCTTATGATCCATTACCCTCTCCATCCTTATGTACATATTATGATTAATATTATCCTTATGATCCATTACCCCCCATCCTTATGTACATATTATGATTAATATTATCCTTATGATCCATTACCCCCCATCCTTATATACATATTATGGTTATTATTATCCTTATGATCCATTACCCCCCATCCTTATGTACATATTATGGTTATTATTATCCTTATGATCCATTACCCTTTCCATCCTTATGTACATATTATGGTTATTATTATCCTTATGATCCATTACCCTCTCCATCCTTATGTACATATTATGATTAATATTATCCTTATGATCCATTACCCCCCATCCTTATATACATATTATGGTTATTATTATCCTTATGATCCATTACCCCCCATCCTTATGTACATATTATGATTAATATTATCCTTATGATCCATTACCCCCCATCCTTATGTACATATTATGGTTATTATTATCCTTATGATCCATTACCCTTTCCATCCTTATGTACATATTATGGTTATTATTATCCTTATGATCCATTACCCTCCATCCTTATATACATATTATGGTTATTATTATCCTTATGATCCATTACCCTTTCCATCCTTATGTACATATTATGGTTATTATTATCCTTATGATCCATTACCCTCCATCCTTATATACATATTATGGTTATTATTATCCTTATGATCCATTACCCTCTCCATCCTTATGTACATATTATGGTTATTATTATCCTTATGATCCATTACCCTCCATCCTTATATACATATTATGGTTATTATTATCCTTATGATCCATTACCCTTTCCATCCTTATGTACATATTATGGTTATTATTATCCTTATGATCCATTACCCTTTCCATCCTTATGTACATATTATGGTTATTATTATCATTATGATCCATTACCCTCCATCCTTATATACATATTATGGTTATTATTATCCTTATGATCCATTACCCCCCATCCTTATGTACATATTATGGTTATTATTATCCTTATGATCCATTACCCCCCATCCTTATGTACATATTATGGTTATTATTATCCTTATGATCCATTACCCTCCATCCTTATATATATATTATGGTTATTATTATCCTTATGATCCATTACCCCCCATCCTTATATACATATTATGGTTATTATTATCCTTATGATCCATTACCCCCCATCCTTATATACATATTATGATTATTATTATCCTTATGATCCATTACCCTCTCCATCCTTATATACATATTATGATTAATATTATCCTATGATCCATTACCCTCTCCATCCTTATGTACATATTATGGTTATTATTATCCTTATGATCCATTACCCTCCATCCTTATATATATATTATGGTTATTATTATCCTTATGATCCATTACCCCCCATCCTTATATACATATTATGGTTATTATTATCCTTATGATCCATTACCCTTTCCATCCTTATATACATATTATGGTTATTATTATCCTTATGATCCATTACCCTCTCCATCCTTATATACATATTATGGTTATTATTATCCTTATGATCCATTACCCTTTCCATCCTTATGTACATACTAGCTACAAAGCCCAAATACACGGGCTGATCCGGAGCGGGGAGCTCAGGATGGCTCACAGCCTGACTGTGCTCCAGGCTCCGGGGACCGTTTATGACCCAGCCGCCTCCGCTGCTGCCCCGGAGCCAGTAGCACAGACAGGCTGTCAGCCTTCTGGAGCTCTCTGCTCCGGATCAGCCCGTTCTGCAAGTCCCCACTGCGTGGTTACACACACAGTGAACGACACATTCTAGGACTTTATGTTATAGGAGGAGGAGGATGCTCAGGAAGGGGCTTGATTATCCCTCTATCATGACTGGCTTTTCCTTCCTCACCTTGTGAAGTCTGCTCTTTATCTTTGCTCTCTTTTGTCTGTCTTCTCCTCTCCCTTACCTTCCCCTCTGGTACGACAGTCGAAGTGGAGTTATGAGTCCACACTGGGTATTACTCTAATGCTAGCTGTTACTGCTATCAACCCTCAATTTCAACAATTATGACTGATAAGGCTGTACGGACTCTGACCGTCTAGGGGCTTAATTCTCCCCACAAAAGATCCCTAGCACTGTGTGACTTAAAACGTCTGGAGGGTGAGATAGAGTTTCTACAGGAGACACATTTCAAGAAATACAAGGAATTACCCATGTGTGACTGCTACTTTAACCAGGCATACTTCAGCTCCTCTGCCACTAAAAAGAATCATGTTTGCCCTCTCTTCTAATAAAAGGATCGAGATGGTAGATGTATATGTAAAAGGTACTATACATGGTTTTTAATACACCTTTGCCAACTTTTTTCTCACCAACTCTTCTCTCAACTAGAATTAGGTATACAAAGGAATTGTATTTGTTTTTGAAGACAGGTTTTTGAGCTTGGCAATAAACCTAGTAGATTGTTTGCCAGGCAACTCAGACATAAGCCCTCCCACTTTTACACCCCAAACTTCTTAAATCAGATGGTTCTGTAGCACATACTTCCCAAAGCATAGCGAATAGGTTCCGGGAATTCTATTCTGGACTTTATAAGCTGAAACAAACCATCGGTAGCCCGGTTGATTAGATAGATAGGATACACTCTTACCTCAGGAATGTTCCGATCCTTCTTATTAGCAGTCCTGACCGTCTTAAATTTAAAGCTGATATAACACAGGAGGAGGTGGAAAAAGTTATGGACTCATTACCATCAGGCAAATGTCCAGGCCCTGATGGCCTATCACAAGCCTACTATAAGACCTTTAAACACCTCCTAGCTACAATGTCGATGTCTTCCTTTTCTTCCCTGCCTGGTGCCATTGGATCCCACCTGGCGGTCACTGAGGTGCATATTTCGGTCATACTGATACTGGGCAAGGTCCCTACTTGTTGGGAGAACTACAGACCTATTTTGCTTCTGAATCTAAACACGAAAATGATCGCCAAAGTGCTAGCTGAGTGGATCAAAATTTTCCTCCCTCCTCTTTTTAATTTAGATCAGGTAGGTTTCACTCCAGGTACAGAGGCCAGAGATATTACTAGAAAACGTATCAATCTCATGCACTGGTCCTTCATCTTGAAAATACCAGCTGTCTTCCTTACAACAGATGCAGAAAAAGCTTTTGATACAATTAACTGGGACTACCAGAAAGAGACGCTGGTCACCTTTGGTTTCAGACCTTTGCTATATGATCGGATCGCCTCTTTATATCCACATTCCAGTGCTAAGGTTAGAATTAATGGCACCATGTCATGTTTACCATTTATAATGGCACCAGGCAGGGTTGCCCCTTGTCCCCCCTTCTATTTGTACTTAGCAGGCAAAGAACATAAATTATCCATGTTTGATGATGACATACTGCTATCTGCCACCCAACCAGAGATCTCTATTCCAGCCTTTTTTTCTGAATATGACAAATTATGGATTCTCTCAGATTTCAAAATCAACATAGTGAAGTCAGAAGCCCTGCCACTCAGTCTACGTCGTACTCACTTTACTCGACTTAATACTACTTCCATCCAGTATTTAAGGATATGCCTTCCTAGCCACACCTGTCAGTTATACTCCATAAATTTTCCCCTGCTTCTTAACTCCATAAAGCGTGATCTTACTAATTGGGAACCTCTATATATATCATGGATAGGGAGAATTTAAGCTATAAAGATGATCATCCTCCCCAAGATAATCTATCTTTTTCAGACAATCCCTATACACTTACCCAAGCTAATTTTCCAATCCCTGAACTCGCTACTTCTTCATATGAAAATCCAGACAATCCCGGGTTAAGCTTTCAGTTCTATCAAGGCCTCGCTCTTCTGGAGGCCTGGGTCTTCTGAAACTTCTTAAGTGCCATCAGGCAGTCCTCCTCTCGGCTGAGCAGGATTGGATTCATAACACACCATAACACACATCATAAAGCATGGTCCCAAATAGAAACCTCTTATTTTCCCTATAAGGATCCTATTACAGAATTTCTATTGCCTCATGCTAGTCATTCTAGCTCTTTTGTCTCTCACCTGTTTATAGCCCCTTTACTAAAATTGGGACATGATTATTCTCGAGAGGGATCCCTTCTATCATTGCCCTCCCCCTTATCGAGAATCTTCCACGATTCTCCCACCTCTCATACACTGGGGACATGATTATTCTTGAGAGGGATCCCTTCTATTATTTCCCTCCCCCTTATCGAGAATCTTCTACAATTCTCCCAACTCTCATACATTGGGGGTTTCCCAATTTCCTCTTTTGTCCGTTACCCCTGATCTGTGCTTATCTGACCTCGAAGGTTGGTCAGATAGTGTACTTCGAGGATGTTAGTGTTCTGCTCAATCTCTCTGCCAAGGAGATTTCAAGGTTGCTCAGGTTAAAACATTTCCTACAACACCCAATATTTCAGTAGTCCTTCTTTATGAACATCACTAAATTTGAGATACTTCTCCACCGGGACTGTCCAGTGAAGAAGCGTTTCTTGGGCAGAATATACGGTATTCTGATTAGGATTCCCTCAGACAATAAACCCACCTATGCTTTGAAGTGGGAACAGTAGGGAGGTATTAACCTGGATTTAGAAGACTGGCAATGTATTTGGTCCTCTGTGTATTGCTCCTCCCTCTCTTAACAGAAACTTGAGATGAATTATTGGCTGATTATGCGTTGGTAACTGACTCCCACTAGACATCATGTAATATCCTCCTCCTCCAGTCCCTATGATGGAATTGTGGAGAAGTGCCAGGCACATATATCCACCTATGGTGGGATTACCCGGTCATCTGACCATACTGGGAGTACTGCATCTCGATAATTACTCAGACCCTGACTGTTGACCTGGACTAACTCCCCCCTCAAATTCTCTTTTTTAAAGACATTCCACCCCTGCTCACACCAAAAAAAGATAATACTATACACTATGCTCAACGCAGCCAAAGAACTAATTTCTCTCCATTGGAAGCATCCCTTAGCTCCTTCTCTGACAGCTTGGAAAGCCCGCATTGAAGACCAGATCCTTCTCATGAGGCTTACCTTGATCCATAAGAAATTGAACCTGGACTGTGTCTGGATCATGCTGACAGGATGGTTTGACTATCCCCTGGACTGGAGTAGCTCCCCCTATCCAATATATTACTACCCACTCTCTCCCTGAACTCTTGCCTTTTCCTCTGATCTGGTTTGCTTAGTGGTTGACCAACTCCGACTGCTGTACTCCCTCCCTTCTAATCCTTTACTTTCCTCGACCCCTCCTTTTTTCACATTTTCCTCTGATCTTCCTTTTCTACTTCTATTTCCTTTCTGTCTTCTCTTCTCCCTCAGGTCAATAAAAAGTTCATATGCTCTTTTATCTTTATGACTTACAGGATGGTTGATATCTGGTTCACTTGAAGATATGGACTTTGCTTATGTTATATATGAGTAAGGGTGCTCATTAGTGATGAGCGAGCATGCTTGGCCGAAGCTCGGTTTGGCTCGAGCATCGCTCTGCTCGGCACATGGCGGTACTCGTACGAGTACCGCATGTGCTCGCCCGCCATGTTCGGGTCTCCTCCCCGCACGTTTCGCGGCTGCGGCGCAGCCAATAAACATGCGGGGAGGCTCTGACATCAGTGTAATGCCAGCAGCCATGTTGGCTGCTGGCATTACACTGATTGGCTGGCCAGAGCCCGTGATCGGGTGCTGTATAGCACCTGACCAGTGAGGTCGGCTCAGTCTTAGCCAGGGAGAGATGAGGATAGGAAGGGAAAGTCAGTGTAGGGAGAAGAAAAGTGTTTTTGAACTCTTTAAAGACCCAAAAGTCCTTTTTAGGACTGTTGTGTGTGGGGGCAGCAGTTATATTTTGTTTGGGGGGGCACAAATTTAAAAAATAAACGTCACATATTCCGTTCACTGTGCCTAGCCGCAGATTAGCAGCACATTCTGTTTAGTGTGCAAAGTTGCAGATTAGCAGCACATTCTGTTTAGTGTGCAAAGTTTAAAAAATAAACGTCACATATTCCGTTCACTGTGCCTAGCCGCAGATTAGCAGCACATTCTGTTTAGTGTGCAAAGTTGCAGATTAGCAGCACATTCTGTTTAGTGTGCAAAGTTTAAAAAATAAACGTCACATATTCCGTTCACTGTGCCTAGCCGCAGATTGGCAGCACATTCTGTTTAGTGTGCAAAGTTTAAAAAATAAACGTCACATATTCCGTTCACTGTGCCTAGCCGCAGATTAGCAGCACATTCTGTTTAGTGTGCAAAGTTGCAGATTAGCAGCACATTCTGTTTAGTGTGCAAAGTTTAAAAAATAAACGTCACATATTCCGTTCACTGTGCCTAGCCGCAGATTAGCAGCACATTCTGTTTAGTGTGCAAAGTTGCAGATTAGCAGCACATTCTGTTTAGTGTGCAAAGTTTAAAAAATAAACGTCACATATTCCGTTCACTGTGCCTAGCCGCAGATTAGCAGCACATTCTGTTTAGTGTGCAAAGTTACAGATTAGCAGCATATTCTGTTTAGTGTGCAAAGTTTAAAAAATAAACGTCACATATTCCGTTCACTGTGACTAGCCGCAGATTAGCAGCACATTCTGTTTAGTGTGCAAAGTTGCAGATTAGCAGCACATTCTGTTTAGTGTGCAAAGTTTAAAAAATAAACGTCACATATTCCGTTCACTGTGCCTAGCCGCAGATTAGCAGCACATTCTGTTTAGTGTGCAAAGTTGCAGATTAGCAGCACATTCTGTTTAGTGTGCAAAGTTTAAAAAATAAACGTCACATATTCCGTTCACTGTGCCTAGCCGCAGATTAGCAGCACATTCTGTTTAGTGTGCAAAGTTGCAGATTAGCAGCACATTCTGTTTAGTGTGCAAAGTTTAAAAAATAAACGTCACATATTCCGTTCACTGTGCCTAGCCGCAGATTAGCAGCACATTCTGTTTAGTGTGCAAAGTTGCAGATTAGCAGCACATTCTGTTTAGTGTGCAAAGTTTAAAAAATAAACGTCACATATTCCGTTCACTGTGCCTAGCTGCAGATTAGCAGCACATTCTGTTTAGTGTGCAAAGTTGCAGATTAGCAGCACATTCTGTTTAGTGTGCAAAGTTTAAAAAATAAACGTCACATATTCCGTTCACTGTGCCTAGCCGCAGATTAGCAGCACATTCTGTTTAGTGTGCAAAGTTGCAGATTAGCAGCACATTCTGTTTAGTGTGCAAAGTTTAAAAAATAAACGTCACATATTCCGTTCACTGTGCCTAGCCGCAGATTAGCAGCACATTCTGTTTAGTGTGCAAAGTTACAGATTAGCAGCACATTCTGTTTAGTGTGCAAAGTTTAAAAAATAAACGTCACATATTCCGTTCACTGTGACTAGCCGCAGATTAGCAGCACATTCTGTTTAGTGTGCAAAGTTGCAGATTAGCAGCACATTCTGTTTAGTGTGCAAAGTTTAAAAAATAAACGTCACATATTCCGTTCACTGTGCCTAGCCGCAGATTAGCAGCACATTCTGTTTAGTGTGCAAAGTTGCAGATTAGCAGCACATTCTGTTTAGTGTGCAAAGTTTAAAAAATAAACGTCACATATTCCGTTCACTGTGCCTAGCCGCAGATTAGCAGCACATTCTGTTTAGTGTGCAAAGTTTAAAAAATAAACGTCACATATTCCGTTCACTGTGCCTAGCTGCAGATTAGCAGCACATTCTGTTTAGTGTGCAAAGTTGCAGATTAGCAGCACATTCTGTTTAGTGTGCAAAGTTTAAAAAATAAACGTCACATATTCCGTTCACTGTGCCTAGCCGCAGATTAGCAGCACATTCTGTTTAGTGTGCAAAGTTGCAGATTAGCAGCACATTCTGTTTAGTGTGCAAAGTTTAAAAAATAAACGTCACATATTCCGTTCACTGTGCCTAGCCGCAGATTAGCAGCACATTCTGTTTAGTGTGCAAAGTTACAGATTAGCAGCACATTCTGTTTAGTGTGCAAAGTTTAAAAAATAAACGTCACATATTCCGTTCACTGTGACTAGCCGCAGATTAGCAGCACATTCTGTTTAGTGTGCAAAGTTGCAGATTAGCAGCACATTCTGTTTAGTGTGCAAAGTTTAAAAAATAAACGTCACATATTCCGTTCACTGTGCCTAGCCGCAGATTAGCAGCACATTCTGTTTAGTGTGCAAAGTTGCAGATTAGCAGCACATTCTGTTTAGTGTGCAAAGTTTAAAAAATAAACGTCACATATTCCGTTCACTGTGCCTAGCCGCAGATTAGCAGCACATTCTGTTTAGTGTGCAAAGTTTAAAAAATAAACGTCACATATTCCGTTCACTGTGCCTAGCCACAGATTAGCAGCACATTCTGTTTAGTGTGCAAAATTGCAGATTAGCAGCACATTCTGTTTAGTGTGCAAAGTTTAAAAAATAAACGTCACATATTCCGTTCACTGTGCCTAGCCGCAGATTAGCAGCACATTCTGTTTAGTGTGCAAAGTTGCAGATTAGCAGCACATTCTGTTTAGTGTGCAAAGTTTAAAAAATAAACGTCACATATTCCGTTCACTGTGCCTAGCCGCAGATTAGCAGCACATTCTGTTTAGTGTGCAAAGTTACAGATTAGCAGCACATTCTGTTTAGTGTGCAAAGTTTAAAAAATAAACGTCACATATTCCGTTCACTGTGACTAGCCGCAGATTAGCAGCACATTCTGTTTAGTGTGCAAAGTTGCAGATTAGCAGCACATTCTGTTTAGTGTGCAAAGTTTAAAAAATAAACGTCACATATTCCGTTCACTGTGCCTAGCCGCAGATTAGCAGCACATTCTGTTTAGTGTGCAAAGTTTAAAAAATAAACGTCACATATTCCGTTCACTGTGCCTAGCCACAGATTAGCAGCACATTCTGTTTAGTGTGCAAAGTTGCAGATTAGCAGCACATTCTGTTTAGTGTGCAAAGTTTAAAAAATAAACGTCACATATTCCGTTCACTGTGCCTAGCCGCAGTTTAGCAGCACATTCTGTTTAGTGTGCAAAGTTTAAAAAATAAACGTCACATATTCCGTTCACTGTGCCTAGCCGCAGATTAGTAGCACATATTCCGTGTAATATGAAGAAGGCGGGTAAAAAGGGACGGGGAAGTGGACGTGATCCTGATAGTTCAGGGCACGGGTCAGGACGCATAGAAACTGTGCCTGGTGCCAGAGCACAAGAAAGAAAGACATCCACCATACCTAGCTTCATGTCTCAGTTTACAGTGCGTCGCAGGACATCACTCTCGAGGTCAGACCACTGCGAACAGGTGGTCGGTTGGATTTCAGCTGATACTGCTTCCAGTCGGTTAAGCACCACCCTGTCTTCCACCAAGTCCACTCTCAGTAGCCAAGAGTCTGGTCAACACAATCCTCACCCTGATCATCCTTCCTCCCACCATAGAGGGTCTGGCCAAAGAAGTGATCCCACACTGGGATATAGTGAGGAGCTCGTCTCATCACCAATCCTTCATTTGAACCTCTCTCCAAGCACGCTTGCAGAGGAACATGAGATCTTGTGCCCTGATTCACAACCTCTAGAGGGTACCCAATCACAAGAAGATGACAGAGGGGAACGGCATTTAAGGTCAAAGGAAGTGGATGATGATGATGATGAGACACAGTTGCCATCAAATCAACCACTATTACTGTCTCAAGACCTTGATGAGGAGGATGATACACAGTTGTCAATGACTGAGTATATGGTGGGATCAAGAAATGAGGAGGATGATCAGAGTGAGGAAGTGGAGGAGGACTTGGTGGACGATGAGGTCACTGACCCCACCTGGGAAGGTGGAGAGCCGAGCGATGACAGCAGTCCTGAGGGTGAGCCATCTGCAGCACCGCAACAGGCTGGAAGAGGCAGTGGTGTGGCTAAAGAAAGAAGGCGGACCGCACCAAACCGGCCCGCAAATGTTCCACGGAGCACCCCCTTGCGTAAATCTCCCTTGCCAAGGGCTAGGTGTTCCGCGGTATGGCGTTTTTTTAAGGAAAGTGCGGACGACAAAAGAATTGTAGTTTGCAACCTGTGCCACACCAGAATGAGCCGAGGCATGAACACTAGCAACCTCACCACCACCAGCATGATCCGACACATGGCATCCAAGCACCGTAATAAGTGGGAGGAACGCCCGGATCGCCAATCTGTGTCTGCAGGCCACACCACTGCCTCCTCTTCCCCTGTTTTCGGTGCCGGCCAATCGCCTGTCGAAGGCGCAGGCCCGCATACCTCCCGCCCTGCACCTGTACCATCTGAAGCACCATCAGCGACCACATCCACTTCCCTGTCCCAGCGCAGCGTCCAAATGTCGTTACCCCAGGCATTTGAGCGCAAGCGAAAATACCCAGCCACCCACCCACAGGCCATAGCACTAACCTCACACCTTTCCAAACTACTGGCCATCGAAATGCTGCCATTTAGGCTTGTGGAGACTGAGTCCTTCCGCAGCCTGATGGCAGCAGCTGTCCCTCGGTAAGCAGTCCCCAGCCCCCACTACTTTTCCCGGTGTGCCGTCCCCGCCTTACACCACCATGTGTCCCTTAACATCACCCGTGCCCTGACCAACGCAGTTACTGGGAAGGTCCACTTAACGACTGACACATGGACAAGTGCTTGTGGCCAGGGACGCTACATTTCCCTGACGGCACACTGGGTGAATGTCGTGGAGGCTGGGAGCGACTCGGACCCTGGGATGGCACAGGTGCTACCCACGCCGAGGATTGCGGGCCCTACCTCCATCAGGGTTTCCGCCAGCACCTACGTTATTGGCTCCTCCTCCTCCTCCTCCGTTTCCACCTCCGAATTCTCTGCGCGCAGCGCCACTCACCCATCAGCCGGTAGCTGGAAGCAGTGTAGCACTGCAGTGGGGAAGCGTCAACAGGCCGTGCTGAAGCTGATCTGCCTTGGGGACAAACACCACACGGCCTCAGAGCTGTAGCAGGGGATTAGTCATCAGACCGAGCAGTGGCTCTCGCCACTCAACCTGCAACCAGGCATGGTTGTGTGTGATAATGGGCGTAACTTGGTGGCGGCTTTGGAGCTCGGCAAGCTCACACACGTACCATGCCTAGCGCATGTATTTAATTTAGTGGTTCAGCGATTTCTAAAAACCTACCCCAATTTGCATGATCTCTTGACGAAGGTGCGCCGCGTGTGTGCACATTTCCGTAAGTCATCTACAGCTTCAGCCGGCCTGTTGAAGCTGCAGCAGCGCTTACAATTGCCAGCTCACCGGCTGCTGTGTGACGTGAGCACGCGCTGGAACTCCACCTTCCACATGTTGGCCCGGCTTTGTGAGCAGCAGAGGGCAGTAGTGGAGTACCAGCTGTTACACGGTCGTCGCCTCTCCGTTCAACTTCCTCTAATCAGAAGTGAGGAGTGGGAATGGATGTCAGACCTCTGTGAGGTTTTACGCAATTTTGAGGAATCGACACAGATGGTGAGCGGCGATAACGCTATTATCAGTGTAACCATCCCACTTCTGTGTCTACTGAAATGCTCGCTGCTCACAATTAAAACCGACGCTTTGCATGTGGAAGAGGTGGAAATGGGGGAGGAAGAGCTTACACAAGGTGATAGCCAGAGCACCCTCACTTCGTCTTCTCAGCGACAATTGGAGGAGGCGGAGGAGGAGGAGGAGGAGGAGGAAGACACGGTTGCCTCCGCTACAGATGGTAGCCATGGAACTTTAGTTCCATCTCTTCAGCGTGGGTGGGCAGAAGAGGAGGAAGAGGATGAGGAGATTGAGAGTCATCCTCCTGGTGAGGACAGCGAAATCTTGCCTGTTGGTACTCTGGCACACATGGCTGACTTTATGTTAGGCTGCCTTTCCCGTGACCCACGCGTTATACGCATTTTAGACAACACGGATTACTGGGTGTTCACCCTTCTGGACCCCCACTACAAAGAGAATTTCTCATCTCTCATTCCTCCGGTGGAGAGGACAAGCAAAATGGTGCAATACCAGAAGGTTCTTGTCGAAAAATTGCTCCAAAATTTTCCATCTGACAACGCTGGCGGCAGAGTACGTGCTACCTTGGCCAACCGAGAAGGGGAGAAAAGGGGAGCACACAGCAGTTCCGACAAAGGCAGGGCAACACTCTCCAAGGCGTGGGACACCTTCATGACACCCCGCCAGCACCCTCACCCTGATGCGCAGCCTAGTGTCACAAGGAGGGAAAAGTTTTGGAAGATGGTGAAGGAGTACGTAGCAGACCGTGTCAGCGTCCTCAATGATCCCTCTGTGCCTTACAACTACTGGGTGTCCAAGCTGGACACGTGGTATGAACTGGCACTCTACGCCTTGGAGGTGCTGGCCTGCCCTGCCGCCAGCGTTCTGTCTGAGCGGGTATTTAGTGCTGCTGGTGGCATCATAACAGATAAGCGTATCCGCCTTTCCACCGAAAATGCTGATAGGTTGACACTTATAAAAATGAACAAGGCCTGGATTTCCCCTGACTTCTCCACTCCACTGGAGGGAAGCCCCGGGGGAACATAAAGTCACTTTAGATATGTTATTTACAATGATGGGAATACTCTGTATTCCCATTCACCCCTTCCACCCAAAAAACGGGTATATGGTTGACTCTTAATCTTCTCATCCTCCTTCTTCTCTTCCATATACCCGGTGATATAATTTTTATATAGGGCCAGCTCACCAGCGGGCCCTGTGATATAATTTTTATATAGGGCCAGCTCACCAGCGGGCCCTGTTTGACAATTTTTGTATAGGTCAGCTCACCAGCGGGCCTTCTTATATAATGTTTTATTGGGTCAGCTCTCTAGCGGGTCCTCTCATATAATGTTTTATAGCGTCAGCTCACTAGCGGGCCTTCGCATATAATGTTTAGGATGGTCAGCTCCGCAGCAGACCCTCACCCATAATGTTTTAGATGGTCTGCTCAGCAGCAGACCCTCATTCCTAATGTTTTAGATGATCAGCTTAGCGGCATGCCCTCGCCCCTAATGTTTTAGAGGGTCACCAGCAGGCCATTAATCCTAATTTTTCAAGGGTGTGTATGATGCCCTCCTTTATGTGTAATAAAGGGTGTATTGGAGTGACATTGCAGTCTAATTTTTGGCAGCCCTTTCACTTAGTGCATAGGCTTTATGAGTGTTGGACCACTACCTGAACTATTGTACCACAATGTGAATGAGGCCCTCCATTTTGTGATATACAGGTTGTATCGGAGTGCCTCAGGTCCTCCCATTGAATTAAATAGGGCTGGGGTGTTCGACAGAGCAGAAGGTAGTTCTTGGCTTCATCCACTAAGTCACTTCGTCACTTTTACTCAATGGATCAGACCCCACTGTTCCGACTATAAATTTTGGACTTAACAAGGGCAAACGGACATGTTGTAAAACCTGTGGTAGCTGCAGCCTCCGTTCCTGAATGCTGTACCTTACCCGGGCCATAACCACGTTGAACACCTGCTTTACGCTGCGCACGTTTCCCTCTTAATCATGGCCCCAGTTCCGAAAAATCGATGACATTTTTTGCAGAATTTGCAGATGATATACAAGTAAATATACAGCAAATACTGTTTGGTAACAATTTTTCGCCTAAAATCGTTTTTATCTTCCTTTTTGTGTGTTTTACGGTCAGTCTGTAAAAATGGCGTACTACGGGCGAAACATCGTTCCCAGCAGCGACGTTGGAGTCCAAGATGCATCCAGACATCCTCCCTATGCTGTCCCTGAACCATTTCTGTGGTGTTTCCATCATTTTCTGCCCTTTTCCTATGGACCAGGCACCCTCCCCTCATCAGAGCAGGGGGTGCCTGGTGTAATGCTCGAGTCCTCCCATTGACTTCAATGGGGCTCGGGTGCTCGGCCGAGCACTCGAGCCTCCGGGGGCGCTCGGTCAGAGCACCCGAACACCCGAGCATTGGGGTGCTCGATCATCACTAGTGCTCATGCTTTCTCTAATTTCCATAATCGACTGTATTTTGTACCCATATGTGATTTTTGGAGATGCATGTCCTCTGTATGTTCTTCTGACCCTACATTGTAACCATTCTGTAAGTCTACTTCTCGTCTTGTTTTTATTTGACCCAATAAAGTTCTAATTATGAAAAAGGGAGATAGGAGAAACTTTCTTTGATAGGAAATGCCCCATAAGAAATTTGTACATTGATAACAAGACAGAAATACCCCCTCCTGATCCGACCACCTCACCCTCGTACCAGCAGGCCATCCATCCCGTTACTTCTCTGTAAGATATCTTGCTTAATTCTAGGAAACTTATTGGCCCAGATAAAACAACACACACATGCACACAAACACACACATACAAACACATACACATAGACACATACACATATAAACACACACACACACATAAACACATAAGCACAGACGCACCTACATGCACACACAAGCTTACACATACACACACATACACATGCACACACACATATTCATGCACACACACATACATATACATGAACACACACATACATATTCATGCACACACACACACACATACACATGCATACAATTATTTTGGACTATAACCCACCCCACTCTGCACTGTAGGACAACTCAATGACAAAGAAGATGTTTCAGTGATTTTTACATTTTAATCTTTTTCAGAAGATCCAGCACTTTCATTAGATACTGTGGGTTTATGGATACCCTGCTAACATTGGCCAGAAAACCTCCCCAGAATGCAAATTAAATATATCACTTTATGATGCATTTCATACTGTACACAGTGAGGTGATGTACTAAGAACTCCCCCCCCCCCGCTTGGTAACCCCCCCACCCCCTTCACATTGTGTGTCTCTTCTCCATACCCCACAGACTAACCGTATAGTCTGCCCCATCACACTGGGTTTGTTATTGAAATGGCGCATGGTAAATGTTGTGCGGCTAGAAGCCACATTAACCATGTCACTGTGTTTAAAATAGCTACATGAGAATCTTATGTTGTATAAAAGTGCAAGGTTCTCATGTCGCAGAAACAACCGCAGGAGAACAAATGCCCAGTTGTGGGTAAAGACAGATTCAATTCTTGTAGGTGCTTTGCAATGCCCCCCAACAGATAAATGTAGTAATCACTTTCTGTGAAAGTTGGTCACTTATGTGAGGACCCGCTCAGGTGATGGCTTTTGTCCTGGATTGTACTGGTTTAAGTGGAGACATATCGCCTGTGGAAAGCTCCTTATTGTGGAAGAAACTGCCTGGCTTTATTTCGATGTGTTTCATACCATTGCTGAGCTTTCCGCAGGCGATGTGTCTCCACATAAACCAGTACAATCCAGGATAACAGCCATCACCTGAGCGGGTCCTCACATACGTGTCCAACTTTTACAGATAGTGATTACTAAATGTAGCTGTTGGGGGACATTGCAAAGTGCCTACAAGAATTGAGTCCATTTGTACCAATAACTTGGTGTTTGTTCTCCTGCGGCTGTTTCTGCGTCATGAGAACCTCGCGCTTTTATACAGAGCGAGATTCTCATGTAGCTATTTTAAACACGGTGACATGGTTAATGTGGCTTCTAGCCGCACATCATTTACCATGCACCATTTTAAATGGATACCTCACACTGATCCTGAAAGTCTTAAGGTAAAGGGGGGGGGGCAGCGTCTCTCAAGATTTCTCCTTCTGTTAACTCACAAACAGCTGAAGCAATCAGTTGTGAAGATCTCACTTATGAATGCAGCAGAAAATGGTACTTCTCTCTGTGTGGAACCCATGCAGACATATGTACCACAGATAAGGTGCCCATACCACATCCCCACCTAAGCCATAAAATCAAGGGTGCATTCTACTGGGGATCATCTAATGTTGTTTATCTAATAATGTGTCTGAAATGTCCACAAACAGGACTATATGTGGGTGAGAAAAAGGATGAATTCTCATATTATTCCAATGTGAATAATAAAAGAGAATACCCAGTGGGTCAACATTTCTGCAGAACTGATCCCAGCAAAAAATGATCTGTAAGTGACTGTGTTGTGTGGAAATGTTAAGACACGTATAGAGACAGAAAGATCTGGAAACATAAACTAATAACCAAGTTTATCACTCTGAACTGTGGCCTGATCCGTGATAAGGAATTGATTTCACAATATCCCAAAACATAAAAATATTTTTGGTCCTTTTGGATGCTGGGGGCTGCAAATCTAATTGTAACTGATGGGTTGTGCACCCCCTTTGGCATTTGTAGGGTTAACCAATGCATTCTTTGCAGCTAGCCAACTCTGGTCAATTTCACTGGAACGTAAAAAAGATAATTATCTTGTTTGCATTCTCTAGTGCACTTTATAGAGCTGTATCAGAGCCCAGAGTATAATTTATTGCCCACACTGGGAAAATGAATTCTGCTAATGGATTATGACCCCTTTGGGTGCCACAGAGGTATCCAATGCATTGTGTTCCTATATGATGGATACCTTTCTGGTAGTCAGGGGGTTAGACGTTAAAGGGATAGTAATGTTTCATAATAAAAGCAGCTCTAATTAATCATCATAGTATTTGGACTTTGGAGAGTGTTATTTCAATACTGTCAGAGTTGTAGTTCAGGAGTAATTCAATGACAAAGTGTCCCCCTCCCTCCCCTTTTACTGGTGTAACACTGTTCAGCCAGAGCAGAAGGGAGGTGCCCAGGTAGACTGCAGAGAGGGACAATCTTCAATTAAGATAAGGGAAAAACCTGAAAAGCTTGTCAAGGGGGGCAGTGCTTTCATCGTTCTCATAGGAAGAAGATTGTCCCCTTCTGTTATCTGTCTGGTCTATGGACTGGATTCCACATCTGAGAAGAGATGGGTTACATTAGGTAAAATGGGCGGGAGGGGGAACTTTGCTTGTGAATATCTCTTAAACCATAAAAGTTTGAGAGATAAGACTTATATCATTCTTCATATTTTTTTTAATTCCAGCAAAATAAAATAAAGTTAAAACGAAGTATTACTATTCCTTTAAACTTATGTGCATGAGATTTGTAGTCACATGTATTGTGCATTCAGTCTTCATTCTTATTTCATTCTTATTCTGCCTTAAGAAGAGACCTTGTTGTCTTGAAATCTTACATCCAAATCCACTCAGTTACCTATAAAGGGATCATTTTTACTCTACTAGTCTCCTGCAGTTTCTATAGATAACACGGTACCACACTTTCCACAAATTTATGTTAGGCACTGTTTTGCATTTACACAAGTAAAGATATTTTGTTGGGATTGTTTATCCATAAATCACATACGAATGAAATACATTGATAATTGTTCCCATTTCTGTTTCTACCCAATATTTCACTCGACTTTATATAAATTCACAATCGATGAAAGTTCAGTCTAATGAATGTTCATATTTGAGTAGTGACATTTGTGTAGGACATTTCTAAGGGCGCCTTTAAGTTCTTTGTTTCTCAGACTGTAAATAAAAGGATTTAATAAAGGTGTAATTACTGTGTAAATAACAGACACAAAACTGTCCCCGATGTTGTGTTGTTTTGGTGCCGGACGTAAGTATGTGAAGAAGAAAGTCCCATAGAAAATGAAGACCACAGTCAGGTGAGAAGTGCAGGTGGAGAAGGCTTTATGTTTTCCTACTTTGGAAGGAATCCTCAGTATTGCCTGGAATATTCGTACATAGGGGATAAAGGTTATACCAAGAGCAAGCACACCTAAAATAAATGAAAGAAATATAGCCAAGATGTTTAGAAAAATATCAGTGCATGAAATCTGTAACAATAGTGGGACATCACAAAAGAAACCATAGATGGCATTTTCTTCACAAAATTCCAACCTGAGTGTACACAGAGTATGCATCAAACTATTGCAAAAGCCCAGAGTCCAAGCCCCGGAGACCAAGAGCACACAAACTTTCCAAGACATGATGCGAATATAGTGCAGAGGGTGACAAATTGCTGTGTATCTGTCATAGGACATACCTGCCAGCAGGAAGACCTCTGAGCTAGCAAACAACAAGAAAAAAAAACATTTGAGTTACACAATCTGTCTGGGAAATTATATTTCTTCCAGAAAATAAGTCAGTGAGTATTCGAGGGATGATGACACTGGAAGAGAAGGTATCCAGACAGGCTAGGTGTCCAAGGAAAAAATACATTGGGGTGTGTAAATTCTTATCATTGTGAATGATAACAGAAATGAGGAGGTTCCCACATAATGTCATTAAATAGATGAAGGAAAACACAGGAAACAATAGATATCGAATCTTTATAGAGTCAGAGAAGCCGAGAAGTATGAATTCATGTAATACTGTTTGGTTTTTGAGTCTTATTGTGATGTTCATGTAGCCTTCTATATTGGAAGAACCAAGGAAGCATTTATAAACAGAGTGGTGAGAAGATACATTGAACAAGATGTAATACACGGTAAGAAAATTCTCCTTATACTAATGGATAACTTGACATATGAGGAATGTGTAGACAAACCTGGTTATTTACTTCAGAGAAAAGAAGACTAAGAGGAGATCTTATCACAATGTACAGGCAAAGATGTATCTGGTGATCTTTTGATTCCAAGGCCTGATCAAACAAGCAGGGGCCACTCCTTGACATTAGAGGAAAGGAGGTTTCAACTTTAGCAGGGGAAGTGTACGGTATGTTAAATCGAGGAATTCCTTGCCCAAGCATGTGGTAATGGAAGATGCAATGGATAAAGTTAAGAGAGTATTAGATACATTTATTTCAAGAAGGGACATACAGGGTTATACTGTGTATTAGTAGGAAAAAACAAAAGTTGAAGACTAACTCGTTTGGTAGCAGGAAAAAGCTATACAATTCTCATTTCTCTGGGTTAGGAGGGAAAGGATAAACTTCATGGTCTTGTGTTTTTTTTCTACCTAATTTACAATGTTACTAAAACCTCCTCAGAAATTATCTCCTGGATAAAGTGCTGTATAAAGTAACATAGAAGTTTGATGATTTTCTCTCTGCCTTGACCTGTCTCTCAGTCATACAGATGAGCAGCTTGTTTTTAATCTAGTTTTGTCAAATTGCTGATTCAAAGACAAAGGAATCATTTTAAATAAATTACTTGTTCACTATCCCAAATTCAAATGTACAAACTGGCTACTGACATAGTAACAAGGTAATGTCCAGCCTTCTTGTCTTTGAGCTGTAATGAACACAACTGCTTTTCTCTACTCAGATGGACACACCATGATTCTGTTTTTCTTTCCCTCATGCAGTAATAATTAATATCAGACAACTACAGTAATTAATATTAACTCCATGAATACTGGAGATTTTTCAAATACATTGCTTAGAAGACAATTGTAGCATCCTAAGAATTCGAAACTACAGTAAAAGAGGGGAGAATACTGAGTGATTTGAGTATCTGGATGCTTTTCATGGAACAAATTGTGGAAACGTACAAATATTTTTCAGGTTGAAACTAAGACGAGATGTTTTCCTCTGTCTATAAACCTCCCTCCTTGACTTGTTTGTTCCTTTCAGATCAGAGAGACATTAGAACTCACAATAAAGGGAAATGATTGCTGATGATCTCCATGTGTCAGAGTCAGTAATGGGCAATCTGTGGTCTTCCTCAGACTGTTGTCGGCCTACATCTCCCATCATTCTCAGCTTGCCATTGGTCTACTGTGCATGATAAGAACTGTAGTCCAAAAACAGCTGGAATGAAGCCTCGCTCTATTCCTGGTGCATTGTAACAGCTTTTGCTGCAGTAATACATAAACCAAATTCAGGATATGTTTATTACATACATTCTGAAACCCATCACTGGCAGTCCTGGGTGTGACACTAGTTATTCGTATGAATGTTTAACGTGGATCGTGTTTGTATAAATTAATTTTTATTGTCCTTGTTTACAGAAGTGTCTTTTTCCATTATGTAAATATTACAGAGTTTTCCAAGGAAGACATTTTTTTCTACCAAATTTACTGTCTGTGAAATTCTCACTAGTCAGGTTTTTGTCAGATTAATTCCAACTGTTGTCAGTTCTCACTTTCTCTTTTTCCAAAAAATTTGCTATAGTTACTATATTGCGCAGCTAACAAAATACGTTGATGGTGAATAAATAGATTACTATTATTATTACATACAGCAGTTAAATGATCCATGTCTGTGGGGAAAAATACACTAAATGCTAATAGCTGGAATTTGCATTTACCATACATGTATTGTTGCCACTATTATATCTATAATAAATTAGATACTATGTTACTGACTACAAACATATTAACATCACAAACCATGGTAACGCATTGATTTAGCAGACCATGTCAAAATCCAAAAATTTATATTTCCCCTCAATTGCTACAATTTTGCTGTTAGGATTTCTACTTTAAATCAATTAAAATATCATAAATATTCCTGTTTATAAAAACAAACACACATTAATTTGCATGACCAGAATAACGGGTATTAAAGAGCATTGACATTTTAGCAACATGTCATACACTAACACAAATTATATCTGTAAATATTACTTATAAATATAGTATACATGTGATTTTGTGTGCACTATGCATCAGTTGAGGATATTTTATTTGTAGTTCTTCATATTATAACTCACTAAGTATAACGTGGTGCAGATTAAGTAAAAAAACATTAAATAAAAAGTTTTGATTTATAGATAGGAGAAAGGAATCCTCTTCCCTGCCCCATTTCTTCCAAACTAAATCTGTTATAACCTCCAACAAAAAAGTTGACTTTTACTTTATATTTTTTGTTTTTTAGTTAAATTATTTTATTGAAGCAACTGTTTTTAAAAGATCAGGGGCTCAATACCTTTACCACTAGTAGAACCGCTGGTTATAGCAAAAACAGTGGCGCCAAAACAAATCACCCATGTACCCCAGCTATCCTATTGTTATTGGAGAGGTAGACGGCAAAAAGAGCGTTGTCCAAAACTCACATTGTGGCAAAATGCTCATTATTGTGTTTTGTTCCCACAACTCGCACTAAATAGCACGGATTGGGGGAACATCACAGGAAGAAAAAGCAAACGGTTGTTGTTGGACAGTGTCACACAAGGAGATTGCGCTAAAACTAGTCAGAAATGTAACACTTACCTGTCATCCGCTGTCCAATTACTTCATTTATCTTTCCTTATTTCTTCTCATCTGTCTTTGTTTCTTCAGATCTTCTTTTCTTGCTTTAAAATTAATAAATATCCATTAGTGTTGCATCTTCTTTAAAAAAATAATCCCCCAAAGATGCTACCATTAAACCTTTGATCGTCTGAGGGGTAGCCCTCCGGAGCTCAAAGTTTACTATTGGTGGCATCTTAATGTTCAAATTAAATATACATATTATTTTGCCTTTCTCAGTGTCTATATGAATGTTAAGTTCAATTCCACTTACCCCCTTGCCTCCACCTCTGTCCTCTGGCAGCAGAAGTCATTTGACCTTTTGGGCCTTTGCCCGAGTCAGACTGCCGGAATTTTGAACAGAGACTGGCTTTTATATGCTGGTCTCAGTTAAAAATAAATTGGCAGTCTCCTATTGGCTGAGACGTGCTTCTAGCGTGGGGGATGACAAACCCTTCTAGAAGCTGCTCGGCTGAGAGGTGTGTAAGCAGTTCCCAGCCAATAGGAGACTGCCAATTTATTTTGAACTGAGACTGGCATCAGTTCAAACTTCCAGCACTCTGACTTGGACAACTGCCCCGAGAGGTCACCAGGATACCTCCGTGCTAGTCCAAATGCCTTCCACCACCAGCAGAGATGGCAGCAGAGACAAAGGGGTAAATGGAATTCAACTTTACACTCATATGGACACTGAAAAAGGAAAAATAATGTTTATATTTAATAAGAACATTAAGATGTCACCAATAGTAACCCTTTGAGCTCTGGAGAGCTACCCCTCATATGCTCAAAGGGTTAACGGTAGCATCTTTGGGGAATATTTTTTTTAAAGAAGAAATAACACTAATAGATTTATTTATTTTAAAACAAAAAGTATATAAGAGGAATAAATGAAGACTGAGGAAAAGAAGCAGCCGGCCGCGATCCCGCTGGACATCAGGATTTCTAATAAGTTTTTATTTGTCGGGATGTGTGAACTGTTTGTGGATTAACCCTATGAGTGCCAGTGGGTCATGCAACGCTGTATAATACATTGCATACCCCAGTCTTCCCACACACACCGATGGTTTGACTGCCTGTTTTGGGCAGTGCGTCTGCCTCCTCATGGCGCAGGACTTCCGCCATTAAAGTGCTTCCGAAACACGTGGTGAAGCCCCCACATGGAATAGGGTAGCAAAGGTGACTATTTTTAGTTGATGTTCAATGGGTGAAAATTTCTCATTCGTTGAACATTTTGGACGTTTTGGGTGTTTTCAGCACAGTTTATAGAACTGTAAAATGACAACACCACTACCACCTGTTCTGAAAATAGTATCGAGCCCCAGATTCTCTGATGTATCACATGAAATAAACAGGCATGTATTACACTTTAACTGCATTGAGAATCTGTGTAAATGGCTAAATAAATGTGTGTAAGAAAATAAACTAGTATATGAAATATTATCATTATTAAAGAACCTGTTTTCACTAGTGATATCATTTGCTATATTTTCAAGTCATTATTAATATTAACCCTTTGAGTGCCAGAGGGGTACGGAACACAGTTACAAGTGCAGCAGAATATTCCTTCCTGCAGCCTGACGAAAAACAGCACTAGCAACATCATACATATCAGGTTCTAGCTATATATCTACTGACACATTTACACCTATACCTGTGATTGTCTGAACATGCTGTGTTATATACAGGCATCTTGTATTTAGACGATTAAACATCTGCATTGTTTTAGCATTGTAAGAATGTGTAAGAGTGTGTACAAATGTGTAAGAGTGTGTAAGAATGTGTAACAGTATGTAACAACTAACAGTATGTAACAATGTGTAAGAGTGTGTAACCGTATGTAACAATGTGTAAGAGTGTGTAAGAATAATGTGTGTCACTGATCACTACTGTAGACACAGGATCGGTTTCCTCTGTTTGTCCTGTTATTGGAGACAGCAGATCTAACCTGACAAGCAGCTGGTTTATAGGTATTTAGAGAACTAATATGGCCTCTTTGCAGCAATAATGAAATGCAGACTTTACCTAATAGAGATGTTCATCATATTACAATGAGAGCCAAGATAAAACAACTCAATATAATTTCTACCTCCTAAATCAGTAGTAGGTAACGACTGGCTCTTCAGATATACAGAGCTCCCATCATCACCAACCAGCTAACGGTCCCACCAGGGTATATATAATCCAATGTGCATTTTTACTAATAATACTTACAACGCAGGTCAGGATCAGATTGGGTATAGGCTAAAGAAGGATCCAGCTGCATTACCAAAACAATTTACTAAAATAAAAACATGTTTGGTAAATAATTGTGGACTCACCGGTGATCATTCTGGATAGATTTATGTGCTGATCCAGTCTGTATATGGTGCTGTGTCTCCTCTGCTATAGATGAGATGTTCCTTATACACAAACCTGACAAATCCTATTAATATTGTGAGGACATGCTCTCTGACAACATGTGCCTCTTAATCAGACATCTCCTTATAATATATACTGTTCCCTCTACAAAACAGTCTTTCTGCTGATTCTCATGAGAAGACTGGAAAAGGTTTAATCTCCTGACATTCACTCAACTGAGAAACTCAGTAGAACATTTCTTAACTCTATGATTGTTTTTTATTCCTTCACGTCTGAAACTCTTAGTAAGTTTTGTAGCAACTGCAAATTTTGGTTGTTTTTGGTAAAATTTTACTTGAAAAATGTGGCAAACACTGAGACGATATCCCATGGTGATGTTACATTTAACGGAAAGCTGTGGCCTCATAACAGATACAGATTAATAAAACAGATCCGCTAATAGCTGTGTCACATCTTAAAATAAACTCAACCGAAAATACAGTGTGCCAACTGTCAAATAATAATAATGTTATAACTCTCATAAATACTGGAGATACTTTTCTTGACACATTACTAGAATGAAAACAGTCACAATCAGCCTCTACTGCCTCAAATTCTGTAAAACAACTCGCAGCAGAACAGACTAGCACCTCTCTCTCTTACTCTGTAGCTGCCTGTATTGTGTTTCACTTCCTGGAAAATGGCACATTTTATAGAGAAAAGGCAAAAAGCATAACGTTTTCCTGAAATCATGTGTATAGGAGTATTTTGTACCACTGCACTAGTAGTCATAGAATCGCACATAGTGACCATCCAGTCTTGTACCACTGCACTAGAAGTCATAGAACCGCACATAGTGACCATCTAGTCTTGTACCACTGCACTAGTAGTCATTGAATCGCACATTGTGACCCTCCAGTCTTGTACCACTGCACTAGTAGTCATAGAACCGCACATAGTGACCGTCCAGTCTTGTACCACTGCACTAGTAGTCATAGAACCACACATAGTGACCCTCCAGTCTTGTACCACTGCACTAGTAGTCATAGAACTGCACATAGTAACCCTCCAGGCTTGTACCACTGCACTAGTAGTCATAGAATCTCACATAGTAACCCTCCAGTCTTGTACCACTGCACTAGTAGTCATAGAACCGCACATAGTAACCCTCCAGTCTTGTACCACTGCACTAGTAGTCATAGAACTGCACATAGTAACCCTCCAGTCTTGTACCACTGCACTAGTAGTCATAGAACTGCACATAGTGACCCTCCAGTCTTGTACCCCTGCACTAGTAGTCATAGAACAGCACATAGTGACCCTCCAGTCTTGTACCACTGCACTAGTAATCATAGAACCACACACAGTGACCCTCCAGTCTTGTACCACTGCACTAGTAGTCATAGAACCGCACATAGTGACCATCCAGTCTTGTACCACTGCACTGGTAGTCATAGAACCGCACATAGTGACCCTCCAGTCTTGTACCACTGCACTAGTAGTCATAGAATCGCACCTAATGACCCTCCAGTCTTGTACCACTGCACTAGTAGTCATAGAACCGCACATAGTGACCCTCCAGTCTTGTACCACTGCACTAGTAGTCATAGAACTGCACATAGTGACCCTCCAGTCTTGTACAACTGCACTAGTAGTCATAGAATCGCACATAGTGACCCTCCAGTCTTCTACCACTGCACTAGTAGTCATAGAACCTCACATAGTGACCCTCCAGTCTTGTACCACTGCACTAGTAGTCATAGAACCGCACACAGTGACCCTCCAGTCTTGTACAACTGCACTAGTAGTCATAGAACCGCACATAGTGACCCTCCAGTCTTGTACCACTGCACTAGTAGTCATAGAACCGCACATAGTGACCCTCCAGTCTGGTACAACTGCACTAGTAGTCATAGAACCGCACATAGTGACCCACCAGTCTTGTACCACTGCACTAGTAGTCATAGAATCGCACATAGTGACCCTCCAGTCTTGTACCACTGCACTAGTAGTCATAGAACTGCACATAGTGACCCTCCAGTCTTGTACAACTGCACTAGTAGTCATAGAATCGCACATAGTGACCCTCCAGTCTTCTACCACTGCACTAGTAGTCATAGAACCTCACATAGTGACCCTCCAGTCTTGTACCACTGCACTAGTAGTCATAGAACCGCACACAGTGACCCTCCAGTCTTGTACAACTGCACTAGTAGTCATAGAACCGCACATAGTGACCCTCCAGTCTTGTACCACTGCACTAGTAGTCATAGAACCGCACATAGTGACCCTCCAGTCTGGTACAACTGCACTAGTAGTCATAGAACCGCACATAGTGACCCTCCAGTCTTGTACCACTACACTAGTAGTCATAGAATCACACATAGTGACCCTCCAGTCTTGTACCACTGCACTAGTAGTCATAGAACCGCACATAGTGACCCTCCAGTCTTGTACCACTGCACTAGTAGTCATAGAATCGCACATAGTGACCGTCCAGTCTTGTACCACTGCACTAGTAGTCATAGAATCGCACATAGTGACCTTCCAGTCTTGTACCACTGCACTAGTAGTCATAGAACCGCACATAGTGACCCTCCAGTCTTGTACCACTGCACTAGTAGTCATAGAACCGCACATAGTGACCCTCCAGTCTTGTACCACTGCACTAGTAGTCATAGAATCGCACATAGTGACCCTCCAGTCTTGTACCATTGCACTAGTAGTCATAGAACCGCACATAGTGACCCTCCAGTCTTGTACCACTGCACTAGTAGTCATAGAACTGCGCATAGTGACCCTCCAGTCTTGTACCACTGCACTAGTAGTCATAGAATCGCACATAGTGACCGTCCAGTCTTGTACCACTGCACTAGTAGTCATAGAACCGCACATAGTGACCCTCCAGTCTTGTACCACTGCACTAGTAGTCATAGAACCGCACATAGTGACCCTCCAGTCTTGTACCACTGCACTAGTAGTCATAGAACCGCACATAGTAACCCTCCAGTCTTGTACCACTGCACTAGTAGTCATAGAATCGCACATAGTGACCATCCAGTCTTGTACCACTGCACTAGTAGTCATAGAACTGCACATAGTGACCCTCCAGTCTTGTACCACTGCACTAGTAGTCATAGAATCGCACATAGTGACCATCCAGTCTTGTACCACTGCACTAGTAGTCATAGAATCGCACATAGTGACCATCCAGTCTTGTACCACTGCACTAGTAGTCATAGAACTGCACATAGTGACCCTCCAGTCTTGTACCACTGCACTAGTAGTCATAGAACCGCACATAGTGACCCTCCAGTCTTGTACCTCTGCACTAGTAGTCATAGAACCGCACATAGTGACCCTCCAGTCTTGTACCACTGCACTAGTAGTCATAGAACCGCACAAAGTGACGCTCCAGTCTTGTACCACTGCACTAATAGTCATAGAACCGCACATAGTAACCCTCCAGTCTTGTACCACTGCACTAGTAGTCATAGAACCGCACATAGTAACCCTCCAGTCTTGTACCACTGCACTAGTAGTCATAGAACCGCACATAGTGACCCTCCAGTCTTGTACCACTGCACTAGTAGTCATAGAACCGCACATAGTGACCATCCAGTCTTGTACCACTGCACTAGTAGTCATAGAACCGCACAAAGTGACGCTCCAGTCTTGTACCACTGCACTAATAGTCATAGAACCGCACATAGTAACCCTCCAGTCTTGTACCATTGCACTAGTAGTCATAGAACCGCACATAGTGATCCTCCAGTCTTGTACCACAGCACTAGTAGTCATAGAACCGCACATAGTGACCCTCCAGTCTTGTACCACTGCACTAGTTGTCATAGAACCGCACACAGTGACCCTCCAGGCTTGTACCACTGCACTAGTAGTCATAGAACCGCACACAGTGACCCTCCAGGCTTGTACCACTGCACTAGTAGTCATAGAACCGCACATAATGACCCTCCAGTCTTGTACCACTGAACTAGTAGTCATAGAACCGCTCATAATGACCCTCCAGTCTTGTACCATTGCACTAGTAGTCATAGAACCGCACATAGTGACCGTCCAGTCTTGTTCCACTGCACTAGTAGTCATAGAATCGCTCATAATGACCCTACAGTATTGTACCACTGCACTAGTAGTCATAGAACCTCACATAGTGACCCTTCAGTCTTGTTCCACTGCACTAGTAGTCATAGAACCGCACATAGTGACCCTCCAGTCTTGTACCACTGCACTAGTAGTCATAGAACTGCACATAGTGACCCTTCAGTCTTGTACAACTGCACTAGTAGTCATAGAACCGCTCATAGTGACCCTTCAGTCTTGTACCACTACACTAGTAGTCATAGAACCGCACATAGTGACCCACCAGTCTTGTACCACTGTACTAGTAGTCATAGAACCGCACACAGTGACCCTCCAGTCTTGTAACACCGCACTAGTAGTCATAGAACCGCACATAGTGACCCTCCAGTCTTGTACCACTGCACTAGTAGTCATAGAACCACACATAGTGACCCTCCAGTCTATTACCACTGCACTAGTAGTCATAGAACCACACATAGTGACCCTCCAGTCTTGTACAACTGCACTAGTAGTCATAGAACCGCACATAGTGACCCTCCAGTCTGGTACAACTGCACTAGTAGTCATAGAATCGCACATAGTGACCCTCCAGTCTTGTACCACTGTACTAGTAGTCATAGAATCGCACCTAATGACCCTCCAGTCTTGTACCACTACACTAGTAGTCATAGAACCGCACATAGTGACCCTCCAGTCTTGTACCACTGCACTAGTAGTCATAGAATCGCACATAGTGACCCTCCAGTCTTGTACCACTGCACTAGTAGTCATAGAACCGCACATAGTGACCCTCCAGTCTTGTACCACTGCACTAGTAGTCATAGAACCGCACATAGTGACCCTCCAGTCTTGTACCACTGCACTAGTAGTCATAGAATCGCACATAGTGACCCTCCAGTCTTGTACCATTGCACTAGTAGTCATAGAACCGCACATAGTGACCATCCAGTCTTGTACCACTGCACTAGTAGTCATAGAATCGCACATAGTGACCGTCCAGTCTTGTACCACTGCACTAGTAGTCATAGAACCACATATATTAACCCTCCAGTCTTCTGCCACTGCACTAGTAGTCATAGAATCACACATAGTGACTGTCCAGTCTTGTACCTCTGCACTAGTAGTCATAGAACCGCACATAGTGACTCTCCAGTCTTGTACCACTGCACTAGTAGTCATAGAATCGCACATAGTGACTCTCCAGTCTTGTACCACTGCACTAGTAGTCATAGAACCGCACATAGTGACCCTCCAGTCTTGTACCACTGCACTAGTAGTCATAGAACCGCACATAGTGACCCTCCAGTCTTGTACTACTGCACTAGAAGTCATAGAACCGCACATAGTGACCGTCCAGTCTTGTACCACTGCACTAGTAGTCATAGAACCGCACATAGTGACCCTCCAGTCTTGTACCACTGCACTAGTAGTCATAGAACCGCACATAGTGACCGTCCAGTCTTGTACCACTGCACTAGTAGTCATAGAACCGCACATAGTGATCCTCCAGTCTTGTACCACAGCACTAGTAGTCATAGAACCGCACATAGTGACCCTCCAGTCTTGTACCACTGCACTAGTAGTCATAGAACCGCATATAGTGACCCTCCAGTCTTGTACCACTGCACTAATTGTAATAGAACCGCACACAGTGACCCTCCAGGCTTGTACCACTGCACTAGTAGTCATAGAACCGCACACAGTGACCCTCCAGGCTTGTACCACTGCACTAGTAGTCATAGAACCGCACATAATGACCCTCCAGTCTTGTACCACTGAACTAGTAGTCATAGAACCGCTCATAATGACCCTCCAGTCTTGTACCATTGCACTAGTAGTCATAGAACCGCACATAGTGACCGTCCAGTCTTGTTCCACTGCACTAATAGTCATAGAATCGCTCACAATGACCCTACAGTATTGTACCACTGCACTAGTAGTCATAGAACCACACATAGTGATCGTCCAGTCTTGTTCCACTGCACTAGTAGTCATTGAATCGCTCATAATGATCCTACAGTATTGTACCACTGCACTAGTAGTCATAGAACCTCACATAGTGACCCTTCAGTCTTGTACAACTGCACTAGTAGTCATAGAACCGCTCATAGTGACCCTTCAGTCTTGTACCACTACACTAGTACTCATAGAACCGCACATAGTGACCCACCAGTCTTGTACCACTGTACTAGTAGTCATAGAACCGCACACAGTGACCCTCCAGTCTTGTACCACTGCACTAGTAGTCATAGAATCGCACATAGTGACCATCCAGTCTTGTACAACTGCACTAGTAGTCATAGAATCGCACATAGTGACCGTCCAGTCTTGTACCACTGCACTAGTAGTCATAGAATCACACATAGTGACCCTCCAGTCTTGTACCAATGCACTAGTAGTCATAGAACAACACCTAATGACCCTCCAGTCTTATACCACTGCACTAGTAGTCATAGAACCGCACACAGTGACCCTCCAGTCTTGTACCACTGCACTAGTAGTCATAGAATCGCTCATAGTGACCGTCCAGTCTTGTACAACTGCACTAGTAGTCATAGAATCGCACATAGTGACCCTCCAGTCTTGTACCACTGCACTAGTAGTCATAGAATCGCACATAGTGACCCTCCAGTCTTGTACCACTGCAATAGTAGTCATAGAACAACACCTAATGACCCTCCAGTCTTGTATAACTGCACTAGTAGTCATAGAACCGCACATAGTGACCCACCAGTCTTGTACCACTGCAATAATAGTCATAGAACTGCACATAGTGACCCTCCAGTCTTGTACCACTGCACTAGTAGTCATAGAACCGCTCATAATGACCCTACAGTATTGTACTACTGCACTAGTAGTCATAGAACCGCTCCTAATGACCCTCCAGTCTTGTATTAATGGACTAGAAGTCATAGAACCGCACATAGTGACCCTCCAGGCTTGTACCACTGCACTAGTAGTCATAGAACCGCACATAGTGACCCTCCAGGCTTGTACCACTGCATTAGTAGTCATAGAACCGCTCATAATTACCCTCCAGTCTTGTGCCACTGCACTAGTAGTCATAGAACCGCATATAGTGACCCTCCAGTCTTTTAACACTGTACTAGTAGTCATGGAACAGCTCATAGTGACCCTCCAGTCTTGTACCCCTGCACTAGTAGTCATAGAACCACGCATAGTTACTCTCCAGTATTGTACCACTGCACTAGTAGTCATAGAACCACACATAGTGACCCTCCAGTCTTGTACCACTGCACTAGTAGTCATGGAACTGCACATAGTGACCCTCCAGTCTTGTACCAGTGCACTAGTAGTCATAGAACTGCACATAGTGACCCTCCAGTCTTGTACCACTGCACTAGTAGTCATAGAACCGCACACAGTGACCCTCCAGTCTTGTACCACTGCACTAGTAGTCATAGAACCGCATATAGTGACCCTCCAGTCTTGTACCACTGCACTAGTAGTCATAGAACCGCACATATTGACCCTCCAGTCTTGTACCACTGCACTAGTAGTCATAGAACCGCATATAGTGACCCTCCAGTCTTGTACCACTGCACTAGTAGTCATAGAACCGCACATATTGACCCTCCAGTCTATTACCACTGCACTAGTAGTCATAGAACCGCATATAGTGACCCTCCAGTCTTGTACCACTGCACTAGTAGTCATAGAACCGCACATAGTAACCCTCCAGTCTTGTACCACTGCACTAGTAGTCATAGAACCGCATATAGTGACCCTCCAGTCTTGTACCACTGCACTAGTAGTCATAGAACCGCACATATTGACCCTCCAGTCTTCTTCCACTGCACTAGTAGTCATAGAATCGCACATAGTGACCCTCCAGTCTTCTACCACTGCACTAGTAGTCATAGAACCGCACATAGTGACCCTCCAGTCTTGTACCACTGCACTAGTAGTCATAGAATCGCACATAGTGACCGTCCAGTCTTGTACCACTGCACTAGTAGTCATAGAATCGCACATAGTGACCCTCCAGTCTTCTACCACTGCACTAGTAGTCATAGAACCGCACATAGTGACCCTCCAGTCTTGTACCACTGCACTAGTAGTCATAGAACTGCACATAGTGATAGGACAAAGGAATTAATCTGGAATTCATGTTTCTCTTAAAATGGAATGGGCTGAAAAGACAGAGGAGGTAATTAAATCTGTCATTTAAAGGGATAGTAATACTTTGTTTTAACTTTATTTTATTTTGTAGGCATTAAAAAACATGAAGAATGATATAAGTCTTATCTCTCAAACCTTTATGGTTTAAGAGATATTCACAAGCAAAGTTTCCCCTCCCGCCCCTTTTACCTAGTGTAAGCCATCTCTTCTCAGATGTGAATCTGGTTGTAAGACCCTTCCCCCCTTGACAAGTTTTTCAGCTTTTTCCCTTATCTTAATTGAAGATTGTCCCTCTCTGCAGTCTACCTGGGCACCTCCCTTCTGCTGTGGCTGAACAGGGGGGGATACTTTGCTTGTGAATATCTCTTAAACCATAAAGGTTTGAGAGATAAGACTTATATTGTTCTTCATGTTTTTTTAATGCCTACAAAATAAAATAAAGATAAAACGAAGTATTACTATCCCTTTAAGTGTACAATAATATTGAACAGACTGAGAAATGCATTGAATCTGTCATTCCCATTTAAATTAACATACAATTGACTGATAGGACAGAAGAAGGTGTGACAGATCCCTCCATCACTGGGGCTCCTGGAGGGGGCTGAGTGCCAGCCTCCTGCCCACAGACTATGGCCCTGGCCCTGGAACGGGGTATAGCTTCCCCCTAAGAATAATCAGGGCCCCGTTTGCCCCTTGTCATAGAAACCTCCGTGGCCTGAGCTCCTGGAGGGGCCTGTGGCCCAGCCCCCTCCCTACAGACTGGGAAAGGAACAAAGTAGTGTATTTGTAGAGAGAATTATGCTCTGGTCTGATGTTTGTCATTTAATTATGTAGTGATGTAATTATGTATGATGTAATTATGTGTGATGTAATCATGTAGTGATGTAATTATGTAGTGATGTAATTATGTGTGATTTAATCATGTGTGATGTAATTACGTAGTGATGTAATTATGTGTCATGTAATCATGTGTGATGTAATTATGTAGTTATGTAACTAAGTGTGATGTAATTATGTAGTGATGTAATTAGGTATGATGTAATCATGTAGTGATGCAATTATGTAGTGATGTAATTATGTGTGATGTAATCATGTAGTGATGTAAATATGTAGTGATGTAATTATGTGTGATGTAATTATGTGTGATGTAATCATGTAGTTATGTAATTATGTGTGATGTAATTATGTAGTGATGTAATCATGTAGTGATGTAATCAGGGCTCAAAATTTCCACTTGTCACTAGCCAATGGCAAGTGAAAATTTACCCTGGCAAGTAGAAATTCAGCCCTGGTGGGTATGTTTTGGCTTGCAGTGGTGAGTAACTTTTCAGATCTGACTAGTAGCAATGGACGTAAAATTATAAGCCCTTGTAATTATGTGTGATATAATCATGTAGTGATGTAATTATGTAGTGATATATTTATGTGTTATTTAATCATGTGGTGATGTAATTATGTAGTGATGTAATCATGTGGTGATGTAATCATGTAGTGATGTAATCATGCTTGCTGTTTACAGTCCTATTGTCCCATTGTATAGTTAATTCACTCATGTCTAGCCCCACTGAATCCTGTTGCCTCCTTCCCATTGTACCATCACACAGTATGTTTACTCAGATTGTATAACGTGTGTATTGTTCCCATTGTGCCTCTTGGTATTATGTGGTCCTCCACCACCGCCCCCATTGTCTCTCCATATGTGATTTGCCGTCACCTGTATCCTATTGTATTGTAATATGTGTGGATCACTAGTTATGTGTATATAAACCCTGTGTGTTCTACAATAAATCAGTTCTTATTCTAACCCCTACACTGGTGTTGCCTGGTGCTTGGGGCTACTTGCTGTGTCCAGAGTGTGTTCACCCTACACTGAGTCCTGCCTAAGTGACTGGGTGAATGGAGCTATGATCCTTGTTCCTGGCTGTTGGAATTTCCTGTGTGTGGTCCTGGGTTAAGGAAGCACAGTTTTGGCGGAGCTATTCAGTCTGAGTACAGGTATCTGTCACATTGGTGGCAGAGGTGGGATGCTTCCTAACTTATGAGACTTTCAAATCACAACTGGGATCTATCTCCAGTACCAATATGTCAGATTGGTTCAAGGTTCAATGGTTCTTGGCCCTGTATGGACCCAGCCCCCCGGCGGAGGTGATCCCCACAGTACTGGCAGTGGCAGCTCGGCTTCAGGTGGCAGAACTCCAGGTACACGAAATTGTAGCCATCGGGAGCTCTGTAGAGAGGTTCTCCAATTGAAACAGGACTACAGTGGAAAATTCCTCCCAACAGCTGAGGAAAGGTAATGGCTCCAGCTGGACTTGTGAATGCCGTTCCTGGGGGAGCAGCCCCAGGAAGAATCGGTGACAAGCTGGATGTGTTGGTCCAGACAGAGCTGAGGTTGGATGATGGATACCAGGCTCTGCGATGGTTTACAGCACAACTGTGTCTGGGGTTGGAGGATAACGATCCCACAGAGGGCTATGGCTTAGTTGGGTCAGGATTATTATTCAGAAGTCTCCAGGAGGATTACAACCTTGGTAATACAGCAGAGTGGTGGAGAGGGGACCTCCAGGAGTTCAGGGAGGATGATATTTCAGATGGGTCCAAGCTGAGGGCTGACCTGGACACTTTTGTTATGCAAGAAATGTAACTGGAAAAGAAACATAGAACCACAGAATATGAAGGCAGATAAGAACCATTCTGCCCATCTAGTCGCCCATTTTCCTACTGTAAAAACATCAAACCTTATTTGGTCCTTGGTCTTCTCTTACGTTAAGGACAGTCTTATGCCTATCCCATGCATGCTTACATTCTGTCACTGTATTAACTTTTACCACTTCTGCTGGTAGGCTATACCACTTATCTACTACCCTCTCAGTGAAATAAAACTTTCTTACATTATGTCTAAACCTGTGTACCTCTAGTTTTAGACTATGGCCTCTTGTCCTAACATTTTTACTTCTTTGAAATGTACTTCCCTCCTGCAGTTTGTTGAATCGCTTCATGTATTTGAATGTGTCTATCATATCCCCTCTCTCTTTTCTCTCCTCCAAGCTATACCTGTTCAGATCCTTTAGTCTATCCTGATATTTCTTTTCCTGTAAACCAGTCACCATTTTATTAGCCCTGCTCTTAACTTTCTCTAGAGTATCTATATCCTTCTGGAAATGGGATCTCCAGTACTGTACACAATACTCTAGGTCTCCAATACTGTACACAATACTCTAGGTGAGGTCTAACTAGAGATCTGTACAGTGGCATTACCACTTCCCTTTTTCTGCTACTAATGCCCCTATACAACCCAGTGCCCTGCTTGCATTCCCTACCACATTATTACATTGCCTTCCTACCTTTAAGTCATGAAAAATAATTACTCCCAAATACCTTTCCTCTGTTGTCTCTAACAGCACAATACCTTTAACAGTATATTTTTCCTTTGGATATTTATGTCCCAAGTAGTGATGAGCGAGCACCGTGATGCTCGGGTGCTCGGGTGCTCTGACCGAGCACCCCCTGCTGCTCGAGTGCTCGGCCGAGCACCCGAGCCCCATTGAATACAATGGGAGCACTCGAGCATCAAACCAGGCACCCCCTGCTCTGATGAGCGGAGGGTGCCTGGTCAATGTCCCCCTTCATGTCCGCTATGCCCCTCTTCCACAATGTCCCCCTTCATCTCCTCTATGCCATAGAGGAGATGAAGGGGGACATTGTGGAAGAGGGGCATAGCGGAGATGAAGGGGGACATTGTGGAAGAGGGGCATAGACTCTATGCCCCTCTTCCACAATGTCCCCCTTCATCTCCGCTATGCCCCTCTTCCACAATGTCCCCCTTCATCTCCTCTATGGCATAGAGGAGATGAAGGGGGACATTGTGGAAGAGGGGCATAGCGGACATGAAGGGGGACATTGTGTAAGACGGGCATAGCGGAGATGAAGGGGGACATTGTGGAAGAGGGGCATAGAGTCTATGCCCCTCTTCCACAATGTCCCCCTTCATGTCCGCAATGCCCCCTTCATCTCCGCAATGCCCCCGTACCTCCATTCCCTGGTGGTCCAGCGGAGCTTCTTCGGATCTGTGCCTCTTCCGGCACAGATCCTCTTCACCCGAGCTTGTCGGGCGAGCACATGGCGGTACTCGTACGAGTACCGCCATGTGCCGAGCAGAGCGATGCTCGAGCCGATCCGAGCATCGGCCGAGCACGCTCGCTCAACACTAGTCCCAAGTCAATTATTTTACATTTATCAACATTAAACTGCAACTACCACACTCTTCTAATTTACCTAAATCATTTGTCATTTGGCTTATTCCCCCTGGAATGTCTACCCTATTGCAGATCTTTGCATCATCTGCAAAAAGGCATACCTTCCTTGGAGACCTTTTGCAATATCACTAATAAAATATTAAAAAGAATGGGTCCCAGTACATATCCCTGAGGTACCCACTAGTAACATTCCTTTCGTCCGAATATTCTCCATTGACTACCACCCTCTGTCTCCTGTCACTCAGCCATTGCCTTATCCATTTAACTATTTTTACATCTAGACCCAAACACTGCAGTTTATTAATGAGTCTTCTATGAGGAACAGTGTCAAATGCTTTACTGAACTCTAGATAAGCTATATCTACTGCTCCCCCTTTGTCTATTATTTGAGTTACCAGTCAAAAAAATCTATGAGGTTAGTTTGACAAGAACTCCCTGCTGTAAACCCATGCTGTTTGGTATCCTGCAAGCCATTCAAATTCAGATATTCAACAATTCTTTCCTTTAGCATAATCTCCATTAATTTTTCCACTACTGATGTAAGATTTACTGGTCTGTTGTTACCAGACCTTTCCCTGCTACCTTTTTTGTGAAGCAGTACTACATTTGCTGTCTTCCAATCTTCTGAAACTACTCCTGTCGATAGTGACTGATTTAATAATTCTGTTAAAGGTTTTGCCAGAACACACTTAAGTTATTTTAATAACATTGGGTGTATCCCATCTGGTCCCAATGATTTATCTGTTTTTACCTTAGAAAGTTGAAGTCGAATTTCTTCCTCTGTAAACATGCATGTGTCCCATGTCATGCCATTTATTTTCTCTAACAGAGATCCCTTCCCTTCATCTTCCTCTGTAAAAACTGAACTAAACTATTAATTGAGACAGTCAGCTAGCCCTTTATTCTCATCTACATAGTTTCCATTTTTGTTTTTAGTCTACCTATTCCTGGTTTCATTTTCCTCCTTTCACTTATATTTCTAAAAAATGTTTTATCCCTGTTTTTAATTGACTGGCATTTTTTTCCTCTGTGTGTGCTTTGGCACATCTAATAATGCATTTGGCCTCCTTCAGCCTAGTCTTGTATCGATACCTATCTTCTTCCTTCTGCGTCTGCTTATATTTCTGACATGTTTCTTTTTTCTCCTTTATTATATTTGCCACTTCTGCAGAGGACCACAGTGATTTTCTTTTTCTTTTACCCTTGATGACATGCCTAATGCAATGCTCTGTTGCTTTTACTAAAACACATTTCATATAATACCATTTCTCCTGGATTACATCTAAAGATCTTCAAGTTGTTAAAGACTGACATAAAAATGTTTCCATTTAGAAAAATCAGCCTTTATACAGTCTAGAACCTTTGTTTTTGTGTGCAACTCCGCCTCTGTCTTTATATGATGGTCACTGGAGCCCAAACACTCTCCTACAGCTCCATCTGATACCAAGTCTCCATTAGTAAATAATAAATCTAGTGTGGCTTCCTTCCTAGTCGGCTCTTCTACTAATTGACTAAGAGCTAATCCTTGTAAAGAATTTAGGCTATCTCTAGTCCTGGCTGAACCTGCTGTTTGTTTTTTCCAGTCCACATTAGGAAGATTAAAGTCACCCATAATTATAACCTCACCTTTCACTGTCATCTTAGTTACTTCCTGAACCAGCAGTTGATCCAACTCCTCTGCTTGTCCTGGGGGTCTGTAGATCACACCTACGTGAGTGACCATCTTATTCCCATATTCTAAAGTTATCCAGTCTCTGTGTTCTCCTCCATACCCTGTATAAGATTAACCTTTAAGCTGTTTTTGACATGAAAGGCAACCCCTCCTCCTTTATGCATTTCCTGTCTTTTCTAAATAGAGAATTCCCTGGTATTTCTACATCCCAGTCATTTCATTGTACCAGGTCTCGGTAATTCTCACTAAGTCCACATCTTCACTAGTTATTATTGCAATGAGTTCAGGGATCTTATTCCCTAAACTGCGGGCATTTTTACACATGGCTCGAAGTCTATTGGTTTTTGTCCTATGTGCCACAGACATATCTTAATCAAATTCATCTGGACAATGCTCTGGGGGGCAATTGGTTTTATCCTGTATCATTCCATTGCCCCCTCTACTTATTTAAATACCTGTAAACAAAACTTCTGAATTGCTTGCTGAGAACCTCTGTTCCCTTTTGAGAAATATGCAAGACATCCTTTTTGTTCAATTCCTTGTTACACCAAATAGAGTTGGTGTGAGAAACAAAACCAAATCCATGTTTTTGGCCCCATTTCCCTAGCCATGAATTAATCAAAAGCTCTAATCCGCTGCATCCTACCATCATCTTCCTTATACGCTGGCAGAACCTCTGAAACAGATACAGTGGGAGCAACTTGCTGCAGATCCTTACATAGCTTCTTAAAAACATCTTTTACCACACTCACCTCATTACAAGCCAAATCATTTGTCCCTAAATGGGACAAGAAGATTGTCCCCTGCTGTTATCTGTCTGGTCTATGGACTGGATTCCACATCTGAGAAGAGATGACTTACACTAGGTAAAAGGGCAGGGCATTCATTGTTCTCATAGGAAGAAGATTGTCCCCTGCTGTTATCTGTCTGGTCTATGGACTGCATTCCACATCTGAGAAGATATGGCTTACACTAGGTAAAAGGGGGGCAGGGCTTTCATTGTTCTCATAGGAAGAAGATTGTCCCCTTCTGTTATCTGTCTGGTCTATGGACTGCATTCCACATCTGAGAAGAGATGGCTTACACTAGGTAAAAGGGCAGGGCATTCATTGTTCTCATAGGAAGAAGATTGTCCCCTTCTGTTTTCTGTCTGGTCTATGGACTGCATTCCACATCTGAGAAGAGATGGCTTACACTAGGTAAAAGGGGGGCAGGGCTTTCATCGTTCTCATAGGAAGAAGATTGTCCCCTTCTGTTATCTGTCTGGTCTATGGACTGCATTCCACATCTGAGAAGAGATGGCTTACACTAGGTAAAAGGGGCGGGAGAGGAACTTTGCTTGTGAATATCAAACCATAAAGGTTTGAGAGATAAGACTTATATCATTCTTCATGTTTTTTTTAATCCCTACAAAATAAAATAAAGATAAAACAAAGTATTACTATTCCTTTAAACCATAAAGGTTTGAGAGATAAGACTTGTATCATTCTTCATGTTTTTTTTAATCCCTACAAAATAAAATAAAGATAAAACAAAGTATTACTATCCCTTTAATGACCGGAGCAATTCTGACCCTTTTGACAGTGTTTTCCCTCTAAGTCTTTTATACTACCACCATAAATTATATACTGTTTTTTAAGCACAAATAGGGCTTTCTTTTGATAACCCACATATATGTATAACCCACCATTTACTTTATGAAAATTAAAAAAGAGTAAAAAAAAAAAATTTAAAAAAAACACCACCCTATTTTCCACTTTTTTATCTATGACATTTGGCAGTGTGTATAAGTGCATTACCCGGCACAAGCATGAAGGGCTGAGACTGAGTGCCCCTGTCTTGGAGCGTTCAGTTTCAGCCTGGAATTAATGATAGCAGTGTGCACGGAGGGTCGGGAGGGGGAGACTATATCATTCAATTACTCTTGTATTACATTTCTGACAGTACTGAAATAACACTCTCTATGGCCCAAATACTATGAAGATTAATTGGAGCTGCCTATCCCTTTAAACAGCATCGCTGATAAATCTCCTCCAGTCCTCTGGCTGCTCACCCCAATGGACTCTACCATCGGAGTCAAGTACATGCAGAACAAAAATCTCCAAAAACGACAAACTTGATCTTCATCCAAGATATCTTAATAATGAATTAAAAACAATTAAAATATACCAATGAGTTCTGCTACTCGTTAGGCAGCTACACACTGCTTCATCACGCTTGTTAGTCTCATTGTAATTTCAGCTCTGTTCTGTATCGTGTGATAGGACACTATTGACGCCCCCTATTCTTTCTTTTCTCTTTGGCTATGAAGCTTTTCAGTGATGTGTTATATGCTAATGAAGGTTTCAGTGATGTGTCATATGCTAATGAAGCTATGTACAGTACCAGGACATTTTTACTTTCACTTTTCTGAGAAACAAAGGTGTGAATATTTCCTAAACTATACATCTGCTAGGACTCTGGTTAAAGGGATAGTAATGTTCATAATAAAAGCAGTTCTAATTAATCATCTTAGTATTTGGACCTTGGAGAGTGTTATTTCAATTCTGTCAGAGTTGTAGTTCAAGAGTAATTGTATGATAAAGTATCCCCCTCCTGCCCCTTTTACTGACATAACACTGTTCAGCCAGAGCAGAAGGGAGGTGCCCAGGTAGACTGCAGAGAGGGACAATCTTCAATTACGATAAGGGAAAAACCTGAAAAACTTGTCAAGGGGGCAGGGTTTTCATTGTTCTCACAGTAAGAAGATTGTCCCTTGCTGCTATCTGTCGTCTATGGACTGGATTCCACATCTGAGGGGAGGTGTCTTACACTAGGTAAAAGGGGCGGGAGGGGAAATTTTATCATTCAATTACTCTTGTACTACAACTCTGATAGTATTGAAATAACACTCTCCAAGGCCTAAATACTATGAAGATTAATTGGAGCTGCTGTTTTTGTGAAACATTACTATTCCTTTAACATGACACAGGCAGTTCTGAATAAAATTTCTAAACATGTAAAGAAAATCCATATGCATGAAATGTATTGCTCACAATCAGTCAGTAAGGTTCAATCTAATAGCTTGGTCATATCTGACAAATTAGATTTGTGTACTACACTTCTGTGGGGACCTCTGAGTGCCAGATGGGTGTTGAATGTATTGAAAGTCAATGAACTGAATTACCTTCTGGCACTCAAAAGGTTAAGAAGTGTTTTTGTTGAGTTTATAGATTTTTTTAGTTTGAATGACCAACTAAAGACCTTTTGTATAAGTAAATCCTTTTTTTCTCATTAATCTGTACACACCTATAAAATGAACACATCTCAAGTTATGTTATCATTTTGCATTTAATAAAGTCAATATATTTTATTGTGATTATTTATCTATAAATTATATTGCTTTTTTCCTGTTGCTTTTTGAACCTTGTATAGAACTCAGCTTTCTGCAAAGTCAGAATCCATTAATAAAGTTCAATCTGATTCTCACAAGACACAAACAAATAGATGGGCGCTGGTCAGTATCTAAGTGGATCGTTGTAGAAACAATGTCTGTCCCAGCAACAGCAGTGTATATTTTCACTTAATCTGATTATATTGTCAGGTAGTTCAAGTTCACTATCAGTAATCACTGGCGGGGACACAAGGCCTACCCTCCCCAATCTGGGCTCCAACATGAGTGTGCATCTTCAATAGGTAGATCCACTGGGATAAAAGACGGGAATGCTAGCTCAAAAGATAACAATATATTCAATAATCTTTATAACAATGAAAAAATGCTATACAACTTAACATGCTCTACACGATTCTGGGCAAGCTGACCATTGCCTCAGGAGAAAATGTTATAGATACAATGTAGTAAAAACAAACCTTTGCTTTCTCTACATTGTATCTGTAACATTTGCTCCTGAAGAAATGGCCAGCATGCCCAGAAATGCGTAGAACATGTTACTTTCTATATTATTCTATAATTGTTATTAACATTTTATTGTTAAAAATATTTTTAGTTTTTGATCTGGCATTCCCATATTTTAATCCAGTGGATCTTCCTACTGAAGATACATCCATGTGTTGGAACCCAGAGTGAGGAGGGTAGGCCTTATGTCCCCACCACTGATTATCAGTTGAAAACTTGGACTACTGGAGAATATAATCCAAACAAGTGAAAATATTCACGGCTGTTGTTTGGACAGATATTGTTTCTGCAACTATCCATGTTGTCTTCTTCTTTGTTTAGCCCTTTCAGTGCAATTGGGATACACAAAGCTTTGAGGACCAATGCGTTGCGTACCCCTCTGCCAATGAAACTGTTCAACCTGGTCTATTCCTACTACAAAAAATCTTGAGGTCTAGCATTGGAGGTATAGAAACCAGAGGAAACCAAAATAAAATTTGCATGAAGGCTGCATAATATCCTTCACAGGCAGTCCACATTGTTACCTTGAATAGTAATTTCCATTATAAGTATTGATTTGGCTCACTTTCTTACATGGATTGATTCTGTTTAAACTGTATAACCCTTGTTCAGTCTAATGCATGTTCATATTTGAGAAGTGAGATTTGTGTAGGAAACTTCTAAGGGCACCTTTAAGTTCTTTGTTTCTCAGACTGTAAATAAAAGGATTTAATAAAGGTGTAATTACTGTGTAAATAACAGACACAAGACTGTCCCCAATGTTGTGTTGTTGTGGCGCAGGACGTAAGTATGCGAAGAGGATAGTCCCATAGAAAATGAAGACCACAGTCAGGTGAGAAGTGCAGGTGGAGAAGGCTTTATGTTTCCCTTCTTTGGAAGGAATCCTCAGTATTGCCTGGAATATGTGTACATAAGGGACAAAGGTTATGACAAGGGCTAACAAACCTAAAATTAATGCAGTTAGAAATATGACAAGGATGTTTATAAAAATATCAGTACATGAAATTTGTAACAATAGTGGGAGATCACAAAAGAAACTATTGATGGTGTTTTCTGCACAGAATACCAACCGGCGTGTGCAAAGAACATGTATCAAACCATTGAAAAAGCCCAGAGTCCAAGCCACGGAGGCCAAAAGAACACAGACTTTCCAAGACACAATGTAAATATAGTGCAGAGGGTGACAGATCGCTGTGTATCTATCATAGGACATACCTGCCAGTAGGAAGACCTCTGAGCTAGCAAACAACATGAAGAAAAAGATTTGAGCTACACAATCTGTCAGGGAAATTATACTCCTTCCAGAAAATAAGTCAGAGAGTATTCGTGGAACAGTAACAGTGGAAAAGAAGGTATCCAGACAGGCCAGATTGCCAAGGAAGAAATACATTGGGGTGTGTAAATTACCATTATTGTGAATCAGAACAAGAATGAGGAGGTTCCCACATACTGTCATTAAATATATGAAGAAAAAACAGGGAAATAATAGATATCGAATCTTTGGTGAGTCAGAGAAGCCAAGAAGTATGAATTCATGTAATGTTGTTTGGTTTTTGATGTTCATGTAGACTTCTGTATTGGAAGAACCAAGAAAGCAGTTATAAAGAGAGTGGTGAGAAGATACACTGTGCAAGCTGTATTGCATGGCAAGAATAATATCCATCTACTGAAAACTCCTGATTAGTTATGTCCTGGATAAAGTAACATGGAAGTTGGAGGACATTAACCTTGCATAGACATCTCTCAGTAGTAGAATGAACAACCTGTTACCTTGAGTGCTTCAAAGAACTGATTGACCTGTTTAGTCAAATTGCTGATTGGAATTCAATGGAAACATTCTAAATAAATAACTATCACAAATTCTTAAAAATGCACTGAAGCCTGTAACAGCTTTTGCATGCAAAAATACACAAACCAAATCAAGTTATTTTTATTACATTCATATTATATATTGGAATCCCTTCACAGGTACTCCTGGATTTGACCCTAGTTCTTCATAATAACTTTTCATGGGGGACCTGTTTGTATAAATTCATTGTCATTGTCCTTGTTTATGGAAATTTCTTTTAACATTATGTAAATATTACAGATTTTTTCAGATAAAACGTATATTGTGTAGCAATTCCAAGTAAGACATTGGCTCTACCAAATTTATTTCCTGTGAAATTCACTCTACTCATTTTTTTCCCAACCATTGTCAGTCCTCACTTTCTTTTTTTCCAAAAATGTTGCTACAGTTACTGTACTATACAGCTAAACAAAATATGTTGATGGTGAAGAAATAGATTATTATTATTATATTATTATTATTATTATTATCATTGTGCTTATTAGTATTATATAAAGTGATAAGTATCTGTCTCAATGTGGAAATATATACCTGGAAACTGCATTTACCATACTTGTATTGTTGCCACTATAATCTATAATAAATTAGATAATATGCTATTGATTATAAACATATTAAGATCACAAATAATCATAATGCATTGATACCAAGCTGATTTAGCAGACCATGATCAAATTCCAAAAATATGTTTCCTCTCAATCTCTGCAATTTTGCTGTTAAGATTTCTACCTAAAAACAATTAATATATCATAAATATTAATGTTTATAAAAAACAAACACACTTTAATTTGTATGTCCAGAATAACATGTCATACACTAACATAAATTATATATGTAAATATTATTTATAAATATAGTATACATGTGATTTTGAGTGCACTATGTGAAGACATTCTCTTTGTAATTCCTGATATCATAACTCACTGAGTATAACTTGGTCCAGATTAAGTAAAAATATTAAAACAAATAGAAAGTTTTGATTTATATATAGGAGGAAGGAATCCTCTTTCCTTTCCTATTTCTTCCAAACTAAATCTATGCTAACACCGAACAAAAATGTTGATGTTTTACTTTATAATTTTCTTTTATGAATTAAATAATTTTATTGAAGGAATTGTTTTTAAAAGATCAAATTCTCTGATTTATCTGTGTCAAACACATGATAAAATCCGTGTGTGTATTACACTTTAACTGCATTCAGAATCTGTGTAAATGTCTATATAAATGTGTATAAGAAAATAAACTAGTATTTGAAATATTATCATTAGTAAAGACCCAGTTTTCACTAGTGATATCATTTGCTATATTTTCAAGTAATTCCTAATGAATATTAATAACTCTGATTGTAATAAGAAGTTCTGCTTTTTTAATAGATTAAATCAGTAAGCGCAGACACATACTAAAAACTGCAGTAACTAATTGATTCATTTCAAATTGAATTCAATTATTTTTTATTTACTTATATTATTGAAACAACTGATTATTTTTATTCCTAGATCTGTGTGTATCAAACGTTAGTAAAAACTGATAATCATGGGAGTAGACAGTGGAACTGTCCAAAGACAATACATGTTCTGATTTTTGTGTAGCATTTGCAGTTTATTACTATAGGCTAGATATTAAATTGACACTAAACCTCCTGTTTGACTTTACATATTCTGCATTATATGTACATTTGACTATCCTATACTTTTTATTATTTTCCATCATCACTTTTCCTAGCTTTTCCCCCGCTAACAGTGAGCTTTCTGAATCTGTTTCTAGAGAGATTTCTATCAGGGAATTTGAAAGCAGAGAGAGCGATATAATGTGTAAACATGCAATGTAAAGTTTGAGTTATTCACACACGATTAAAAAAGGAAGGTGACTGTCACTTTAACATGAATTGGTAGAATATAACAATCTGCACAAATAATGATTAAGTTTTGTCTATTTCTATGTACACTTTATGTCAGATACCAGATAGTGTGTAATATTTGTGTTATTCTATATAGATTTTATGTCAGGTACCAGATAGTGTGTAATATTTGTCTTATTCTATATAGACTTTATGTCAGGTACCAGATAGTGTGTAATATTTGTCTTATTCTATATAGACTTTATGTCAGGTTCCAGATAGTGTGTAATATTTGTCTTATTCTATGTAGACTTTATGTCAGGTACCAGATAGTGTGTAATATTTGTCTTATTCTATATAGACTTTATGTCAGGTTCCAGATAGTGTGTAATATCTGTCTTATTCTATGTAGACTTTATGTCAGGTCCCAGATAGTGTGTAATATTTGTCTTATTCTATATAGACTTTATGTCAGGTACCAGATAGTGTGTAATATTTGTCTTATTCTATGTAGACTTTATGTCAGGTCCCAGATAGTGTGTAATATTTGTCTTATTCTATATAGACTTTATGTCAGGTCCCAGATAGTGTGTAATATTTGTCTTATTCTATATAGACTTTATGTCAGGTACCAGATAGTGTGTAATATTTGTCTTATTCTATGTAGACTTTTTGTCAGGTTCCAGATAGTGTGTAATATTTGTCTTATTCTATATAGACTTTATGTCAGGTACTAGATAGTGTGTAATATTTATCTTATTCTATGTAGACTTTATGTCAGGTACCAGATAGTGTGTAATATTTGTATTATTCTATGTAGACTTTATGTCAGGTACCAGATAGTGTGTAATATTTATCTTATTCTATGTAGACTTTATGTCAGGTCCCAGATAGTGTGTAATATTTGTATTATTCTATGTAGACTTTATATCAGGTCCCAGATAGTGTGTAATATTTGTCTTATTCTATGTAGACTTTATGTCAGGTCCCAGATAGTGTGTAATATTTGTATTATTCTATATAGACTTTATGTCAGGTACCAGATAGTGTGTAATATTTGTCTTATTCTATATAGACTTTATGTCAGATACCAGATAGTGTGTAATATTTGTATTATTCTATGTAGACTTTATGTCAGGTCCCAGATAGTGTGTAATATTTGTCTTATTCTATGTAGACTTTATGTCAGGTACCAGATAGTGTGTAATATTTGTATTATTCTATGTAGACTTTTTGTCAGGTTCCAGATAGTGTGTAATATTTATCTTATTCTATGTAGACTTTATGTCAGGTACCAGATAGTGTGTAATATTTATCTTATTCTATGTAGACTTTATGTCAGGTACCAGATAGTGTGTAATATTTGTATTATTCTATGTAGACTTTATATCAGGTCCCAGATAGTGTGTAATATTTGTCTTATTCTATGTAGACTTTATGTCAGGTCCCAGATATTGTGTAATATTTATCTTATTCTCTGTATACTTTATACCAGAATCCAGATGATGATCTGAAGACAGGAGACAGATAGAGTAAAAGTGATACATTTATTGACTTAGTAGCTTTAGAGTGCAAGCTTTGAAGACAATTTTAATCTCTTTGTCAGGCGTGTTTAGAATGAACTCTGAATACACAATACATGACAGGTTACACACGCATGCAAATCGTTTTTCCATGTAAATTCCTCTGGAGGTGAATCTCTTATCACCAGCGTCTATCTCCCTGAACTTCAGTCTCTATAGAGGTTTCTGTCAGGATTGTGACAGCAGGTACCGTGGCACAATGTAACGCTATCCCTGCAGCAGAAAACATCAATTACAGATTACAGAGCACTCAGTGCTGCAGGGTTAGTGTTACATTGTGTCACTGTTCATACAGAAAACTCAGTACTACAGGAATAGTGTTACATTGTATCACTGTCCGTATGGAAAACTCAGTCCTACAGGGATAGTGTTACATTGTATCACTGTCCATACAGAACACACAGTGATGCAGGGATATTGTTACATTATATCACTGTCCATAAAGAGCACTCAGTGATGCAGGGATAGTGTTACATTGTCTGCTTTCACTGTCCCTGATAGAATGTTCCCTGGAAATAGGTTCAGTAACCTCATTAACAGTGACATAAATGTATAAAACAACAGGCAAAGATGAAAAGTATTAAAACGTAAAGGCAATGTGACTTTATTTATTATGTTCATTCAAACTGTGTAAAGTCATATAGCAGATGACGGTCACATTAATAGAATTTGAGATATGTAATAATGACCGTGCGCTTATTCATCAGTCTGGGGAAGCATTTTCCTTTACTCTCTTACTTCCTGCCATTCCTTACAGTGAATCCTCCTGAGCTGGAAGTTACAAGTGCAACAGAATATGCTTTTCCTCAGCCTGCAAAAAAACAGCACTAGCAACATCATACATCTTAGGTGTGATATATATATCTTATATATATATAAAAGAAGACTTTGTGCCTGGCAAAACACACCCAGGGGCGGCAGTAAGGAGGAGTTACTTCTTCCACTGGGTGATTCAATGGGGGTGTGATTTTTTGGCCCGCCCCCACTATCCAGCCCACCCATCACTAAGGCTAAAAAAAAATGGCCGCCACTCATTCCTACACCACAGACACACACATGCCCCACAAACACTGGCAGACATATACACACATATAAACACATTCATACAGAGACACACACGCATGCTGAGCAGATGAGGTTGATGGGAACTATGTTCCAGCTACAGCTGGAAGGCCATGGTCCAAATCTGTATCATACATCAGGGTTCCCAGCACATAGATACAAGGTTATGGGCTAACTACAATAAACCACTCATATGCAGTTTCTTCATTCCCTGTCTTTGACCCTGCACAGCCCTGCCAATGACTACAAGTGAGCTGATTTCTAACTAATCAGCAGGCAGGATGCTGGGGAGCTGACTTGCTAGCACAGAGAAGCTGGGAAAGTGGAACAATGGCAGAGACATGATCAGGCAATGCAGAGCAATGCAGAGACATGGTTGTGACTGTATTTATATATTGCACAAAAGAGAGAAAGAGAGCAGATTGTTTGTCAGTCTGTCTGTAAGTAGAGGTGCCAGCCTGCAATCATCTCCATGCAGTACATAGCTCACTGTATAGCATGTATGACAAACTATTTATATATGGTCTGGCACTGTATAGTATACAGTCTGCATGTGTCTGTGTATAAGGGCCATCACTATACAGTATAGGAAGGACAGTCCCTGTTTGACACCCAAATCCCTCTGCTTCTCTATTTAGGACATTACACTGTGTGGTGTATATACCAGTGTATCAGATTGTTCCACATCAATAAAACAGTAATGTGGGTATAAACTTCTGTATATCTATATGTATATAAACTAAGACTTTGTGCCTGCCAAAACACACCCAAGGGAGGCAGAAAGGATGGGTTACTGCTCCCATTGGGTGAATCATCAAATCATGCAGGGCGCTGGCCCGCCCCCACTATGAAACCCGTCCACCGCTATCAAAGTCAGAAAAAACAAAATGGATACCACTTGCTCCTACACCACAGACAAACACACATGCCCCACTCACACAGCACCAAACACACACACACAAAGCCAGAAAGACATATGGATAACATACACACACAGTTACTCACCCTGACTCCCAATGGCCTCAGCAGTACCTGTAGCACAGACACTGAAGAGTGCTGCAGCACCAGGGGAACAAAATGGCATGGAAAGGGTTAAGGTTGGCCCTCATTGCTGAATTATTTCTTGACTGTCATCATTTGACATGCAAGACACAGGACAGACAGCCATCAGGTACACACTTAACCCACTGACTGCTACTGGGTTGTGTATCAAGTTTTACCCCTCAGGGAGTGTGTTGAAAACCCTCACACTGTAAACTTGCATTTCCCTCCCACTTCTCCTCCTTCCCCAGCCTATTACTAACAACTTTCTACATTTCTCTTAAGCCCAGCCCCTACTAGCGATTAAGCCCTGCCCACTTTTATCCCAGATTGGCCCATTTGTCTCTCCACATCAGCACCACAGAAGTCCCCTTCAGGGACCCCACAAGTCAAAGTTCCCAGGTATGAATACACTTCCCACTGCTATTTAACTGTGACATGCCTCTCTATACCTTAACCCTTTGAGTGCCAGAGGGGTGCACAATTCATGCGCGGATGTTTTTCTGCGCATATATGTTGCTTGTGTGTGTGTACATCTCTGTTACATATGTGTGTGTCCATGTGTTCATCTCCGATGTGTCTGTGTGTGCATGTCCTTTGCATGCTTCTGCCGCTCACTGTGTGTATGTGTCTGCCTGTGTGTTGCATATGTCTGTGTTTATCAGTGTGTCTACATTTCGCACACGTGCGTCCAACGGTCATAAGATGACAGGCAACACCGTCCCACATTGGTAGTATATATATATATATAATAGAGAAAATCTGTGTCCCCTGCCACACACACCCAGGGGTGGCTGTAAGGAAGAGTTAGCCAACCCCCCAACATCAGTCTTAACCCTTTGAGTGCCAGAGGGGTACTCATACATTGCAAAGCAATGTGCTGTGTACCTCTCTGGCACTCAAAGGGTTAACCCTCTTCTCCACAACTCACCTACTGCTACATCACTTCTCTCGACTTACAGCTCCTACAGTAAACAACTCATGGCACAATAATATAACCCACCAACCAGCAGCTCCCATTTTGCTGGGGAACCACACGTTTATCACTTTTTTCAAAGAGCATAAAAACTTCTGTTTCCACCCTCTGTCCCATAATGCACTGGGACATTCAGAGGCAGATTGGAATCAGGTGAGTGGAGTCAGCTGGGGAATAGGTTAGAACACACAAATCTTCACTTTCCATGCTAAGAACTGAGGCTGATGGACTCACTTTGTTTCAATTTAACCCTTTGAGTGCTGTTGCATTGCCTTGGATACCTCTCTGGTACTCAGAGGGTTAAGCCCGTTAGCCCTTGGAGTACCAGAGATGATATGCAGCACATTGATCTGTGTACCTCTGTCACTCAAAGGGTTAATATCCACATTTGGGTGTTGTGCAGGCCACTCCTTCCTCACAAGCTGCCCACAGGGTTACACTGATTTCTTTGAAAATGTCCATTGATTTCAATGAGACTATTAATACCGTGAATGCTACAGACAATGCAAACACATTGCCAAAGCAATGTATTTGGGGACCATTGTAGTATTCAAGGGGTTAAACCCCCATTTATGTCAAAACGATTTTCCTGAATTTTCAATTCAACCCAATGGTGTCAGTTTTTTTTTTTGAGTTGTACCCTTTATCTTGATACATAAGGTCCATACAGTTATACTCTTACCCTATTAACTAAACCCATTTATACTTTTGGCTCTTGCAGCAGCTGACTGTGCACTGTGATCTGTGAGGCTGATGTACTAACACAAAGAGGAACAATTCATCTGTACCATACAGACAAATAAAATGATTTGGTGACCTCTCTAGCATTGAAGACGTTAAAACACCCATTTAAATAAATGGGTATTGTTCCCTGTGCTGCTGTTACTTTTCCACAAAATTCCACCACTTTACTTAGTATATGAGCCTTCCTGTTTTGAAGCCTATTAGCTGTTAGAGGTCCCTGTATTGATCCCTTGCCTACGGCCCATGGACATATAATCGGGTTCTGTCCCAGTTGACCACCACGGCCCACTAATGCAAGGAGCACCCAACATTTGTCACTTAACCCTTTCACTGTCAGAGGACTATACAACTCATTACACAGCAATGTTTTGCGTACCTCTCTCGCACTCAGAGTTAAAGTGCTTCACTCCAACCAAGTGCTACACTATGTCTGTATAATGCAGTAACCCTACAGCCCTGTATTTCATGTCTACTTCACTGTCTATGTATAGTCATTTCTCCCCCTCAACCATTACTTTACTGTAACACTTCACTGTCCCTCTTCTCCTCAATCTCTCATCTCCTCCTCCCTTGTCATCCCCACTCACCTATGCCCTTGCCATACATCCACAGTCCCAATCTCGCCATTTTATTCCCGCATCACTATTACATTATCTATCACTGCATCTGTCACTTAACCCTCTGCCTTCCAACCTATTTCTGCAAATGTACTTCAGTATCCACTGCTGTAATCTAAATGATTCCTTTACTCACAAATATCTTCTCACTGTGACCTTCTACAAGTAACACAGCACACTCACTTCAACTGTAAGGATACAGGGTCTTATTCACCAAGTAACACAGCACACTCACTTCAACTGTAAGGATACAGGGTCTTATTCATCAAGGAACACAGCACACTCACTTCAACTGTAAGGATACAGGACCTTATTCATCATGCTGAAGAGCTGCAATTAAAACATTTTTTACAACTCTTATCAGCATATCTACATCCCCACTGTGTCTGTCACACACTGTCTACATATGTGACATACGTCCATGTATGTGTGTGTCTCTCTGTATGTAAGCATTTCACAGTGTGTGACATGCTCTGTCTCTTTAAGTGTGTGTCTGTAACTGCATATTTCTGTTTCACACAATGTCTCTCAGTGTAAATAATATGAGGGGCAACACCATCCCACATTGCTAGTATATATATATATATATATGTTATAAATTAGTCTGTGTAAAAAATACTTTCATCTTCATCTAAATCATTCACTTACACAAACAGTAACTTAACCATTTCAGTGCCAGAGGGGATGCAATGCATTGCTTACCCCCTGGCACTCAAAGGGTTAAAAATTATCTACAATGGTCTGGCACTGTATAGTATACAGTCTGCATGTGTCTGTATATATAAGGACTGGCACTATATAGTAAAGGAGGGATAGTCCCTGTCTGAGACCCAAATCCCTCAGCGCCTCTATTTAGGAGATCACACTGTGTGGTGTATATACCAGTGTATCAGATTGCTCCACATCAATAAAACCCACAGTAATGTGGGTATAAACTTCTGTATATATCTGTTAAATTAGTCTGTGTAAAAAATACTTTCATCTTCTTCTAAATCATTAACTTACAGAAAGAGTAACTTAACCATTTCAGTGCCAAAGAGGATGCAATCCATTGCTTGCCCCCTGGCACTCAAAGGGTTAAAAATTATCTACAATGGTCTGGCACTGTATAGTATACAGTCTGCATGTGTCTGTGTATAAGGACTGGCACTATACAGTATAGGAGGGGCAGTCCCTGTCTGAGACCCAAATCCCTCAGCGCCTCTATTTAGGAGATCACACTGTGTGGTGTATATACCAGTGTATCAGATTGCTCCACATCAATAAAACCCACAGTAATGTGGGTATAAACTTCTGTATATATATCTTATAATTTAGTCTGTGTAAAAAATACTTTCATCTTCTTCTAAATCATTAACTTACAGAAAGAGTAACTTAACCATTTCAGTGCCAAAGAGGATGCAATCCATTGCTTGCCCCCTGGCACTCAAAGGGTTAACAATTATCTACAATGGTCTGGCACTGTATAGTATACAGTCTGCATGTGTCTGTGTATAAGGACTGGCACTATACAGTATAGGAGGTACAGTCCTTTTTTGACACCCAAATCCCTCTGCTCCTCTATTTAGGAGATCACACTGTGTGGTGTATATACCAGTGTATCAGATTGCTCCACATCAATAAAACCCACAGTAATGTGGGTATAAACTTCTGTATATATCTTATAAATTAGTCTGTGTAAAAAATACTTTCATCTTCTTCTAAATCATTCTCTTACACAAAGAGTAACTTAACCATTTCAGTGCCAGAGGGGATTCAATGCATTGCTTGCCCCCTGACTCTCAAAGGGTTAAAAATTCTCTAGAATACACCACCAGCCACTCCCCCAGTAACACCACCTAAAACACAAGTGTCCCTCTTTGACCATTTGAAATGTTGGGAGGTATGTTACTTACACTGCTCACACTGTATGTATGTATGTATGTTCTGCTTTGCATCTGTGTGTCACTGTTTGTATGTGTCTGTGCATGTGTGTGTATGTATGTGTGTTGCATGCGTCTCTGTCTATCACTGTGTGTCCCCCTGTATATGTGTGTGTTTGCACGTGTCTGTGTATCACTGTGTGTACCTTTCTGACACGTCCACCCTACGCCATATTTCACTATCTTAATATTTATTAATAAAAAAAAAACATTCCCTGCATAACATGACGGGCAATGCCATCCCACACTGCTAGTATATATATATATATATATATATATATATATATATATATATATATATATATATATACATACTGATATGTTTACACATATATCTATTCCTGTCAGAACATGCTATGTTATACACCGGTGCCTTGTAATTACCATAAGGATTAAACATCTGCATTGTTCTAGAATTGTAATAATGTGTAAGAGTGTGTAATAGTGTGTAAGCGTGTATAAAAATGTCTTTTGATACAAAAGTGTATAGAGCCCTACTGTATACACAGGTTTGGCTGAACACTATTTTTTGTCTCAGTTACAGGTAAATAGAGTTCTAATATGTCCACTTTACAGCAAGAGTGTAAATGCAGAATCTTACCCTAATACAGCTCTGCATCAGATTACAATGAGTGTGAAGTAAAACAAATCATTTTCATTTTTACCTTCTAAATCGGGGGTAGGTAACCACTGGCTCTTCAGGTAATGGGAGTTACAAGTCTTATTTTCACTACCAGCTAACGGTCCCACCAGGGTATATATAATACAATGTGCATTTTTACTAATAATATAACGCAGGTCAGGATCAGATCAGGTATAGGGGTAAAGAAGGGTTCAGCTGCATTGCCAAAACAATTTACTAAAATAAAAACATGCTTGGTAAGTAATTGTGGACTCACCGGTGATCATTCTGGATAGATTCATGTGCTGATCCAGTCTGTATATGGTGCTGTGTGTCCTCTGCTATAGATGAGATGTTCCTTATACACAAACCTGACAAATCCTATTAATATTGTGACGACATGCTCTCTGACAACATGTGCCTCTTAATCAGACATCTCCTTATAATATATACTGTTCCCTCTACAAAACAGTCTTACTGCTGATTCTCATGAGAAGACTGGAAAAAGTTTAATCTCCTGACATTCACTCACCTGATAAACTTAGTAGAACATTTCTTTATGATTGTTTTTCTTTCCTTCATGTCTGAAACTTTTATTTAATTTTGTAGCAACTGCAAACTTTGGGTATTTTAGGTAAATTTTAACTTGTAAAATGTGGCAAACACTGAGAAAATATCCTATGGTGCTGTTACAATTAACCTAAATCTGTGGCCTCATATCAGATACAGATTTAAAAAATGAGCTAATAACTGTGTCACATCTTAAAATAAGATCAACAGAAAAGACAACTGTCAAAAGATAAAAATGCCATAACTCATGAATACTGCAGCCACTTTTCTTGTCACACCTATGGGAAATGGAAGTCCTAATATTGAGATAATATATCATAGTAATGTATCAATATATCTAAAATGCAATAAAAACAAACACAGTATAGAATATCCAGTAAAGTATCACATTTATTGCACAATACCAAATGAGCCCCTTAAAATTTGTAACTACTAATGTTTTAATATTCTAGTATATTGTCCCAGAATTTATTCCTAAATATAAATAAACAGAAAATGATGGATAATGATAAAGTCCAATAGAAAAAAGTTAATCCATTTGGTCAGTATGATGAATTAAAGTTGTTATTAGTTTCCTCGAGGTCACTTACTGTACAGTCTGTTCATGTGTATAAGTCACTGCTGGTTAAAACTTGATGGGCTTAGTGGGTTTTCCAGAAAGAGCTAAATAATATATTGGTTGAGTCACCTTGTTGAGTTTGTATTGATATCTGTTTATCTTGCGATATCCTGATGGGGCATATACTGGACTCAAAGAGATCAGTGGCCCATGTGAAAATCTGACTGTGATGCAGACACCAAAAAGTCCTGTTTGGAGAGACCTTTACCTTCCACAGGCCCACAACACCATCATAGAATATCTAGGTATTATGTGTGATCACTGCTGCAGAGTATAGGATGTTGACGATGGTGAAAGTTGCACCCTCTTGTTTGAAGCCTCACTATTTTCTGTTTTTTTTTAATCTGCTTATACTGTTCCTTATAGTTAGCTGGAAAATTGTGGAACTGACCATATTGTTTCTGAAATCCCCTTTTATAGATAGGATTAATCTCCTGTAGATAGATCCAGTCATGTATATCTCCAGACCGGCCTCCTCTTCACCTCCCTTTCATGCTCCTTAGTATCCCTTTGATATTAATGAGAACATGTCCCGAAAACCTCAGATTCATATTCTGTACAATCAGATCAGGGTCCCAAGGTCATAGCTGGGGGAACATCTCCAAATCCCCATACAATGAGATGACCCATATGGAGTTCTAAGCTTCCACTCTATTGAAGACCTCTCTAGCATTAAGAAGGAATTGTTTTTGTGCTGTGGTTGGTTTATTCCAGAGCTTCTCCTCTTTTGTTTTGTACATATGTCCCTAGGAGATGTTTGTTCCTCACAGAAGGCACATATGGAACTAGTGTGTTCCAATAATACACAGAATTAGTCCACAATGCTTAGAGGAACAGTAACAATTATTATCTCCTTGGTATTCAACAAGATAAAAGTCCTGGGGGGTGGAGCTAGCCACCAAAGGAGATGGACGCATCTTCGATAGCTCCATGACTGAGGCATTAATATTATGGCATAGATGCTTTAAATACGATTTTCTTGCACCTTTTTGAGTAGCTGAATCACTCCTAGCATGCCTGAAGGAATAAAGGGGACATTTGGCAACTTTGGAGTATTAAACGAATACTGAATTGAGCTTTTTTGGTTGCAAGCTGAGGCATGCAAAATGGCATCTGGAGCTCATGTTCGGGCAGTGGATCTAATGCATTTAGAGACCAAGGAGGACTTAAGATCCTTTCTGGATGATTTTAAGGAGGCAGTTAGAGAGGTGTTGGGGAATGCCCGATCCTCAAGCGGAAGTATGCCTCAAACACTTACGTTCCGGAGGATGGGGAAGCCGATAATGATCAAGGCCCGGAACGAGCGACTGCTGCTGGGTGTCTAGCTGTGGTGGTACACGATCTATATACCATTTGTAGCCCTGAGTGGGTAGGTGGCAGTTGGGGGCGAAGCCAGCTCGTCTCCTCGTTCCACACTGCTTGGTGTGGAGGAGCCCAGCAGTTTGCAGCGGTCATCTTTGCCTTCCTGGGCTTGTACCCTGTTGTGGACGTGGTTCAGAAGATATCTGATCCAGTAATGTTTCAATTGTTCTTTGGGCGAGATGGATGGGACACCTCGGCATGGGATCCCGGGATTTGGAGATGGATTGTAGTTGCAGTTTCGGAGGGTTATAAGCCAACTTTGTTCCATGCCAAGTTTTGCTCCTGTGAACGGTCTCTTATACTCCTGAGGAATTGGATCGGGTATTCCCGACGTGGACGGACTATTCTGTGGCTACAACTGGCTCCCTAGGGCCCGGGGGGCCAGTTTGGGCTGTGATTAGATTCTGTATATTATGATTATTTTCTGGATTGTTCTAGGAGATTTATGTTATAAATACGGGGGATCAGTTATTTGTTTTGGGATCTGTATGTTGCCTTGCGCAAAGCTTATTAATATTACTGTTCACTACACTGAGGTCATTTAAGGTCCCTTTGGTTATGTTAGGAACTTTATCGCCCCTTTGTCTACTTCGCAAGGTTTTGTGGTGACGCTATTTGTTTAGTTACTTGATATGGCACTGTAGTATTTAACTAATCGTTAGTAATTGGGGCACTAAGATATTTCTTTGTTAGGTTTTTTATTTTGTGGTGGTGCTCCACATGTGTCTTTTGCCATGTTTGTAGGGTAAGTTCCATCTCAGTCACAGTATAGCGCAATTTTCCCTCTCCTCCCCATGACCCTTTAGGGGGACTACGCGTGGTATTCAGCAGGGTGTCTGGTTAACTAGACTACTCTGCCCATGTATTATATGTTGGCCTCCTCATAGATACTATAGTTATACTCACTTACTAAGGGGGTATTGTTTACTCTTATATGTTTATTCCTGTAACTTTATTCAACATTATTACCTATAATTAATGTATATGATATTGTTCTGCTTAATCTAGCGCAAGATAGAGCGACTATCAGGGCTGTATATGCTATTCTGTATTTATTCACGTTTCTGCATCTGATAATATTTATTTCTATATAATAAGGTGTTCTATATATAGCACTACTAGCTACAAATCTGTTTCTGTTTTGTTTTAATGTGTCCTAATGCTAAGATTCTGCAACCTATTGGATAGATCCTTTTGTTTACAATGTATGTAATTGATGCTTATTGTTCATGTCATTCTATGCTATGGCAGTACAATGCTTATAATTCATAAATAGGGGTTGGCTTTGCTTAGTGCAGTGTATAATAGAGCACCTGCTAGGTCTCTATATGCTACTTCTTTCCTATTCATGTCCTCGCTTCTGACAGTGTCTATTTCTAACTTGCAAGGTGTTCTATACGTGGTTCTATTAGCTATAAAAATGCTCTCTGTTTAATTTTACTGTGCTTACAGCAAAGATTATGTAATCTATTGGATCGATCTTTATGTTTACAATGTTTGTACCTGAAGATTTTTCCTGAATTGCTTATCTTTTCCTTGTTCATATGGCTTTATAGGCTCAAACTGGGCAATGTTAGTGTATTGTGCTTAAATAGAATACATTTTGCACACCAAAATGTCTGCTGTGAGGCATTTATCTGAAGAAAATCTGAGGACTGAGAGAGGAAGAACATGATTGGACTACAGTGACTACAAGTAACACGACTTGTCCTACTGTAGACATAAACTATGATACAATGAGGTCCAGCCACAAAGCAGTATGGACCAGTACGGAGGGGGGGTGGATATTAAAGGAAAGGGAGGCACAGAGGAGGTAGCTGTTAGCTGTGAAGGAAATTATGATGATGATGTTATGTGATAGACTTATCTGAAGAGGTGGGTGTTGAGTGACCTTTTAAGAGTCTGGAGGCTTGGGGAGAGTCAGACAGAGGATTATATACGGTGGGAGCACCCCTAGAAAACTCTCCAAGATGAAATGTGAAAATTAGAGAGGAGAAGAGGTGTAAGCCCTAGTCAGAACATGGGATTTATGTAGGACACACCTAAGAGCATCTTTAAGTTCTTTATTTCTCAGATGGTAAATAAAAGCATTTAATAAATGTGCAATTACTGATAAAAACACAGACACAAAACTATCCCCAGTGTTGTGTTGTTTTGGTGCAGGACGTAAGTATGTGAATAAGGTAGTACCATAAAAAATGAAGATCACAGTCAGGTTAGAAGTGCAGGTGGAGAAGGCTTTATGTTTCCCTTCTTTGTAAGGAATCCTCAGTATTGCCTGGAATATGTGTACATAGGGGATAAAGGTTATACCAAGAGCTAACAAACCTAAAATTAATACAGTTATAAATATGACAAGGATGTTTATAAAAATTTCAGTACATGAAATTTGTAACAACAGAGAGAAGAGAAGACACAAATGAAACAAAAGATTGTGTTTTCTCCCAAAATATCAAGCTGTGCGTACAAAGAATATATATCAAAGCACTGTAAAGCCCAGAGTCCAAGCCACGGAGGCCAAGAGGACACAGAGTTTCCAAGACATGATGTGAATATAGTGCAGAGGGTGACAGATCGCTGTGTATCTATCATAGGACATACCTGCCAGTAGGAAGACCTCTGAGCTACAAAGCATAATGAAGAAAAAGATTTGAGCTACACAATCTGTCAGGGAAATTATACTGCTTCCAGCAAATAAAACAACGAGTATTCATGTGACGGTGACAGTGGAAGAGAAGGCACCCAGACAGGCTAGGTGGCCAAGGAAGAATTACATTGGTGTATCTAAATTTTTATCATTGTGAATAAAAACAAGATTAAGGAGGTTCCCACGTAATATCATTAAACACACGAGGAAAAAAAAGGGAAATAATAGATATAAAATCTTTGGAGAGTCATGGAAGCTGAGAAGTATGAATTAATGTAATATTGTTTGGTTTTTCAGTCTTATTAGGAAGTTCTTGAAGATTCTAGGGAGCAGTTATAAAGAGAGAGTTGAGAAGATACACAGAGCAGGTTGTGTTATATGGTAAGAATATTCTCCATTTAGTAAAACCTCCTCAGTAACTATCTCCTGGATAAGGTTCTGTGTAAAGTGACATGGAAGTAGAAGAAACTCTATTTAGTAGATATTTTTCTCCCAGCTTAGACTTTTTGTCAGTAGTAGAGATGAAAGACTTGGATACTGTGTTCTTCCAGTAACTGATTGTCCTGAGTCCTCACATTGGTGACTCAAAGTAAAAGGACCGGCCATGCAGTAGGCACTTAAAGGAATGGATTTGGGATCCCCGAATGGTGTGCAGCTGTACAGGGAATGCTAAATTCCATGAGGTGCCAGGACAGTCACTGATCCTTTAATGCAGGATAGCTGTGACTGTCCTTAAGGGGTTAATCAACCTCACAATTAATGGTTCTTCATCCCAAATTCATGCATATAAACTGGATATTGCTGACAGATTCTCCATCTAGTAAAACTCCTCAGTAATTATCTCCAGGATAGGATGCTGTACAAAGTAACATGGAAGTTGTAGAGAGTCTATTTAGTAGATCTTTGTCTTGCCTTAGTTGTTTTGTCAGTAGTAGAGAAGAAAGACTTGATAACTGTGTTCTTCCAATAACTGATTGTCCTGCTTCCTCACATTGGTGACTCAAAGTAAAAGGAAATGTTTAATCTGTCTCACAATTAGTGGTTCTCCATCCCAAATTCATATGTATAAACTGGTTACTGCTGACAGATTCTCAAATTGGCAACCAACCTTGTTTTCTTGAACTTTTGCAAGCAGCCTGCTCATTTCTACCAAATATAACACAATTTGACTGGTGACGTTCCTTTTTTTGTTGTTTGTTTTAATACAATAATATATGACATAAGAAGTGCTATAGAAATTGATATTCACGAATAGGATACTAACCCCTTACCCCCCTGAGGACGTACATGTACGTCCCGAGCGGTTGTCCCCTGTGGACAGAGGAGGTACATGTACATGCTTTCAGGGGCTGAGAAAATCTGTCATTAATCCCAGTCTTTCAGTTGTTTTCCCCTTTCAGATCACAGAGACATTACAACCCCATTAACAAAAATGTATAGTATATACATATATATATGTATATATATATGTCTTACATTATAAATCAACCTGATTTCAATCTCTATATATATATATATATATATATATATAAAAGAAGACTTTGTGTCTGGCAAAACACACCCAAGGGCGGCAGTATCTAAGGCTGAAAAAAAAAATGTCTACCACTCACTCCTACACCACAGACACACACACATGCCCCCCACACACTGGCAGACACATACACACATATACACACACCCAAACAGAGACACACACAAACGCACGCTGAGCAGCTGAGGATGATGGGAACTATGTTCAAGCTAAAGCTGGAATGCCATGGTCCAAATCTGTATTATGCATCAGGGTTCCCAGCACATAGATACAAGGCTATGGGCTCGATACAATAAACCACTCATATGCAGCTTCTTCATTCCCTGTCTGTGACCCTGCACAACCCTGCCAATTACTACAAGTGAGCTGATTTCTAACTAATCAGCAGGCAGGATGCTGGGGAGCTGACTTGCTAGCACAGAGAAGCTGGGAAAGTGGAACAATGGCAGAGACATGATCAGGCAGTGCAGAGCAGGGCTTCAGCTGAGCTGGTAAATGGCAGAGACATGGGTGTGACTGTATTTATATATTGCACAAAAGAGAGACAGAGAGCAGATTGTTTGTCAGTCTGTCTGTAAGTAGAGGTGCCAGTTCCTGTAATCATCCCCATGCTGTACATAGCTCACTGTATACCCTGTATGACAAACTATTTATATATGGTCTGGCACTGTATAGTATACAGTCTGTGTATAAGGACTGGCACTATACAGTATAGGAGGGACAGTCCCTGTTTGAGACCCAAATCCCTCTGCTCCTCTATTTAGGAGATCACACTGTGTGGTGTATATACCAGTGTATTACACATTAATAAAACCCACAGTAATGTGGGTATAAACTTCTGTATATATCTTATAAATTAATCTGTGTAAAAAATACTTTCATCTTCTTCTAAATCATTCGTTTACAGAAAGAGTAACTTAACCATTTCAGTGCCAGAGGGGATGCAATGCATTGCTTACCCCCTGGCACTCAAAGGGTTAAAAATTCTCTACAATGGTCTGGCACTGTATAGCAGTGGTTCTCAATCTGTGCTCTCAGTGGCTATTAGCAGGCCAGGATTTTAGAATTTCCTTTTAAGAGCACAGGTGAGTTAATCAATATGACTGAGCCTCTGATCAACACACCTGTGTTCTAGCAGGGAAATTCCTAAGTCCTGGCCTGTTACTGGCCACTGAGGGCACGGGTTGAGAACCTCCGCAGTATAGTATACAGTCTGCATGTGTCTGTGTATAAGGACTGGCACTATACAGTATAAGAGGGACAGTCCCTGTTTGACACCCAAATCCCTCTGCTCCTCTGTTTAGGAGATCACACTGTGTGGTGTATATACCAGTGTATCAGATTGCTCCACATCAGTAAAACCCACAGTAATGTGGGAATAAACTTCTGTATATATCTGTTAAATTAGTCTGTGTAAAAAAAATACTTTCATCTTCTTCTAAATCATTCACTTACAGAAAGAGTAACTTAACCATTTCAATGCCAGAGGGGATGCAATGCATTGCTTACCCCCTCATACACCATCAGCTACGCCCCCAGTAACACCACCTAAAACACAAGTGTCCCTCTTTGGCCATTTGAAATGTTGGGAGGTATGTTACTTACACTGCTCACACTGTATGTATATATGTTCTGCTTTGCATCTGTGTGTCACTGTTTGTGTATGTTAGTGCATGTGTGTGTATGTATGTGTGTTCGTGTGTATGTATGTGTGTTCCATGCATCTCTGTCTATCACTGTGTGTCCCCCTGTATATGTGTGTGTTTGCACATGTGTCTGTGTATCACTGTGTGTACCTTTCTGACACGTACACTCTACGCCATATTTCACTATCATAACATTTATTAAAAAAAAAAAACATTCCCTGCATAACATGACGGGCAATGCCGTCGCACATTGCTAGTAATAAATAAAAACAAATGTGGATGTATAATCATCAGTAATTTGACACCATGACATAAAAATAAATCAGAAAATAAAATACTTAATATAAAACAAATGTGTATAATGAATCCATTGAGAAGCTGCTGATTTTAGTGTTTCATTATTAAATTAGGTAAGTGTAGTTTTGTCCAGATTAAAAATATTTATTATATAGTTAAAAACCTTGAATAACAGATGCAGGAAGTATCGAATTATACACATGAAGCCACAATCTGCATCTCCACAGCTTCATTTCCTCTAAAAAAACATTCACAGAGATCAGTGGCTTTGCTTTATATAATAATTGTTTCAATGGTATTTATTTTAGTAAAAGACACTTTTTAAGCAATGAACATAAATTGGAGAAAATAAAGCTATTCTAGTTTTTTTTACAGAATGCACCAATCATTTGTATTGTATCAAAAACCATAAGAGTATTTTTTAATCACAAAAGAACACAACCACTGAAAATTAGCGTTTATAAATGATGAAACGACCATTTGTATCTCTGCCTCCATTTCAGATTTAACTGTCCATATAGTATAGTGATTTCTTGAAATAATATTGATGTATTACCTCCCTATAAATTTATTTAATTATAATGTTTATTAATAATGTTGTTGGATTTAAATGAATTGTTTTATGTTTGAATATGACACCAAATTCACCATACAAAGTTTTACATTAATCCGGCTCAGATAACTAATAACAGTACTTTACATATTATCTAATGTCAAGCACATTAAAAACATACTGATAGAAATTATCTTTATTTCTGTTTTGTGTATTTGGATTCTTTAAATGGTTTAAATATATGTAAGTAATTAACTTTTGAAATATGATCAGTATTACTAGTCCAGTCCTCGATGTCATCTGTCACATTTCCAAGTCATTCCGGTTTTCACAAAAAATAATAAGTACAAATAGCAACCTTTCTTTTATTTTCAGTGCAGATAGAATGAGGATACATGGAAATAATGGACTGTATTTTGGAGTCAGAAAGAAACTGTTTACCCAACTGGAAGCTTAATTGGAAATGGTTTCAGTAAGGCATTTCTGTCCTGTGGATCAACAAGGTTGATATGGGAAGGGCTGAACTTGATGTATGAATGTCATTTTTCAGCTTCATCAACTATTCTCTAACATTCCCTCATAATTAGTGCATATGACAGATATTTTATAATCTCTGTTAAACTACATTATCAAAACAGTGCAAGCTTCTAGTATATCCATAAGTGACAAAATGGGGAGAGCAGGGGGAGCCCCTTGCGTAGGAGGACTCAACAGGCTTTTTGACCCACCACCAACACACCTCTCAAAGAGATACTGACAAATAAACTGTCTGGGATCTTTCTAGCTTTCCAATGCCCCCCTTAGCCCCGCAGTTTTCTGCGATTTGGCAGCTACTGCAGACTTTGGTCTACTAGTAACATAGATCTAGTATATTGCTAGACTATCTGTTCCCCATTCCAGCTAGCCCAATGGTGGGGAGTAACTCTCCCAGCCACTGGGGATCACTACCCGGACCCCTGTTTTCTTACAGTCTTTCACATGAGGACTTTATACTTTTGCTTACCTTTCTGCTACTATACATGCTGTTCCTGCACGTCAGGATATTCTCTAACAAGGAGAGACACAGACATGTTATTAGACTGGGTATTGCTGCACCCTTTCCCTGCTACAATGTCCTCTTAATTATATGCAATGTTTGTACTTTTTTTTATTGTTTATTGCTACCATTAATGGTATTATGCCTTCTGCTGTCATTTTCTTGACACAAACTGTTAAATGGAAATTCTTGCAATAAAAGTTAAAAAAAAAAAAAAGATTAGCACTTGTCTTTATCATATATGGATATCAATACAAAAGATGACATATATTTATGATTTCACGTCTATGAATGTAATGTTGCAGTGCTTGAATGCTTTTTGTATTCCTTAAACTGCATTGACTAATAAACTGTACATATAGATCTATATCCAACCACGCTCACTGTTATTTCATGTACCAATTTATGTGTCACATTATATACAATGCAAATATTTGTAACCATTTAAGGACTAGAGGGGAGCACAACTAATCGAAAAGAAATGCATAAAGGACCAATGTGATGCACACCTTTCTGGTCTTTAAACGGTTAATATAACCATTTAAACGTTTAAGCATGTTACACACCCATATGGATCCTATTTTTCTAATAGTGAATTATTTGTCGTGTAGCACCTGGACATGTATTTTAGGAGGGAAAGGGGCTTTTTTATGAATTTACAGATTTTTCCGGAATGAGCCGATGACTGAAGTCTTGTAGTTACTTTATACAAACACACTGTGTCATGTTGGGCACCATTTTCCATTTAATAAAGCAGATGATTTCACTTTTTTTATATCTTTATAAACATCTAAAGCTATAAAATGTATTGCTTTGTTGCCATTTTGTGTTGCCCTGTACATGGTGTTCAGATGTCTACAAACTCACAGTCAGGGAGTGAGACTCAGTCTGATGTGTGTTACTATGTGACAGATGTACACAGACTCACAGTCAGGGAGTGAGACTCAGTCTGATGTTTGTTACTATGTGACAGATGTACACAGACTCACAGTCAGGGAGTGAGATTCAGTCTGATGTGTGTTACTATGTGACAGATGTACACAGACTCACAGTCAGGGAGTGAGATTCAGTCTGATGTGTGTTACTATGTGACAGATGTACACAGACTCAAAGTCAGGGAGTGAGACTCAGTCTGATGTGTGTTACTATGTGACAGATGTACACAGACTCACAGTCAGGGAGTGAGATTCAGACTGATGTGTGTTACTATGTGACAGATGTACACAGACTCAAAGTCAGGGAGTGAGACTCAGTCTGATGTTTGTTACTATGTGACAGATGTACACAAACTCACAGTCAGGGAGTGAGACTCAGTCTGATGTTTGTTACTATGTGACAGATGTACACAGACTCACAGTCAGGGAGTGAGACTCAGTCTGATGTTTGTTACTATGTGACAGATGTACACAGACTCACAGTCAGGGAGTGAGACTCAGTCTGATGTTTGTTACTATGTGACAGATGTACACAGACTCACAGTCAGGGAGTGAGATTCAGTCTGATGTTTGTTACTATGTGACAGATGTACACAGACTCACAGTCAGGGAGTGAGATTCAGTCTGATGTTTGTTACTATGTGACAGATGTACACAGACTCACAGTCAGGGAGTGAGACTCAGTCTGATGTTTGTTACTATGTGACAGATGTATACAGACTCACAGTCAGGGAGTGAGATTCAGTCTGATGTTTGTTACTATGTGACAGATGTACACACACTCACAGTCAGGGAGTGAGACTCAGTCTGATGTTTGTTACTATGTGACAGATGTACACACACTCACAGTCAGGGAGTGAGACTCAGTCTGATGTTTGTTACTATGTGACAGATGTACACAGACTCACAGGGAGTGAGACTCAGTCTGATGTTTGATACTATGTGACAGATGTACACACACTCACAGTCAGGGAGTGAGACTCAGTCTGATGTTTGTTACTATGTGACAGATGTACACACACTCACAGTCAGGGAGTGAGACTCAGTCTGATGTTTGTTACTATGTGACAGATGTATACAGACTCACAGTCAGGGAGTGAGACTCAGTCTGATGTTTGTTACTATGTGACAGATGTATACAGACTCACAGTCAGGGAGTGAGACTCAGTCTGATGTTTGTTACTATGTGACAGATGTATACAGACTCACAGTCAGGGAGTGAGACTCAGTCTGATGTTTGTTACTATGTGACAGATGTACACAGACTCACAGTCAGGGAGTGAGACTCAGTCTGATGTTTGTTACTATGTGACAGATGTACACAGACTCACAGTCAGGGAGTGAGACTCAGTCTGATGTTTGTTACTATGTGACAGATGTGCACAGACTCACAGTCAGGGAGTGAGACTCAGTCTGATGTTTGTTACTATGTGACAGATGTACACAGACTCACAGTCAGGGAGTGAGACTCAGTCTGATGTTTGTTACTATGTGACAGATGTACACAGACTCACAGTCAGGGAGTGAGACTCAGTCTGATGTTTGTTACTGTGTGACAGATGTACACAAACTCACAGTCAGGGAGTGAGACTCAGTCTGATGTTTGTTACTGTGTGACAGATGTACACAGACTCACAGTCAGGGAGTGAGACTCAGTCTGATGTTTGTTACTGTGTGACAGATGTACACAGACTCACAGTCAGGGAGTGAGACTCAGTCTGATGTTTGTTACTATGTGACAGATGTACACAGACTCACAGTCAGGGAGTGAGACTCAGTCTGATGTTTGTTACTATGTGACAGATGTACACAGACTCACAGTCAGGGAGTGAGACTCAGTCTGCTGTTTGTTACTATATGACAGATGTACACAGACTCACAGTCAGGGAGTGAGACTCAGTCTGATGTTTGTTACTATGTGACAGATGTACACAGACTCACAGTCAGGGAGTGAGACTCAGTCTGCTGTTTGTTACTATGTGACAGATGTACACAGACTCACAGTCAGGGAGTGAGACTCAGTCTGATGTTTGTTACTATGTGACAGATGTACACAGACTCACAGTCAGGGAGTGAGACTCAGTCTGATGTGTGTTACTATGTGACAGATGTACACAGACTCACAGTCAGGGAGTGAGACTCAGTCTGATGTTTGTTACTATGTGACAGATGTACACAGACTCACAGTCAGGGAGTGAGATTCAGTCTGATGTTTGTTACTATGTGACAGATGTACACACACTCACAGTCAGGGAGTGAGACTCAGTCTGATGTTTGTTACTATGTGACAGATGTACACACACTCACAGTCAGGGAGTGAGACTCAGTCTGATGTTTGTTACTATGTGACAGATGTACACAGACTCACAGGGAGTGAGACTCAGTCTGATGTTTGATACTATGTGACAGATGTACACACACTCACAGTCAGGGAGTGAGACTCAGTCTGATGTTTGTTACTATGTGACAGATGTACACACACTCACAGTCAGGGAGTGAGACTCAGTCTGATGTTTGTTACTATGTGACAGATGTACACAGACTCACAGTCAGGGAGTGAGACTCAGTCTGATGTTTGTTACTATGTGACAGATGTATACAGACTCACAGTCAGGGAGTGAGACTCAGTCTGATGTTTGTTACTATGTGACAGATGTATACAGACTCACAGTCAGGGAGTGAGACTCAGTCTGATGTTTGTTACTATGTGACAGATGTACACAGACTCACAGTCAGGGAGTGAGACTCAGTCTGATGTTTGTTACTATGTGACAGATGTACACAGACTCACAGTCAGGGAGTGAGACTCAGTCTGATGTTTGTTACTATGTGACAGATGTGCACAGACTCACAGTCAGGGAGTGAGACTCAGTCTGATGTTTGTTACTATGTGACAGATGTACACAGACTCACAGTCAGGGAGTGAGACTCAGTCTGATGTTTGTTACTATGTGACAGATGTACACAGACTCACAGTCAGGGAGTGAGACTCAGTCTGATGTTTGTTACTGTGTGACAGATGTACACAAACTCACAGTCAGGGAGTGAGACTCAGTCTGATGTTTGTTACTGTGTGACAGATGTACACAGACTCACAGTCAGGGAGTGAGACTCAGTCTGATGTTTGTTACTGTGTGACAGATGTACACAGACTCACAGTCAGGGAGTGAGACTCAGTCTGATGTTTGTTACTATGTGACAGATGTACACAGACTCACAGTCAGGGAGTGAGACTCAGTCTGATGTTTGTTACTATGTGACAGATGTACACAGACTCACAGTCAGGGAGTGAGACTCAGTCTGCTGTTTGTTACTATATGACAGATGTACACAGACTCACAGTCAGGGAGTGAGACTCAGTCTGCTGTTTGTTACTATGTGACAGATGTACACAGACTCACAGTCAGGGAGTGAGACTCAGTCTGCTGTTTGTTACTATGTGACAGATGTACACAGACTCACAGTCAGGGAGTGAGACTCAGTCTGATGTGTGTTACTATGTGACAGATGTACACAGACTCACAGTCAGGGAGTGAGATTCAGTCTGCTGTTTGTTACTATGTGACAGATGTACACAGACTCACAGTCAGGGAGTGAGACTCAGTCTGATGTTTGTTACTATGTGACAGATGTGCACAGACTCACAGTCAGGGAGTGAGACTCAGTCTGATGTTTGTTACTATGTGACAGATGTACACAGACTCACAGTCAGGGAGTGAGACTCAGTCTGATGTTTGTTACTGTGTGACAGATGTACACAGACTCACAGTCAGGGAGTGAGACTCAGTCTGATGTTTGTTACTATGTGACAGATGTACACAGACTCACAGTCAGGGAGTGAGACTCAGTCTGATGTTTGTTACTATGTGACAGATGTACACAAACTCACAGTCAGGGAGTGAGACTCAGTCTGATGTATGTTACTATTTGACAGATGTACACAAACTCACAGTCAGGGAGTGAGACTCAGTCTGATGTGTGTTACTATGTGACAGATGTACACAAACTCACAGTCAGGGAGTGAGACTCAGTCTGATGTTTGTTACTATGTGACAGATGTACACAGACTCACAGTCAGGGAGTGAGACTCAGTCTGATGTTTGTTACTATGTGACAGATGTACACAGACTCACAGTCAGGGAGTGATATTCAGTCTGATGTTTGTTACTATGTGACAGATGTACACAGACTCACAGTCAGGGAGTGATATTCAGTCTGATGTTTGTTACTATGTGACAGATGTACACAGACTCACAGTCAGGGAGTGAGACTCAGTCTGATGTTTGTTACTATGTGACAGATGTATACAGACTCACAGTCAGGGAGTGAGACTCAGTCTGATGTTTGTTACTATGTGACAGATGTATACAGACTCACAGTCAGGGAGTGAGACTCAGTCTGATGTTTGTTACTATGTGACAGATGTATACAGACTCACAGTCAGGGAGTGATATTCAGTCTGATGTTTGTTACTATGTGACAGATGTACACAGACTCACAGTCAGGGAGTGAGACTCAGTCTGATGTTTGTTACTATGTGACAGATGTACACAAACTCACAGTCAGGGAGTGAGACTCAGTCTGATGTTTGTTACTATGTGACAGATGTACACAGACTCACAGTCAGGGAGTGAGACTCAGTCTGATGTTTGTTACTATGTGACAGATGTACACAAACTCACAGTCAGGGAGTGAGACTCAGTCTGATGTGTGTTACTATGTGACAGATGTACACAGACTCACAGTCAGGGAGTGAGACTCAGTCTGATGTTTGTTACTATGTGACAGATGTACACAGACTCACAGTCAGGGAGTGATATTCAGTCTGATGTTTGTTACTATGTGACAGATGTACACAGACTCACAGTCAGGGAGTGAGACTCAGTCTGATGTTTGTTACTATGTGACAGATGTACACAGACTCACAGTCAGGGAGTGAGACTCAGTCTGATGTTTGTTACTATGTGACAGATGTACACAGACTCACAGTCAGGGAATAAGACTCAGTCTGATGTTTGTTACTATGTGACAGATGTACACAGACTCACAGTCAGGGAGTGAGACTCAGTCTGATGTTTGTTACTATGTGACAGATGTACACAGACTCACAGTCAGGGAGTGAGACTCAGTCTGATGTTTGTTACTATGTGACAGATGTACACAGACTCACAGTCAGGGAGTGAGACTCAGTCTGATGTTTGTTACTGTGTGACAGATGTACACAGACTCACAGTCAGGGAGTGAGACTCAGTCTGATGTTTGTTACTATGTGACAGATGTACACAGACTCACAGTCAGGGAGTGAGACTCAGTCTGATGTTTGTTACTATGTGACAGATGTACACAGACTCACAGTCAGGGAGTGAGACTCAGTCTGATGTTTGTTACTATGTGACAGATGTACACAGACTCACAGTCAGGGAGTGAGACTCAGTCTGATGTTTGTTACTATGTGACAGATGTACACAGACTCACAGTCAGGGAGTGAGACTCAGTCTGATGTTTGTTACTATGTGACAGATGTACACAGACTCACAGTCAGGGAGTGAGACTCAGTCTGATGTTTGTTACTGTGTGACAGATGTACACAGACTCACAGTCAGGGAGTGAGACTCAGTCTGATGTTTGTTACTATGTGACAGATGTACACAGACTCACAGTCAGGGAGTGAGACTCAGTCTGATGTTTGTTACTATGTGACAGATGTACACAGACTCACAGTCAGGGAGTGAGACTCAGTCTGATGTTTGTTACTATGTGACAGATGTACACAAACTCACAGTCAGGGAGTGAGACTCAGTCTGATGTTTGTTACTATGTGACAGATGTACACAAACTCACAGTCAGGGAGTGAGACTCAGTCTGATGTTTGTTACTATGTGACAGATGTACACAAACTCACAGTCAGGGAGTGCGACTCAGTCTGATGTTTGTTACTGTGTGACAGATGTACACAGACTCACAGTCAGGGAGTGAGACTCAGTCTGATGTTTGTTACTATGTGACAGATGTACACAAACTCACAGTCAGGGAGTGAGACTCAGTCTGATGTTTGTTACTATGTGACAGATGTACACAGACTCACAGTCAGGGAGTGAGGCTCATTCTGATGTTTGTTACTATGTGACAGATGTACACAGACTCACAGTCAGGGAGTGAGACTCAGTCTGATGTTTGTTACTATGTGACAGATGTACACAGACTCACAGTCAGGGAGTGAGACTCAGTCTGATGTTTGTTACTATGTGACAGATGTACACAGACTCACAGTCAGGGAGTGAGACTCAGTCTGATGTTTGTTACTATGTGACAGATGTACACAGACTCACAGTCAGGGAGTGAGACTCAGTCTGATGTTTGTTACTATGTGACAGATGTACACAAACTCACAGTCAGGGAGTGAGACTCAGTCTGATGTTTGTTACTATGTGACAGATGTATACAAACTCACAGTCAGGGAGTGAGACTCAGTCTGATGTTTGTTACTATGTGACAGATGTACACAAACTCACAGTCAGGGAGTGAGACTCAGTCTGATGTTTGTTACTATGTGACAGATGTACACAGACTCACAGTCAGGGAGTGAGACTCAGTCTGATGTTTGTTACTATGTGACAGATGTACACAGACTCACAGTCAGGGAGTGAGACTCAGTCTGATGTTTGTTACTATGTGACAGATGTACACAGACTCACAGTCAGGGAGTGAGACTCAGTCTGATGTTTGTTACTATGTGACAGATGTACACAGACTCACAGTCAGGGAGTGAGACTCAGTCTGATGTTTGTTACTATGTGACAGATGTACACAGACTCACAGTCAGGGAGTGAGACTCAGTCTGATGTTTGTTACTATGTGACAGATGTACACAGACTCACAGTCAGGGAGTGAGACTCAGTCTGATGTTTGTTACTATGTGACAGATGTACACAGACTCACAGTCAGGGAGTAAGACTCAGTCTGATGTTTGTTTCTATGTGACAGATGTACACAGACTCACAGTCAGGGAGTGAGACTCAGTCTGATGTTTGTTACTATGTGACAGATGTACACAGACTCACAGTCAGGGAGTGAGACTCAGTCTGATGTTTGTTACTATGTGACAGATGTACACAGACTCACAGTCAGGGAGTGAGACTCAGTCTGATGTTTGTTACTATGTGACAGATGTACACAAACTCACAGTCAGGGAGTGAGACTCAGTCTGATGTTTGTTACTATGTGACAGATGTACACAAACTCACAGTCAGGGAGTGAGACTCAGTCTGATGTTTGTTACTATGTGACAGATGTACACAGACTCACAGTCAGGGAGTGAGACTCAGTCTGATGTTTGTTACTATGTGACAGATGTACACAGACTCACAGTCAGGGAGTGAGACTCAGTCTGATGTGTGTTACTATGTGACAGATGTATACAAACTCACAGTCAGGGAGTGAGACAGTCTGATGTTTGTTACTATGTGACAGATGTACACAGACTCACAGTCAGGGAGTGAGACTCAGTCTGATGTTTGTTACTATGTGACAGATGTACACAGACTCACAGTCAGGAAGTGAGACTCAGTCTGATGTTTGTTACTATGTGACAGATGTACACAGACTCACAGTCAGGGAGTGAGACTCAGTCTGATGTTTGTTACTATGTGACAGATGTACACAGACTCACAGTCAGGGAGTGAGACTCAGTCTGATGTTTGTTACTATGTGACAGATGTACACAGACTCACAGTCAGGGAGTGAGACTCAGTCTGATGTTTGTTACTATGTGAGAAGTGGAACTGGTGGAGGACACGTCTATTGTCGCTTTTCACAGGGGCTTTGGTGAGATTACACATCTTTGTTTTGTGATCCAGTAACTAATGGCCTTTTGCATTTATCTATATATATAAAAGAAGACTTCTGTGTGCCTGGCAAACACACCCAGGGGTGGTATTAAGGAGGACTTACTGTTCCCATTGGGTGATTCAATCATGAAGGGAGTTGGCCCGCCCCCACTATGCAGCCCGACCACCACTATCAAAGTCAGAAAAAAACAATATGGCTGCCATTTGCTCCTACACCACAGACAAACACACATGCCCCACTCACACACACAGACCACCACACACACACATATGCCCCACTCACACAGCACCACACAAACACACACAGACCACCACACACACACATGCCCCACTCACACAGCACCAAACAGACATACTTCCACTCACACACACAGCACCACATACACACACAAAGCCAGAAATAAATATGGCTGACACACACACACACACACACACACACAGTCACTCACCCTGACCCTGACCAGTGGCCTCAGCAGGACCTGTAGTGCCGTACCAGGGGAACAAAATGGCACTCAAAGGGTTAAGGTAGGCCCTCTGCTGAATTATTTCTTCACTGTCATCATTTTCCATGCAAGACACAGGACAGACAGCCATCAGGTACACACTTAACCCACTGACTGCCACAGGGTTGTGTATCACGTTTTACCCCTCAGGGAGTGTGTTCAACCCCCTCACACTGTAAACTTGCATTTCCCTCCCACTTCTCCTCCTTCCCCAGCCTTTTACTAACACTTTCACACATTTATGTTAAGCCCCGCCCCCTACTCACGATTAAGCCCCGCCCACTGTTAACCCAAATTGCCCCATTGCTCTCTCCACATCAGCACCACATGAGGGACTCCACAAGTAAAAGTTCCCAGGTATTACACACACATGCCTCACTCACACATCACCACACACACACACAACGCCAGAAAGAAATATGGCTGACATACAGTCACTCACCCTGACTCCCAGTGGCCTCAGCAGGACCGGTATTACAGCCACTGAGGAACAAAATGGCACTCAAAGCGTTAAGGTAGGTCCTCATTACGCAATTATTTCTTCACTGTCATCATTTGCCATGCAAGACTCAGGACAGACAGCCATCAGATTCACACTTAACCCACTGACTGCCACAGGGTTGTGTATCAAGCTTTACCCCTCAGGGAGTGTGTTCAAACCCCTCACACTGTAAACTTGCATTTCCCTCCCACTTCTCCTCCTTCCCCAGCCTATTACTAACACTTTTACACATTTATCTTAAGCCCCGCCCCCTACTCGCGATTAAGCCCTGCCCACTTTTAACCCAGATTGCCCCATTTGTCTCTCCACATCAGCACCACATCAGTCCCCTCTAGGGACTCCACAAATCAAAGTTCCCAGGTATGAATACACTTCCCACTGCTATTTATCTCTGACATGCCTCTCTATACATTAACCATTTGAGTGCCAGAGGGGTACACAACTCATGCACACATGTGTTTCTGCTCATATATGTTGCGTGTGTGTGTGTCTGTACATCTCTGTTACATATGTGTGTCCATGTGTGCATCTCCAGTGTGTCTGTGTGTACATGTCTTTTGCATGTTTCTGCCGCTCACTGTGTGTATGTGCATACCTCCCAACATTTCACATGGCCAAAGAGGGGCACTTTAGTTTTAGGTGATATTGTTGGGGGCGTGGCTGGTGGGCAGGGCATTAGTAAGAATTTTTAGGTTATTTCATGACCTATTACTGGCTATTTATGTAAGTGAATAAATGATTTAGTGCAAGACCAAAGTATTTTATTTGTACAGACTAATGTATAAACACATATACTGAAGTTTAAAAAAATATGTATATGAGCTTTATTGCTATAGAGCTAAGTAATACACACCACACAGTCAGGGCTGGTGCAAGGATTTTTGCCACCCTAGGCAAAACCTAATTTTGCTGCCCATTTTGCTCCGCCCCTTGTGCCCCACCCCTTTATACCCCGCCTACTTATACCCAACCTCTTTTCATGATTGTCCTCTCTCTGCCCCCTGGGCCAGTCTGCCCCTGGTCTGGAGATGCTTGTAAGAGATGCCCCCCACCAGCTCCAACTTGCCCCTTATCAGCTTCACTTTGGCCCACCAGCTCCACTTTGCCCCTATCAGCTCCACTTTGTCCCCCATCAACTCCAACTTGCCGCCTCAGCTCCAACTTGCCCCGATCAGCTCCACTTTGACCCCCACCAGCTCCAATTGCCCCCACCAGCTCCACTTTGCCCCCCACCGGCTCCACTTTGCCCCCCAGCAGCTCTACTATGCCCCCAGCAGCTCCACTTTGCCCCCCATCTGCTCTAACGTGCCCCCACCGGCTCCACTTTGCCCCCCAGCAGCTCCACTATGCCCCCAACAGCTCCAACTTGCCACCATCAGCTCCAACTTGCCATCATCAGCTCCACTTTGCCTCCCATCCGCTCCAAATTGCCCCCATCAGCTCCACTTTGCCCCCCATCTGCTCTAAAGTGCCCCCCCTCAGCTCCACTTTGCCCCCTCAGCTCCAACTTGCCCCCATCAGCTCCACTTTGACCCCCATCCGCTCCAACTTACCCCCATCAGCTCCATTTTGCCCCCTCAGCTCCAACTTGCCCCCATCCGCTCCACTTTGCCCCCCATCCGCTCCAACTTGCCCCCACCAGCTCCACTATGCCCCCTCAGCTACAACTTTCCCTTATCAGTTCCAACTTACCCCCATCGGCTCCACTTTGCCCCCCAGCAGCTCCACTATGCCCCCAGCAGCTCCAACTTGCCCCTATCAGCTCCAACTTGCCACCATCAGCTCCACTTTGCCCCCCATCCGCTCCAACTTGCCCCCATCCGCTCCAACTTGCCCCCCATCCGCTCTAACTTGCCCCCACCAGCTCCACTTTGCCCCCCCTTCAAGCTCCACTTTGCCCCCCTTCAGCTCCACTTTGCCCCCCTTCAGCTCCACTTTGCCCCCCTCAGCTTCACTTTGCCCCTCCTCAGCTCCACTTTACCCCTCAGCTCCAACTTGCCCCCATCAGCTCCACTTTGACCCTCATCCGCTCCAACTTACCCCCATCAGCTCCACTTTGCCCCCACAAGCTCCAACTTGCCCCCACCAGCTCCACTATGCCCCCTCAGCTCCAGCTTTCCCCTATCAGCTCCAACTTTCCCCCATCAGCTCCACTTTGCCCCCCATCCGCTCCAACTTGCCCCCAGCAGCTCCACTATGCCCCTTCAGTTCCAACTTGCCCCCCATCACATACCTGTAGCTCCCGCGCAGTCTTCTCTTCAGTAATGCAGAGCGTGGCAGGAGATCATGACTCCCAGTGCGCTCTGCATTACTAAAGATCCGACCCAATGAGGGAGCGCTGTAGCAACACAGACCTGATTGTGTTGTGGTTCCCAGCGTGGTGTGTGCGGGCGCAGCTCTTCTCCGCTGCATGCCCGCGCCCCCAGTACGTGTGCACCCTAGGCCAGCGCCTACCTCGCCTATAGGTGGAGCCGGCCCTGCACACAGTCTGACCTCCTAAAAAGAGGGACAACAGAGTGGGAAAGAGGGACAGAGGGATTTGGCCCTCAAAGAGGGGCTGTCCCTCCTAAAGAGGGACACTTGGGATGTATGGTATGTGTCTGCCTGTGTGTTGCATATGTCTGTGTTTATCAGTGTGTCTGCATTTCACACACGTGCGCCCAATGGTCATAACATGACGGGCAACGCCGTCCCACATTGCTAGTTTTATATAAAGACAATTAATGTTATTTTAAGCACCATTTCACGTTCAATAAAGTCAATTGCTTCTTTATGAAAACTTAAAGTGGACCTTTCACCTTAATTCAAGTTTGCGTATTTGAAAACTGCAAGTATCTGCTTATGTGTCATGTTTTCCAAAAGACCAGCAAATTTACACTTAAAGGGATAGTGATGTTTCATAATAAAAAGAGCTCTAATTAATAATCAAAGTATTTGGACTTTGGAGAGTGTTATTTCAGTTCTGTCAGAGTTGTAGTTCAAGAGTAATTCAGTGACAAAGTATCCCCCTCCCCCTTTTTACTGATGTAACACTGCTCAGCCAGATTAGAAGGGAGGTGCCCAGGTAGACTGCAGAGAGGGACAATCTTCAATTAAGATAAGGGAAACACCTGAAAAACTTGTCAAGGGGGGCAGGGCTTTCATTGTTCTCATAGGAAGAAGATTGTCCCCTGCTGTTATCTGTCTGGTCTATGAACTGTATTCCACATCTGAGGGGAGGTGTCTTACACTAGGTAAAAGGGGCGGGAGGGGAAACTTTATCATTAAATTACTCTTGAATCACAACTCTAACAGTACTGAAATAACACTCTCTATGCCTCAAATACTATGAAGATTAATTGGAGCTGCTGTTTTTGTGAAACATTACAATCCCTTTAAGGAGATATTCATACTTGTTCCCATATGTTATATGCTAAGTGCGGTACCAGTGAAGTTTAATTTGTTAATTAAGCTTTTCAGTGATGTTTCATCTGCTAATGAAGGTTTCAGTTTTGTGTCATCTAATAATGAACGTTTCAGTGATCTGTCATCTGCTTTTGAAACTATGTGCTGTACCAGGATGTTTTTACCTTCACTTTTCCCAGAAATAAAGGTGTGAATATTTCCTAAACACATGTGATGGAATTTTGGTTAACATGACACAGGCAGTTGTGAATTATATTTCCATGTATGTAAAGAAAATCCATAGCACGCAATGTATTGCTCTCAATCAGTCAGTATGGTTCAATCCAATAGCTTGGTCATATTTGAGAAATAAGATTTGTGTAGTACACTTCTGTTGGGACCTCTGAGTGCCAGAGGGATGTTCAATGCATTGAAAGTCAATGAACTGGATTACCTTCTGGCACTCAAAAGATTAAGGGGTGTTTTTGTTGATTTTATAGATATTTCTAGTGTGAATGACCAACTAAAGGCCTTTTGTAGTTATTCTTATACAAGTAAATCCTTTTCTTCTCAATAATTTGAACACACCTATAAAATGGACACATCACAAGTTATGTTTGTTATCATTTTACATTTAATAAAGTCAATATATTTTATAGTGATTATCCTATATAATAATTTGCTAAATCTTGTGTAACGCCGTGACATGCGCAGTAGACACTGCTGCCCACGCCGCTGCTGATACAGAGCTGGGAGCTCCGAAGGTGCGTCCAGCTCTGTATCAGCCGTGGCGTGGGCAGTCTCTACTGTGCGTGACTGCCCCGCGACCGGGTGGCTGTGACACCGTGGCCTGTGTAACGGGCTGTTTAACTAGTTTATCTATAAATGATATTGCTTTATTCCTGTTTCTCTTTGTACCCAATATATCACTCAGCTTTCTGCAAAGTCAGAATCAATCATCATAGTTCAATCTGATGCTTTCAAGACACAAACGGAAAGTCGTGCGCTAGTCAGTATCTAAGTGGATCGTTGTAGAAACAATGTCAAGTTCACTCCTGGTGATCACTGGTGGGAAAACAATACCTGCCCTCCCCACTCTGGGCTCCAACATGTATGCGCATCTTCAATATGTAGATCACTGGTATAAAATATGGGAATGCGAGCTCACAAAAATAAAAACATCATAAGACAAATTTTTAAAACAATGAAAAAATATTATACAACTTAACATGCGCTACACGATTCTTGGCCTGCTGACCATTGCCTCAGGAGAAAATGTTACAGATACTATGTAGTAATAACAACCCTTTGTTTTCTGTACATCGTATCTGTAACATTTGCTCCTGGGGAAAAGGCCAGCATGCCCAGAAATGAGTAGAACATGTTATCTTTTATATTATTTTATCATTCACACACACTCACACAAATGCACGTTTTCACAGGCTTTTGATCAAACACGCTCTCACATACTCACTAACATATACACACTCACACACATACATGCTCACACACATATACACACTCACACACATACACACTCACACACATATACACACTCACACACATACACGCTCACACACACATACACACTCACACACATATACACACTCACACACATACACACTCACACACATATACACACTCACACACATACACGCTCACACACATATACACACTCACACACAAAAACACTCACACACACCTTTTTGCAGCTGAAAGGACTAAGTACTGACAATTCAACAAGCCAGTTATTAAAACAGTCATTGGTTTATTAACCACACAGGCTGTGCCGTGTCAATACTGTAATATATATATGTATGTGTATATATATATATATATATATATATATATATATATATATATATATACACTAGTTGAACAGCCCGTTACATGGGCCACAGTGTCACTGCCACCCGGTTGCAGGACAGTCACGCGCAGAGGAGACTGCCCCCGCCGCGGCTGATACAGAGCTGGACTCTCCTTCGGAGCGCCCAGCTCTGTATCAGCCGCGCCGCGGGCAGTCTCTACTGCGCATAACTGCACCACGCGCATCAGTGTGTATTGCGCATGTCACGCGTTACACACGATTTAGCGAATTATTATATAGGATATGTATGAGAAATGTGGGGTGGCTCTGCCCGTTATGTTATGACCGTTGGGCATACATGTTTGATATGTAGACACACCGATAAACACAGATATATGCAACACACAGGCAGACACATACACACAGTGAGCGGCAGAAACATGCAAAAGACATGCACATACACACCAGAATACACATGTAACAGAGATGTACACACACACGCAACAAACAGGCGCACACACACATGCGCCCAACAGACATGCTCACACACAGGAAAAAGGCATGTACACACACACGTAACAAACTTACACATGAAACAGACATACACAAACACACGCAACAAACATAGACACACATAGGGGGGACACTGACAAGGTGATAGCCAACCCCCTGTGTGTGGAGGTTCAGGCTCTTGCTGGTCTGCAGGTTCCGAGTGTAGAAGTGCAGGGTGTGGCCACCCTGGGATTAGTATAGAGTGTTACAGTGCTGTTTAGCTAAAAGTCTTGTATTGAAGTGAATATCTACAGTATTCAGAGTTGGATGCCAAATGTAGCCCTCTAAGGACCAGAGGACATAGCTGTCTCAATTTGTTGCATGGTCTTGAAACTCTTATTTCCTCTTTCCTTTACTTTGGGGCAGAATTGCAGTATTATGCCTCTGTGTTTGGAGTGTAGAAGTGGAAACTGAAAATAAAAGGCGATTATGTGAGAGAGACCTATACCAGCATGTTAACCCATAGAGTGCAATACAGTATACAGTGGTTTGTCATGACCCTTTGAGTGCAAAAAGTCATCCAAAATGTTGTGGTGCAATGCATTAATTACCTCTCTGGCACTCAAAGGGTTAAATAGAGGGCTGTTAATTTGTCCCAATGACATAAATAATGTAGATTCAGCGCCCCACGTTACTGGCCCTTGTACAGTACAGACACTTGTCTCCCCACAATGAGGGTCACAATGTCCAGATCCGGTGCAGGAGGAAGAAGCCTCTGTTGATTCTGAGGGAGAAGGCCCAAGACAAGGGGCTGGCAGGGGTATCAGCCGTGGGGAGCCCGTGCTGGGCGTCTGTGAGTTGATGAAAGTCCAGGAATCCTGGGCATCCACTATGCATCTCAAAAAAAAAAAAAAAAAGACTCCAAAAACCCACAACACAGTCACACCAGAAATAGCCAAGAGTATATAAGTATATAAGGATAGTAATACTGCAATTAAAGTTTAGCTCTGAGTCGTCTTTATATTTTTTTAACATGTAGCGCTATATTTAATTACTTACAGTGTTGTAGTTCAAATGCTATTCAAGCCAAAACAGGGGAAGCTTGAGCTCTTGGGGGTGAGGGAGGCATGGTTCGGCAAACCAGAGAGACTGGGGGACAAATGAGAAACTGTGAGCTTCAGAGGTGTCAAGTAAACAGAAGGGGATGAAAGGGAAGGAGATGAAGAAAGGTGTCCCACATGGCCAGGTATGATGTGACTGATTGGTCTAAATAGGTGGTAGAGTTGGACTCCGGTAGGAGGGGAAGAAGGGGGGAGTTAAGGGGCGGGAGGGGAATCTTTGCTTGTGAATATCTCTCAAACCATAAAGGTTTGAGAGATAAGACTTATTTCGTTCTTCATGTTTTTTTAATGCCTACACAATAAAATAAAGATAAAATGAAGTATTACTATCCCTTTAACTGTGTGTTCTGGGGGAGCAAATGTTATTTTGTTAAAATGCAATGTTAAATTGATTGATAGCACTGAGACCTACAAATCCAGTGTTTTTTTTTTAAAAAACACTTGGTCTAAAAATTCAGACATTTTGCTGTCTGACATTTATTCTTTGGGTTTAAGAAATAAATAGCAATGTGTTAAAAGGAAAAAGTGTGAATCGGCAGTTTCTTGTTAGACATTGGTTATAAATCAGTGGCATTTTGGGTTTGTCTTGTGACTCATGAAGTAGTGATAAATAGTTTTGCTTGTTTAAAAGTAGTTTATTTTACTAACACAGATTTCATGTAATATCATAGGGTTGGTTTTGTGTTGCGGGATGTGATAGGTATTGTGATGGATTGTTATACACATGTGTAGTTGTGAATAGGTTAATCGGGGAATTTAAAGGTTTATGTTTTGGGATTCAGCTTTTGTCCGTATTGGAGCCAAAGTACAAGGACATTGCTTTTTTAGCCACTTTTCATATATTTTCAGTTTTGAGGATCTAGTAGGTTATTTAACTGTTTTCACTGATTTATTAACTTTTTATTATTTTTTTTTAAGTTGTATTAATATTTTTCTGTTAGGCATTCTTTCCTAGTTTGATATTTTTGTATAGGTCTTAGTTAAATTTAAGGTATAGTTTTTGAGGGTCTACTGGGTAAATTCTTAGTTGTGTCTCAATTTGGCTTCCATTCCAGCTCAGCCATTTTGTTGCTAATATAAGACAGGCCCATTACTGGTTAATCTTCCTTGAAAGTGTGTATCATTTGTTCTGTTTACTAGAAGGGTCCATCTTAAAGAAAGGAAAACTTTTTATTAATTTTTTTTTTTTTTTGGGGGGGGTATATTGTGTGTCTGCTTGGGTGAGTCTGTGATGTGACAAACACGTGGTAGCCATTTTCATCAGTAGCCATTTTGTTAGAAGGTGAGTGATTCAATAATAGAGATAAAGAAGATAACTAAATTACAGGGTTTTGTTTTGGCTTACTTGTAATATTGTTTGTGAATTTGTGCATGTATAGCTCTATATTTTTACAAGGAAATTAGTTTTCCTACTGTTTAGAATAAACAGGGGTATTGAGCAAACAATTGCTTGTGACCTACAGCAACCATTTTTGTCACTGTAGCAACATGTGGTAAACTACTTGAAGTACACACTTCTCCTGCACCATAAGATTTTTTGTCTTGTTTATTTACTTATTTATTCATTTTAACTTCTTTTTTGTTTTTTTTCTTTTCCCTTTCTTTTACATTTTTCTTTTTGGCGTTGTACAACAGTCTGTTTCTTATTTTGGGTCTCAGAGCATAGACAGATCCTAGTAAAGCACTCACAACAGGTTCTACAAACAAATCTTCTATTTTTGTGTCATTTCCATGGGCAAAATATTTGTCTGTGGAAGTGCACCAATACTTCTGTGAAGATATTCATGAACATGATGGCCAATATGTGCTCCCTGAACCAGTGAACCCTAACTGTGATAAGTATGATGGGTTTATGAAGGTGTTGGCACAGGTTGTCACAAACAACAATTACAGTCTTAACAAGAGCAAAAGTATGGTGGTAAAGGCAGTTGTTGAAGCAATTGAAGGTTAAGCAGATATGTTTCAGGAACTGGAAAAACATAATTCAGAACTATCAGAATGGAGGAGGCCATGGAAAAGAGAAACTGTTTCCGAGTGGCAACTCTGAGGATGACTACCATTAAGTAGTCAGTACTATTAAGAGGGAGAAGAGGTTTACATCTTTCCCCTCTATGATATCTTTTTGGATATGTGGGGGACCATGTGGGTACACTGGACGGCAGTGATGCGAGGGGAGCAGAAACTGGCAAAATCTGAGCTGGGGACAATAAAATGTTTTCCAAGGAAGTGATTCTGGACTGAATGTTCAAGACGGCGGAGGTGAGGTCGGTCGGTAATCTGGGCCAACTGGAGGGGGAACTGTTTGTGTGTGTGTGGGCGGAAACAGAAAGTTCTGCTTTTTGAGCTGAAGCAGGGTACAGGATGTGTCTCCTGGTAAATTTAGCCTAGTGTTTAAGAATTGTCCTTTCTTTGATGGAAATGACATGGTACCTGGGTGTAATCGGTGGGCAGGCTGATGATGCTTCGGAGTCTGAGATGGTCTGGTGTACTGAATCTTCCATTTGGAGGGTGCTTAGAGAGAACAGTAAAAGGAGACAAAAGAAAAGGGGGACGTTAAACTGGAGGGGAAGAGACGTGCATCCTCTAGTGGAGGTAAGGAATATGCTTGGTCCTTAGACCTTTGATTGAGGTCCTGGAAAGGTTGTTCTTTCACCTCTGCTGAGAGGTTAAGAAAATATAGTACCTTCAGCCTCTGCAGATAGGCAGCGGAGTAGAGGTGCCTAAAATTGGCTTAAAATGAGGGGAAAAGGACTGATCCTTGGACGAAGGGGTAATGTGGAAACTATACTCCTTCAACCTCTGTTTTCAAGGAAAGGCGTGTTTATGACCTCTGCGATAGCGGTAAGATGAATCCTTCAGCCCTTACAAAGAGGTAAGGTAAGCTGGGTTCCTTATCCCACTATGTATGAGGTAAGAAGAGTTTAATGGAGGTAGGGTAAGCTCTAAGCTGGGTTACTATGACCTCTATGAAAAAGGAGGAGGGTAAGGATGTGTAGAGTACTTAGGCCAATATGAAGAGGCAAGGGGGGCTGTTACAGGTGAATCTATAAAGTGAAGTGATAAAGCTTAATTCGGTGGGGTATGCAAGAAGAGTAGTAGTGGAGAGGGCACTGGAATAAGAAGATGGGAGGCAGAGATGTTGGTTCCACCTGTCTATCATTAAGGTTGGGATAGAAAACAAATATATCGACGACATTGGAAATTCTGTGGAAAAAATGGAGCATAGGTTATGTTATGAAGATATATACATCAGAACCAAGACCTGTAAAATAAGAAAAAGTGGAAATAAGGAGAGCAGTGAACTATGTGGATAGTGTCTGTGAAAGCAATGAAGACGTATGTATGAATATAAGCATACCTGGAAACTTGCTGGAGTCTAGAGACTCTGGATTTTGGGCAGTGTTTCTAAGTCTCTGGATGAAGCCTTCAATTCTCCAGTATCTTAAGAAGGAAAAATAATGTTACACTGCGAGCTGGGTTGACCTTTGCACACAGTGGGCAGATAGAGGAGAAAGAGTGGCACTGGCAGCGTTCACATCTCAGAATCATTACCCCACCTGGAAACGTTCACAGATAGCTCACCCTGAGAGTCAAATAAATAAATACTTTACTTCCATGTTTAGCTTCATAATGGAAGTACATTACTGATCTACTCATTTGGTGCACAGCCAGTCACACCCAGGGAACCAAGATTTCTGTTCTAGTCTGTTACTCTTTAAAGATATTCACATTCTCTTAAAGTAGCTCTATTAATGTATTGGGGTATTGAACTGTTAACTCCACGAGTTTCACAATGTTGTGCAAAATACTGCTCTAATGCCCTGAATACCATTCTGGGTAATTCTACATTTTGTGACCTTGGATTGATATTAGAGAAGTCACTGTGACCCTTTGACTGCAGAATATTATATAAAGCATTGCAGATCAGTATTTTGCTCACCATTCTTGAACTCAAGGGGTTAACAATTCAGTGCCCCAATACATTAATAGAGCAGGTATAAAAGAATGTGAATTTCTCTAAAGAGTAACAGATTGGCACGTATCTCTTGGTACCCTGGGTTTGCCAGTCTGTGCCACAACTGATGATTAAATCAGTAACTTACTTCCATGACTTTAAACATGGTAACAAACTTTTTTTTTGGAGGGGGATCTCAGGGCGATCTGTTTCTGAAATTTCCCAGGTATGGTGGTAAGTGTTTTTTTTTTTTTTTTGGAGAATACAGGGGGGATGTCACCTGGAGGTCACTAAAAAAAGGCCATGAGGTTCTGGAGGCTGAAGCTGAGTTGGAGAGTCTGCTGAGAGCTGTAGGAATATTGGGGTACTGAAACTGTGGAGAGAAGAGCATACATACCTGGAACATATATTAGGCCACTCTAGAAAGGGTACTAGTTAATGGGTAAGGTGACTGTAGGGGAGGAGGCATAGCGTGTACGCAAGATGAATTGCATAATAAATCAAGAAGTCAAATATAATAATACACAAGATTAATGAAGTGGCTGAATGAAAGGGGCTGAGGTGGAGAATCACCTGAGGAGAGAAGAGATGGATGCTGGATGGTGGGACTAGATGAACATCACTGGGGTAAGAGAAGCAGCAGTGATAGTCAGGGAAGGGACCTCTGGGCAATGGCCGGAGCTAGAACTTTTTTCTTTCTTTCTAAAGACCTGTCTTGACTAAGTCCAGAGAAGGGATGGGATACCCACATTGACTGAGGCTGAGGATTGTCTGAGAGGGTGGGTTAAAATTGGAATTAGTAGTGAATGAGATTAAGATGTGGAGGATAAATAAAGATCTGATCGGGCGGAGAGTGCCGAGGGAGGCAGCGGTAAAGACCAGCTAAAGAAGGAGGGAAAGTCGGGTGGATGTGGACGAGCTTGATGATATGAAGGTGAGACTTACCGTCAGCTTCTGGTGGCTCAATGCTTCCAGTACTATGAGCCCTGCGGAGGGAATGCAACTGGGTTTTTGTAGGCTTTCAGCCTCTATCATAACTACATACAAGTGAGCTTTACACAAACATATACATATACACATTTGTACTCATACTGTATAAATAGATATATATATAAACACACACACACACACACACACACACACACACACACACACACACACAGTTAACACACAGGCACCAGATATATGCAGACATACACACAGACTCACATGGACTCACAAATCATACTTACACACAATTAATTTTGCTGTAAATCATCCCCACTCTATACTCACACATACATACACACATACACACACACACACACATACACACACACGAACACACATGTACACACATGCAAACATACATGTAAACACACACATACATGTATACACACACTTCCACATGCACACACACATATGCATGTAAACACACAGATACATGTACACACACATTTACACATACACATAAACATATGCACACAAACACACACACACACGTACACATGCACAAACACATACAATTATTTTTGCACTATAACCGCCCCCACTTTTCTCTGGAGAACTACTCTATGACAAAGAAGATGTTTCAGTGATTTTTACATCTTATTGTTTCTCAGAAGATTCAGCACTTTCATTAGATACTGTTGGTTTATGGATATCCTGCTAACATTGGACAGAAAACCTCCCCAGAATGCAAATGAAATAGATCACTATTTGTTGCATTTACTGCTGTACACAGTGAGGTGATGTACTAAGAACCCCCACACACACTTACTTAGTTACCGCCCTCCTCATCTTGTGTGCCTCCTCCTCCATATAACCCACTGAGTATCTAACCTCATAGTCTGCCCCATCACACTGACGCTGAAAGTCTTAAGGTAAAGGGGTGCAGTTTCTCCCAGGTCCTGTTCTTCTATTAACTCACAGACTGCTGAAACAATTGGTGGTGAAGAGCTCACTTACAAATACAACAGAAAATGGTATTTCTCCCTGTCTACAAAGTACATGTGCAACCTGTGCACACATACGTACCACAGATAAGGTGCACATAACACATTCACACAAAAACCACAATAAAGGGTCAATTCTCCTGTTGATCATCTAATTTAGCTTACCTCTTCATGAGTGCAACATGCCCCAAACAGGACTATATGTGGGTGAGACAGGACAGACCCTGAGAAACGGATGCATTCTCATAGGTCCAGTGTGAAGAACAAATGAGACTCCCAGGGGGTCAACATTTTTGCAGAACAGATCACGTCATTAAACATCTCATAGAGATTGTACTGGTGGGAGATTTTAGGACAAAGGGAGATAGAAAGATCTGGTAGAATAAACTTATAATAACCAGATTATGACTCTGAACTGTGGCCTGAACTGTGATGAGGAATTATGTCACAGTATCCCACAAAATAAAAATACCCCTTGGGTATTTGGAGTTTTAACCTACACATTCTTTAGAGCTAGCCATCTCTGGTCAATTTCACTGGAACATAAAAAAGATAATTATCTTGTTTGCATTCTCTAGTGCACTTTACAGAGCTGTAACAGATCCCAGAGTATAATTTATTGCCCATACAGGGAAAAAAATTCTGGTAATGCAATTTGATCATTTGAGGGCCACAGAGGTATCCAGTGTGTTGTGTTTCAGTATGATGAATACCTTTTCTGGCAGCCAGGGGGTTAGATATTACAATTATGTGCGAGAGATTTATAGTCAAATGTATTGTGCATTTCTTGTTTCATTCTTATTATGCCTGAAGAAGAGACCTCATTATCTTGAAATCTTACATCTAAATCCACTCAGTTACCAATAAAGGGATCTTTTCTACTCTACTAGTCGCCTGCACCAAAATCCACTCAGTAACCAATAAAGGGATCATTTCTACTCTACTAGTCTCCTGCACCTAAATCCACTCAGTTACCAGTAAAGGGATCATTTCTACTCTACTGGTCTCCTGTACCCAAATCCACTCAGTTACCAATAAAGGGATCATTTCTACTCTACTGGTCTCCTGTATCCAAATCCACTCAGTTACCAATAAAGGGATCATTTCTACTCTACTAGTCTCCTGTACCTAAATCCACTCAGTTACCAATAAAGGGGTCATTTCTACTCTACTGGTCTCCTGTACCTAAATCCACTCAGTTACCAATAAAGGGGTCATTTCTACTCTACTGGTCTCCTGTACCTAAATCTACTCAGTTACCAATAAAGGGATCATTTCTACTCTACTAGTGTCCTGAACCTAAATCCACTCAGTTACCAATAAAGTGGTCATTTCTACTCTATTAGTCTCCTGTACCTAAATCCACTCAGTTACCAATAAAGGGGTCATTTCTACTCTACTGGTCTCCTGTACCTAAATCCACTCAGTTACCAATAAAGGGATCATTTCTACTCTACTAGTCTCCTGTACCTAAATCCACTCAGTTACCAATAAAGGGGTCATTTCTACTCTACTGGTCTCCTGTACCTAAATCCACTCAGTTACCAATAAAGGGATCATTTCTACTCTACTAGTCTCCTGTACCTAAATCAACTCAGTTACCAATAAAGGGATCATTTCTACTCTACTAGTCTCCTGTACCTAAATCCACTCAGTTACCAATAAAGGGGTCATTTCTACTCTACTGGTCTCCTGTACCTAAATCCACTCAGTTACCAATAAAGGGATCATTTCTACTCTACTAGTCTCCTGTACCTAAATCCACTCAGTTACCAATAAAGGGATCATTTCTACTCTACTAGTGTCCTGAACCTAAATCCACTCAGTTACCAATAAAGGGATAATTTCTATTCTACTAGTCTCCTGTACCTAAATCCACTCAGTTACCAATAAAGGGATCATATCTACTCTACTAGTCTCCTGTACCTAAATCCACTCAGTTACCAATAAAGGGATCATTTCTACTCTACTATTCTCCTGAACCTAAATCCACTCAGTTAGCAATAAAGGGATCATTTCTACTCTACTGGTCTCCTGCACCCAAATCCACTCAGTTACCAATAAAGGTATCATTTCTACTCTACTGGTCTCCTGTACCTAAATCAACTCAAATATCAATAAAGGGATTATCTCTACTTTATTAGACTCCTGAATTTCCTATGGCTAACATGGCACTACCCTATACCCAAATGTATGTTAGGGAACAGTTTGTATAAGTAAATATATGTTGTTGGGATTGTTTATCCATATATTACATACAAATTAAATACATCAATACTTATTCCCATTTCTGTTTCTATCCTATATATCACTTGGCTCTATATAAATTCACAGTCAATGAAAGTTCAGTCTAATGAATGTTCATATTTGAGAAGTGAGATTTGTGTAGGAAACTTCTAAGGGCACCTTTAAGTTCTTGGTTTCTCAGACTATAAATAAAAGGATTTAATAAAGGTGTAACTACTGTGTAAATAAGAGACAAAAAGCTGTCCCCGATGTTGTGTTGTTCTGGTGCAGGACGTAAGTAATGGATAAGGAAGTCCCATAGAAAATGAAGACCACAGTCAGGTGAGAAGTGCAGGTGGAGAAGGCTTTATGTTTCCCTACTTTGGAAGGAATCCTAAGTATTGTCTGGAATATTTGTAAATAGGGAATAAAGGTTATGCCAAAGGCAAGCAAACCTAAAATTAATGAAACAAATAAAGCCAGGATGTTTTCAAAAATGTCAGTGCATGAAATATGTAACAATAGTGGGAGATCGCAAAAGAAACCATAGATGGTGTTTTCTTCACAAAATACCAACCGGAGTGTACATAGAGTATGCATCAAACTATTGAAAAAGCCCAGAGTCCAAGCCACTGAGACCAAGAGCCCACAGACTTTCCAAGACATGATGTAAATATAGTGCAGAGGGTGACAGATCGCTGTGTATCTGTCATAGGACATACCTGCCAGTAGGAGGAGCTCTGAGCTAGCAAAGAACAAAAAGAAAAAGATTTGAGCTACACAATCTGTTAGGGAAATTATATTCCTTCCAGAAAAAAAGTCAGCGAGTATTCGAGGAACAGTGACAGTGGAAGTGAAGGTATCCAGACAGGCTAGGTGGCCAAGGAAAAAATACATTGGGGTGTGTAAATTATGATCATTGTGAACAAGAACAAGAATGAGGAGGTTCCCACATAATGTCACTGAATACATGAAAAGAAAAAATGGAAATAATAGATAGTGAATCGTTGGAGAGTCAGATATGTTGATAAGTATGAATTCATGTAATATTGTTTGGTTTTTTACTCCTTTTTTGTTATTCACGTAGCCTTCTGTATTGGAAGAACCAAGGAAGCAGTTATAAAGAGAGTGGTGGGAAGATACATAGAACAAGATGTATTACATTACTAATGGATAATTTGACATATCAGGAATGGTTTATTTACTTTAGAGAACAGATGACTAAGAAGAGATCTTTTCACGATGTACAAGTATATGATAGGTCAACACAAGGATGTCTCTGCTGAATTTTTCATTCCAAGGCCTGATCAAATGACCAGGGGACGACCCTTGAGATTAGAGGAAAGGAGGCTTCAACTTCAGCAGAGGAAGAGATTTATTGCAGTAAGGTCTGTTAAATTGTGGAATTCCTTGGCAAATAATACGGTAATGGCAGATACAATACATTAAAGAGATGATTAGATGCATTTCTTTCAAGAGGTAACATAGTTTCATGGACTCTCAATAAAGAAACACAGTGTCCTGCACACCGTCTGCAAGGCTACAGTGTGAGCGCTTGTATAAGGAGAGCAGGCAGAGAAGGGGCAAATGCCACACTGAATGTATGCAAAAACGCATTGAAAAGTGACAACAATGGCGCATTCACAAAGTCGCAATGATGACATTAAACCCTTAACGAACCTTGACTGTCATAGCACATCATGGGCTGTTTAGAGTTAACGACCCATGACGTTTTATGACTGTCATGGAATTTCGGGCTCCCCCCAAGGCTGCACGCCATTCCGGGAGTCCGGAACCAGAAACTAAAAAAAAAAATGCTCCGTGGTCCTTAAGTGAGCGCCTTGTGCGTGCTCGGCTGGTCCTTAATGGGTTAACCCTTTCAGGATCACAGGGGTAAGCAACACATTGCAAACCAATGCGGAGTGGACACCTCTGGCACTCAAAGGTTAACATGCCCTCTTCCTGTCACATGCCAGCATCCGACTGCATTGTCTAAAACTGCCCAATATGTATTTAAAATATGGCCCAAAAGTCCCTGTGTCTGCTTCTCCAGGGGAGTTATTTCTAGGTAAAGGAACTACCACAAGTGCCAACCCTGAGGTATACTAGGAAGCGCCAAAAAAACAAAACTATAAATCAAAAAGTTATAACAATAACTATTCTCACAACGAGTCCGTAAAGAAGGTAAATCTTAGTTCTTCCAATGATGGATCTCACGGTCCAATGCTGCTGAACAAAGGGTTGGGATTCCCAATAACGATACTAGAAAACGAAAAAAGTAAACAGCGCAAATGGACTCTTCTGAGTGTAGTATTTTCCAAATCCTTTGCCCTTCACCTACACCTTCAAATTGGGTACTCACTTGTAGTTGAGGTTATAACTGCCTCCCAGTATGTATCAGCATCCCTGTTAAATATTTCTAGGTAAAACCTGGTTACGCCGATTTCACCAACAAATGTACATGAGGATATTAGAGCTAATTTCATCTTGTTGACCTCTGCAAAACCTGGCGGATACACTCGCAAAGTCATGTAAAACATAGACAGTCACATGTATTAACTTTCTATTTTCTTTCCTCCGTATACAAACGCTCTAGACACTGACCAGGTCCCTCAGGGTGCATTAGGTCTCTCCTCTGGTGTCTTTCAATTACAGCAGGCAGAGCAACACTTCGTGCTTTATCCAGATGTGAACAGTGGACAGAGATTAATTTCAAAGAGATAGTTTCCGAATATCTAGTTTACTTGTAATACATGTATAAATTGGATTTTAATGCAAAGCCTATACAAGTTTCTTTCATCCAACGCCTTTCATGCCACCTGGGCACCTCATCGGGGATATATTCGGAAACTATCTATTTGCAATTAATCTCTGCCTAGGCTGACCCTATTTCCTACAGACAAAAATTGGAAGGGTGGTACTCCGTCACTCCGAGTCCGATCGTAGTAAGCTGTAAGCAGGGAGAACATGTTTGCTCCGTGTCTTACTAGCGGTGTTCTCTCTCTCTCTGTGGCCACAAATCCTGCCCCTGAAGTAAATCGGAACTTCCTCTCTTCGTCACTCACATTAGTGATTTTACTGTGTTTACTGTATGTATTGATTACCATAAAGTCTTATGACTCATCGTTATATCACTGTCTAAGAGACTCTATGGTAATATACTATAGACTCTAGAGTCTTAATTATAAGTCACTCGAGTCATAAGACTCTATGGTAATCAATGTGTACAGTAAAACCACAGTAAAACCACTAGTGTGACGAAAGTAAGTTCTGATTTACTTTATCTTATAAAAAATAAACAAGCCACACTCAGTTTTTACAAAAAAATTAAAAACTATACATTATATTAAAAATGGGACAACATTGACATTTATATTAAAAAGATAGGACAGTCTGGAAATAAGAAAAAAACAGTACTGTCCTGTTTAAAACAGTATATCTGGTCAGCCTATCTCTGCCCACTATTCACATCCAGATAAAGCACTAAGTGAAATCAGTGGAGACCCAGATATTGGCAACAGAGGGGAAAACCTAAGACATCCCAAGTGACCAGGTCACAACAGCGTTTATATAGCTGTGGAGTAGGAGTATCCCTTAAATGCATATCCCAGTGCCCTATAGCTTTAATTCCAATGGGGTCATTAACAGCAAAGAGGACAGGAGAGCAACAAGGCAGGAAACAGCCGGGTCCTGTAATAAGGACGGGAGAACAACAATGCAGGAAACAGCCGTGTCTTGTAATAAGGACAGGAGAGCAACAAGGCAGGAAACAGCCGGGTCCTGTAATAAGAACGGGAGAGCAACAAGGCAGGAAACAGCCAGGTCCTGTAATAAGAACAGGAGAGCAACAAGGCAGGAAACAGCCGGGTCATGTAATAAGGACAGGAGAGCAACAAGGCAGGAAACAGCCGGGTCATGTAATAAGGACGGGAGAGCAACAAGGCAGGAAACAGCCGGGTCCTGTAATAAGGACAGGAGAGCAACAAGGCAGGAAACAGCCGGGTCCTGTAATAAGAACGGGAGAGCAACAAGGCAGGAAACAGCCGGGTCCTGTAATAAGGACAGGAGAGTAACAAGGCAGGAAACAGCCGGGTCCTGTAATAAGGACGGGAGAACAACAATGCAGGAAACAGCCGTGTCTTGTAATAAGGACAGGAGAGCAACAAGGCAGGAAACAGCCGGGTCCTGTAATAAGGACGGGAGAGCAACAAGGCAGGAAACAGCCGAGTCCTGTAATAAGGACAGGAGAGCAACAAGGCAGGAAACAGCCGTGTCTTGTAATAAGGACAGGAGAGCAACAAGGCAGGAAACAGCCGTGTCCTGTAATAAGAACAGGAGAGCAACAAGGCAGGAAACAGCCGGGTCCTGTAATAAGGACGGGAGAGCAACAATGCAGGAAACAGCCGTGTCCTGTAATAAGGACAGGAGAGCAACAAGGCAGGAAACAGCCGGGTCTTGTAATAAGGACGGGAGAGCAACAAGGCAGGAAACAGCCGGGTCTTGTAAAAAGGACAGGAGAGCAACAAGGCAGGAAACAGCCGGGTCTTGTAATAAGGACAGGAGAGCAACAAGGCAGGAAACAGCCGGGTCCTGTAATAAGGACAGGAGAGCAACAAGGCAGGAAACATCCGGGTCCTGTAATAAGGACGGGAGAGCAACAAGGCAGGAAACAGCCGGGTCATGTAATAAGGACGGGAGAGCAACAAGGCAGGAAACAGCCGGGTCCTGTAATAAGGACAGGAGAGCAACAAGGCAGGAAACAGCCGGGTCCTGTAATAAGGACAGGAGAGCAACAAGGCAGGAAACAGCCAGGTCCTGTAATAAGGACAGGAGAGCAACAAGGCAGGAAACAGCCGTGTCCTGTAATAAGGACTGGAGAGCAACAAGACAGGAAACAGCCGGGTCTTGTAATAAGAACAGGAGAGCAACAAGGCAGGAAACAGCCGGGTCTTGTAATAAGGACGGGAGAGCAACAAGGCAGGAAACAGCCGGGTCCTGTAATAAGGACGGGAGAGCAACAAGGCAGGAAACATCCGGGTCCTGTAATAAGGACGGGAGAGCAACAAGGCAGGAAACAGCCGGGTCATGTAATAAGAACAGGAGAGCAACAAGGCAGGAAACAGCCGGGTCTTGTAATAAGGACGGGAGAGCAACAAGGCAGGAAACAGCCGGGTCCTGTAATAAGGACAGGAGAGCAACAAGGCAGGAAACAGCCGGGTCCTGTAATAAGGACTGGAGAGCAACAAGGCAGGAAACAGCCGGGTCTTGTAATAAGAACAGGAGAGCAACAAGGCAGGAAACAGCCGGGTCCTGTAATAAGAACAGGAGAGCAACAAGGCAGGAAACAGCCGGGTCCTGTAATAAGAACAGGAGAGCAACAAGGCAGGAAACAGCCGTGTCCTGTAATAAGAACAGGAGAGCAACAAGGCAGGAAACAGCCGGGTCCTGTAATAAGGACTGGAGAGCAACAAGGCAGGAAACAGCCGTGTCCTGTAATAAGGACAGGAGAGTAACAAGGCAGGAAACAGCCGGGTCATGTAATAAGGACAGGAGAGCAACAAGGCAGGAAGCAGCCGGGTCTTGTAATAAGGACGGGAGAGCAACAAGGCAGGAAACAGCCGGGTCATGTAATAAGGACAGGAGAGCAACAAGGTAGGAAACAGCCGTGTCCTGTAATAAGGACAGGAGAGCAACAAGGCAGGAAACAGCCGGGTCCTGTAATAAGGACAGGAGAGCAACAAGGCAGGAAGCAGCCGGGTCTTGTAATAAGGACGGGAGAGCAACAAGGCAGGAAACAGCCGGGTCATGTAATAAGGACAGGAGAGCAACAAGGTAGGAAACAGCCGTGCCCTGTAATAAGGACAGGAGAGCAACAAGGCAGGAAGCAGCCGGGTCTTGTAATAAGGACGGGAGAGCAACAAGGCAGGAAACAGCCGGGTCTTGTAATAAGGACAGGAGAGCAACAAGGTAGGAAACAGCAGGGTCCTGTAATAAGGACAGGAGAGCAACAAGGTAGGAAACAGCAGGGTCCTGTAATAAGGACGGGAGAGCAACAAGGCAGGAAACAGCCGGGTCCTGTAATAAGGACAGGAGAGCAACAAGGCAGGAAATAGCCGGGTCATGTAATAAGGACTGGAGAGCAACAAGGCAGGAAACAGCCGGGTCCTGTAATAAGGACTGGAGAGCAACAAGGCAGGAAACAGCCGTGTCCTGTAATAAGGACAGGAGAGCAACAAGGCAGGAAACAGCCGTGTCCTGTAATAAGGACAGGAGAGCAACAAGGCAGGAAACAGCCGTGTCCTGTAATAAGGACGGGAGAGCAACAAGGCAGGAAACAGCCGTGTCCTGTAATAAGGACTGGAGAGCAACAAGGCAGGAAGCAGCCGGGTCTTGTAATAAGGACAGGAGAGCAACAAGGCAGGAAACAGCCGGGTCTTGTAATAAGGACGGGAGAGCAACAAGGCAGGAAACAGCCGGGTCCTGTAATAAGGACAGGAGATCAACAAGGCAGGAAACAGCCGGGTCCTGTAATAAGGACAGGAGAGCAACAAGGCAGGAAACAGCCAGGTCCTGTAATAAGGACAGGAGAGCAACAAGGCAGGAAACAGCCGTGTCCTGTAATAAGGACTGGAGAGCAACAAGGCAGGAAGCAGCCGGGTCTTGTAATAAGAACAGGAGAGCAACAAGGCAGGAAACAGCCGGGTCTTGTAATAAGGACGGGAGTGCAACAAGGCAGGAAACAGCCGGGTCCTGTAATAAGGACAGGAGAGCAACAAGGCAGGAAACAGCCGGGTCCTGTAATAAGGACTGGAGAGCAACAAGGCAGGAAACAGCCGGGTCTTGTAATAAGAACAGGAGAGCAACAAGGCAGGAAACAGCCGGGTCTTGTAATAAGGACGGGAGAGCAACAAGGCAGGAAACAGCCGGGTCCTGTAATAAGGACAGGAGAGCAACAAGGCAGGAAGCAGCCGGGTCTTGTAATAAGAACAGGAGAGCAACAAGGCAGGAAACAGCCGGGTCTTGTAATAAGGACGGGAGAGCAACAAGGCAGGAAACAGCCGGGTCCTGTAATAAGGACAGGAGAGCAACAAGGCAGGAAACAGCCGGGTCCTGTAATAAGGACTGGAGAGCAACAAGGCAGGAAACAGCCGGGTCTTGTAATAAGAACAGGACAGCAACAAGGCAGGAAACAGCTGGGTCCTGTAATAAGAACAGGAGAGCAACAAGGCAGGAAACAGCCGGGTCCTGTAATAAGAACAGGAGAGCAACAAGGCAGGAAACAGCCGGGTCCTGTAATAAGAACAGGAGAGCAACAAGGCAGGAAACAGCCGGGTCCTGTAATAAGAACAGGAGAGCAACAATGCAGGAAACAGCCGGGTCCTGTAATAAGAACAGGAGAGCAACAAGGCAGGAAACAGCCGGGTCCTGTAATAAGGACTGGAGAGCAACAAGGCAGGAAACAGCCGTGTCCTGTAATAAGGACAGGAGAGCAACAAGGCAGGAAGCATCCGGGTCTTGTAATAAGGACGGGAGAGCAACAAGGCAGGAAACAGCCGGGTCATGTAATAAGGACAGGAGAGCAACGAGGCAGGAAACAGCCGTGTCCTGTAATAAGGACAGGAGAGCAACAAGGTAGGAAACAGCCGTGTCCTGTAATAAGGACAGGAGAGCAACAAGGCAGGAAGCAGCCGGGTCTTGTAATAAGGACGGGAGAGCAACAAGGCAGGAAACAGCCGGGTCATGTAATAAGGACAGGAGAGCAACAAGGTAGGAAACAGCAGGGTCCTGTAATAAGGACGGGAGAGCAACAAGGCAGGAAACAGCCGTGTTTTGTAATAAGGACAGGAGAGCAACAAGGCAGGAAACAGCCGGGTCCTGTAATAAGGACAGGAGAGCAACAAGGCAGGAAATAGCCGGGTCATGTAATAAGGACTGGAGAGCAACAAGGCAGGAAACAGCCGGGTCCTGTAATAAGGACTGGAGAGCAACAAGGCAGGAAACAGCCGTGTCCTGTAATAAGGACAGGAGAGCAACAAGGCAGGAAACAGCCGTGTCCTGTAATAAGGACAGGAGAGCAACAAGGCAGGAAACAGCCGTGTCCTGTAATAAGGACAGGAGAGCAACAAGGCAGGAAACAGCCGGGTCTTGTAATAAGGACAGGAGAGCAACAAGGCAGGAAACAGCCGGGTCTTGTAATAAGGACGGGAGAGCAACAAGGCAGGAAACAGCCGGGTCCTGTAATAAGGACAGGAGAGCAACAAGGCAAGAAACAGCCGGGTCTTGTAATAAGGACTGGAGAGCAACAAGGCAGGAAACAGCCGGGTCCTGTAATAAGGACTGGAGAGCAACAAGGCAGGAAACAGCCGGGTCTTGTAATAAGAACGGGAGAGCAACAAGGCAGGAAACAGCCGGGTCCTGTAATAAGGACGGGAGAGTAACAAGGCAGGAAACAGCCGGGTCTTGTAATAAGAACGGGAGAGCAACAAGGCAGGAAACAGCCGGGTCCTGTAATAAGGACGGGAGAGCAACAAGGCAGGAAACAGCCGGGTCTTGTAATAAGGACAGGAGAGCAACAAGGCAGGAAACAGCCGGGTCTTGTAATAAGAACGGGAGAGCAACAAGGCAGGAAACAGCCGGGTCCTGTAATAAGGACAGGAGAGCAACAAGGCAGGAAACAGCCGTGTCCTGTAATAAGGACAGGAGAGCAACAAGGCAGGAAACAGCCGGGTCCTGTAATAAGTACAGGAGAGCAACAAGGCAGGAAACAGCCGTGTCCTGTAATAAGGACAGGAGAGCAACAAGGCAGGAAACAGCCGTGTCCTGTAATAAGGACAGGAGAGCAACAAGACAGGAAACAGCCGGGTCCTGTAATAAGGACGGGAGAGCAACAAGGCAGGAAACAGCCGGGTCTTGTAATAAGGACAGGAGAGCAACAAGGCAGGAAACAGCCGGGTCTTGTAATAAGAACGGGAGAGCAACAAGGCAGGAAACAGCCGGGTCCTGTAATAAGGACGGGAGAGCAACAAGGCAGGAAACAGCCGTGTCCTGTAATAAGAACAGGAGAGCAACAAGGCAGGAAACAGCCGGGTCCTGTAATAAGTACAGGAGAGCAACAAGGCAGGAAACAGCCAGGTCCTTTAATAAGGACAGGAGAGCAACAAGGCAGGAAACAGCCGGGTCTTGTAATAAGGACGGGAGAGCAACAAGGCAGGAAACAGCCGGGTCATGTAATAAGGACAGGAGAGCAACAAGGCAGGAAACAGCCGGGTCCTGTAATAAGGACGGGAGAGCAACAAGGCAGGAAACAGCCGGGTCATGTAATAAGGACAGGAGAGCAACAAGGCAGGAAACAGCCGGGTCCTGTAATAAGGACAGGAGAGCAACAAGGCAGGAAACAGCCGGGTCCTGTAATAAGGACAGGAGAGCAACAAGGCAGGAAACAGCCGGGTCCTGTAATAAGGACAGGAGAGCAACAAGGCAGGAAACAGCCGGGTCCTGTAATAAGGACAGGAGAGCAACAAGGCAGGAAACAGCCGGGTCCTGTAATAAGGACAGGAGAGCAACAAGGCAGGAAACAGCCATGTCCTGTAATAAGGACAGGAGAGCAACAAGGCAGGAAACAGCCGTGTCCTGTAATAAGGACAGGAGAGCAACAAGGCAGGAAACAGCCGGGTCCTGTAATAAGGACGGGAGAGCAACAAGGCAGGAAACAGCCGGGTCCTGTAATAAGGACAGGAGAGCAACAAGGCAGGAAACAGCCGGGTCCTGTAATAAGAACGGGAGAGCAACAAGGCAGGAAACAGCCAGGTCCTGTAATAAGAACAGGAGAGCAACAAGGCAGGAAACAGCCGGGTCATGTAATAAGGACAGGAGAGCAACAAGGCAGGAAACAGCCGGGTCATGTAATAAGGACGGGAGAGCAACAAGGCAGGAAACAGCCGGGTCCTGTAATAAGGACAGGAGAGCAACAAGGCAGGAAACAGCCGGGTCCTGTAATAAGAACGGGAGAGCAACAAGGCAGGAAACAGCCAGGTCCTGTAATAAGAACAGGAGAGCAACAAGGCAGGAAACAGCCGGGTCCTGTAATAAGGACAGGAGAGCAACAAGGCAGGAAACAGCCGGGTCTTGTAATAAGGACAGGATAGCAACAAGGCAGGAAACAGCCGAGTCCTGTAATAAGGACAGGAGAGCAACAAGGCAGGAAAAAGCCAGATTTTGTAATAAGGACAGGAGAACAACAAGGCAGGAAACAGCCGGGTCCTGTAATAAGGAGAGGAGAGCAACAAGGCAGGAAACAGCCGTGTCCTGTAATAAGGACAGGAGAGCAACAAGGCAGGAAACAGCCGTGTCCTGTAATAAGAACAGGAGAGCAACAAGGCAGGAAACAGCCGGGTCCTGTAATAAGAACAGGAGAGCAACAAGGCAGGAAACAGCCGTGTCCTGTAATAAGGACTGGAGAGCAACAAGGCAGGAAACAGCCGTGTCCTGTAATAAGGACAGGAGAGCAACAAGGCAGGAAACAGCCGTGTCCTGTAATAAGGACAGGAGAGCAACAAGGCAGGAAACAGCCGTGTCCTGTAATAAGGACAGGAGAGCAACAAGGCAGGAAACAGCCGGGTCCTGTAATAAGGACTGGAGAGCAACAAGGCAGGAAACAGCCGGGTCTTGTAATAAGGACAGGAGAGCAACAAGGCAGGAAAAAGCCAGATTTTGTAATAAGGACAGGAGAACAACAAGGCAGGAAACAGCCGGGTCCTGTAATAAGGAGAGGAGAGCAACAAGGCAGGAAACAGCCGTGTCCTGTAATAAGGACAGGAGAGCAACAAGGCAGGAAACAGCCGTGTCCTGTAATAAGAACAGGAGAGCAACAAGGCAGGAAACAGCCGGGTCCTGTAATAAGAACAGGAGAGCAACAAGGCAGGAAACAGCCGTGTCCTGTAATAAGGACTGGAGAGCAACAAGGCAGGAAACAGCCGTGTCCTGTAATAAGGACAGGAGAGCAACAAGGCAGGAAACAGCCGGGTCCTGTAATAAGGACAGGAGAGCAACAAGGCAGGAAACAGCCGGGTCCTGTAATAAGAACAGGAGAGCAACAAGGCAGGAAACAGCCGTGTCCTGTAATAAGGACTGGAGAGCAACAAGGCAGGAAACAGCCGGGTCCTGTAATAAGGACAGGAGAGCAACAAGGCAGGAAACAGCCGGGTCCTGTAATAAGGACAGGAGAGCAACAAGGCAGGAAACAGCCGGGTCCTGTAATAAGGACAGGAGAGCAACAAGGCAGGAAACAGCCGGGTCCTGTAATAAGGACAGGAGAGCAACAAGGCAGGAAACAGCCGGGTCCTGTAATAAGGACAGGAGAGCAACAAGGCAGGAAACAGCCAGGTCCTGTAATAAGGACAGGAGAGCAACAAGGCAGGAAACAGCCGGGTCCTGTAATAAGGACAGGAGAGCAACAAGGTAGGAAACAGCAGGGTCCTGTAATAAGGACAGGAGAGCAACAAGGCAGGAAACAGCCGTGTCCTGTAATAAGGACAGGAGAGCAACAAGGCAGGAAACAGCCGGGTCTGGTAATAAGGACAGGAGAGCAACAAGGCAGGAAACAGCCGGGTCATGTAATAAGGACGGGAGAGCAACAAGGCAGGAAACAGCCGTGTCCTGTAATAAGGACAGGAAAGCAACAAGGCAGGAAACAGCCGGGTCTGGTAATAAGGACAGGAGAGCAACAAGGCAGGAAACAGCCGGGTCCTGTAATAAGAACGGGAGAGCAACAAGGCAGGAAACAGCCGGGTCTTGTAATAAGGACAGGAGAGCAACAAGGCAGGAAACAGCCGGGTCTTGTAATAAGGACAGGAGAGCAACAAGGCAGGAAACAGCCGGGTCTTGTAATAAGGACAGGAGAACAACAAGGCAGGAAACAGCCGGGTCTTGTAATAAGGACAGGAGAGCAACAAGGCAGGAAACAACCGGGTCCTGTAATAAGGACAGGAGAGCAACAAGGCAGGAAACAGCCAGGTCCTGTAATAAGGACAGGAGAGCAACAAGGCAGGAAACAGCCGGGTCCTGTAATAAGGACAGGAGAGCAACAAGGCAGGAAACAGCCGGGTCCTGTAATAAGGACAGGAGAGCAACAAGGCAGGAAACAGCCGGGTCCTGTAATAAGGACAGGAGAGCAACAAGGCAGGAAACAGCCGGGTCCTGTAATAAGGACAGGAGAGCAACAAGGCAGGAAACAGCCGTGTCCTGTAATAAGGACAGGAGAGCAACAAGGCAGGAAACAGCCGGGTCTGGTAATAAGGACAGGAGAGCAACAAGGCAGGAAACAGCCGGGTCATGTAATAAGGACGGGAGAGCAACAAGGCAGGAAACAGCCGGGTCTTGTAATAAGGACAGGAGAACAACAAGGCAGGAAACAGCCGGGTCTTGTAATAAGGACAGGAGAGCAACAAGGCAGGAAACAGCCGGGTCCTGTAATAAGGACAGGAGAGCAACAAGGCAGGAAACAGCCGGGTCCTGTAATAAGGACAGGAGAGCAACAAGGCAGGAAACAGCCGGGTCTTGTAATAAGGACAGGAGAGCAACAAGGCAGGAAACAGCCGGGTCTTGTAATAAGGACAGGAGAACAACAAGGCAGGAAACAGCCGGGTCTTGTAATAAGGACAGGAGAGCAACAAGGCAGGAAACAGCCGGGTCCTGTAATAAGGACAGGAGAGCAACAAGGCAGGAAACATCCGGGTCTTGTAATAAGGACAGGAGAGCAACAAGGCAGGAAACAGCCGGGTCCTGTAATAAGGACAGGAGAGCAACAAGGCAGGAAACAGCCGGGTCTTGTAATAAGGACAGGAGAGCAACAAGGCAGGAAACAGCCGGGTCATGTAATAAGGACAGGAGAGCAACAAGGCAGGAAACAGCAGGGTCATGTAATAAGGACGGGAGAGCAACAAGGCAGGAAACAGCCGGGTCCTGTAATAAGGACAGGAGAGCAACAAGGCAGGAAACAGCCGTGTCCTGTAATAAGGACAGGAGAGCAACAAGGCAGGAAACAGCCGGGTCATGTAATAAGGACAGGAGAGCAACAAGGCAGGAAACAGCCGTGTCCTGTAATAAGGACAGGAGAGCAACAAGGCAGGAAACAGCCGTGTCCTGTAATAAGGACAGGAGAGTAACAAGGCAGGAAACAGCCGTGTCTTGTAATAAGGACAGGAGAGCAACAAGGCAGGAAACAGCCGGGTCCTGTAATAAGGACAGGAGAACAACAAGGCAGGAAACAGCCGGGTCCTGTAATAAGGACAGGAGAGCAACAAGGCAGGAAACAGCCGGGTCCTGTAATAAGGACAGGAGAGCAACAAGGCAGGAAACAGCCGGGTCTTGTAATAAGGACAGGAGAACAACAAGGCAGGAAACAGCCGGGTCTTGTAATAAGGACAGGAGAGCAACAAGGCAGGAAACAGCCGGGTCCTGTAATAAGGACAGGAGAGCAACAAGGCAGGAAACATCCGGGTCTTGTAATAAGGACAGGAGAGCAACAAGGCAGGAAACAGCCGAGTCCTGTAATAAGGACAGGAGAGCAACAAGGCAGGAAACAGCCGGGTCTTGTAATAAGGACAGGAGAGCAACAAGGCAGGAAACAGCCGGGTCTTGTAATAAGGACAGGAGAGCAACAAGGCAGGAAACAGCCGGGTCCTGTAATAAGGACAGGAGAGCAACAAGGCAGGAAACAGCCGGGTCCTGTAATAAGGACAGGAGAACAACAAGGCAGGAAACAGCCGTGTCCTGTAATAAGGACAGGAGAGCAACAAGGCAGGAAACAGCCGGGTCCTGTAATAAGGACAGGAGAGTAACAAGGCAGGAAACAGCCGTGTCTTGTAATAAGAACAGGAGAGCAACAAGGCAGGAAACAGCCGGGTCATGTAATAAGGACAGGAGAGCAACAAGGCAGGAAACATCCGGGTCCTGTAATAAGGACGGGAGAGCAACAAGGCAGGAAACAGCCGGGTCATGTAATAAGGACGGGAGAGCAACAAGGCAGGAAACAGCCGGGTCTTGTAATAAGGACGGGAGAGCAACAAGGCAGGAAAAAGCCAGATTTTGTAATAAGGACAGGAGAACAACAAGGCAGGAAACAGCCGGGTCCTGTAATAAGGAGAGGAGAGCAACAAGGCAGGAAACAGCCGTGTCCTGTAATAAGGACAGGAGAGCAACAAGGCAGGAAACAGCCGTGTCCTGTAATAAGAACAGGAGAGCAACAAGGCAGGAAACAGCCGGGTCCTGTAATAAGAACAGGAGAGCAACAAGGCAGGAAACAGCCGTGTCCTGTAATAAGGACTGGAGAGCAACAAGGCAGGAAACAGCCGTGTCCTGTAATAAGGACAGGAGAGCAACAAGGCAGGAAACAGCCGGGTCCTGTAATAAGGACAGGAGAGCAACAAGGCAGGAAACAGCCGGGTCCTGTAATAAGAACAGGAGAGCAACAAGGCAGGAAACAGCCGTGTCCTGTAATAAGGACTGGAGAGCAACAAGGCAGGAAACAGCCGGGTCCTGTAATAAGGACAGGAGAGCAACAAGGCAGGAAACAGCCGGGTCCTGTAATAAGGACAGGAGAGCAACAAGGCAGGAAACAGCCGGGTCCTGTAATAAGGACAGGAGAGCAACAAGGCAGGAAACAGCCGGGTCCTGTAATAAGGACAGGAGAGCAACAAGGCAGGAAACAGCCGGGTCCTGTAATAAGGACAGGAGAGCAACAAGGCAGGAAACAGCCAGGTCCTGTAATAAGGACAGGAGAGCAACAAGGCAGGAAACAGCCGGGTCCTGTAATAAGGACAGGAGAGCAACAAGGTAGGAAACAGCAGGGTCCTGTAATAAGGACAGGAGAGCAACAAGGCAGGAAACAGCCGTGTCCTGTAATAAGGACAGGAGAGCAACAAGGCAGGAAACAGCCGGGTCTGGTAATAAGGACAGGAGAGCAACAAGGCAGGAAACAGCCGGGTCATGTAATAAGGACGGGAGAGCAACAAGGCAGGAAACAGCCGTGTCCTGTAATAAGGACAGGAAAGCAACAAGGCAGGAAACAGCCGGGTCTGGTAATAAGGACAGGAGAGCAACAAGGCAGGAAACAGCCGGGTCCTGTAATAAGAACGGGAGAGCAACAAGGCAGGAAACAGCCGGGTCTTGTAATAAGGACAGGAGAGCAACAAGGCAGGAAACAGCCGGGTCTTGTAATAAGGACAGGAGAGCAACAAGGCAGGAAACAGCCGGGTCTTGTAATAAGGACAGGAGAACAACAAGGCAGGAAACAGCCGGGTCTTGTAATAAGGACAGGAGAGCAACAAGGCAGGAAACAACCGGGTCCTGTAATAAGGACAGGAGAGCAACAAGGCAGGAAACAGCCAGGTCCTGTAATAAGGACAGGAGAGCAACAAGGCAGGAAACAGCCGGGTCCTGTAATAAGGACAGGAGAGCAACAAGGCAGGAAACAGCCGGGTCCTGTAATAAGGACAGGAGAGCAACAAGGCAGGAAACAGCCGGGTCCTGTAATAAGGACAGGAGAGCAACAAGGCAGGAAACAGCCGGGTCCTGTAATAAGGACAGGAGAGCAACAAGGCAGGAAACAGCCGTGTCCTGTAATAAGGACAGGAGAGCAACAAGGCAGGAAACAGCCGGGTCTGGTAATAAGGACAGGAGAGCAACAAGGCAGGAAACAGCCGGGTCATGTAATAAGGACGGGAGAGCAACAAGGCAGGAAACAGCCGGGTCTTGTAATAAGGACAGGAGAACAACAAGGCAGGAAACAGCCGGGTCTTGTAATAAGGACAGGAGAGCAACAAGGCAGGAAACAGCCGGGTCCTGTAATAAGGACAGGAGAGCAACAAGGCAGGAAACAGCCGGGTCCTGTAATAAGGACAGGAGAGCAACAAGGCAGGAAACAGCCGGGTCTTGTAATAAGGACAGGAGAGCAACAAGGCAGGAAACAGCCGGGTCTTGTAATAAGGACAGGAGAACAACAAGGCAGGAAACAGCCGGGTCTTGTAATAAGGACAGGAGAGCAACAAGGCAGGAAACAGCCGGGTCCTGTAATAAGGACAGGAGAGCAACAAGGCAGGAAACATCCGGGTCTTGTAATAAGGACAGGAGAGCAACAAGGCAGGAAACAGCCGGGTCCTGTAATAAGGACAGGAGAGCAACAAGGCAGGAAACAGCCGGGTCTTGTAATAAGGACAGGAGAGCAACAAGGCAGGAAACAGCCGGGTCATGTAATAAGGACAGGAGAGCAACAAGGCAGGAAACAGCAGGGTCATGTAATAAGGACGGGAGAGCAACAAGGCAGGAAACAGCCGGGTCCTGTAATAAGGACAGGAGAGCAACAAGGCAGGAAACAGCCGTGTCCTGTAATAAGGACAGGAGAGCAACAAGGCAGGAAACAGCCGGGTCATGTAATAAGGACAGGAGAGCAACAAGGCAGGAAACAGCCGTGTCCTGTAATAAGGACAGGAGAGCAACAAGGCAGGAAACAGCCGTGTCCTGTAATAAGGACAGGAGAGTAACAAGGCAGGAAACAGCCGTGTCTTGTAATAAGGACAGGAGAGCAACAAGGCAGGAAACAGCCGGGTCCTGTAATAAGGACAGGAGAACAACAAGGCAGGAAACAGCCGGGTCCTGTAATAAGGACAGGAGAGCAACAAGGCAGGAAACAGCCGGGTCCTGTAATAAGGACAGGAGAGCAACAAGGCAGGAAACAGCCGGGTCTTGTAATAAGGACAGGAGAACAACAAGGCAGGAAACAGCCGGGTCTTGTAATAAGGACAGGAGAGCAACAAGGCAGGAAACAGCCGGGTCCTGTAATAAGGACAGGAGAGCAACAAGGCAGGAAACATCCGGGTCTTGTAATAAGGACAGGAGAGCAACAAGGCAGGAAACAGCCGAGTCCTGTAATAAGGACAGGAGAGCAACAAGGCAGGAAACAGCCGGGTCTTGTAATAAGGACAGGAGAGCAACAAGGCAGGAAACAGCCGGGTCTTGTAATAAGGACAGGAGAGCAACAAGGCAGGAAACAGCCGGGTCCTGTAATAAGGACAGGAGAGCAACAAGGCAGGAAACAGCCGGGTCCTGTAATAAGGACAGGAGAACAACAAGGCAGGAAACAGCCGTGTCCTGTAATAAGGACAGGAGAGCAACAAGGCAGGAAACAGCCGGGTCCTGTAATAAGGACAGGAGAGTAACAAGGCAGGAAACAGCCGTGTCTTGTAATAAGAACAGGAGAGCAACAAGGCAGGAAACAGCCGGGTCATGTAATAAGGACAGGAGAGCAACAAGGCAGGAAACATCCGGGTCCTGTAATAAGGACGGGAGAGCAACAAGGCAGGAAACAGCCGGGTCATGTAATAAGGACGGGAGAGCAACAAGGCAGGAAACAGCCGGGTCTTGTAATAAGGACGGGAGAGCAACAAGGCAGGAAACAGCCGGGTCCTGTAATAAGGACGGGAGAGCAACAAGGTAGGGAACAGCCGGGTCCTGTAATAAGGACTGGAGAGCAACAAGACAGGAAACAGCCGGGTCCTGTAATAAGGACAGGAGAGCAACAAGGCAGGGAACAGCCGGGTCCTGTAATAAGGACAGGAGAGCAACAAGGCAGGAAACAGCCGGGTCCTGTAATAAGGACAGGAGAGCAACAAGGCAGGAAACATCCGGGTCCTGTAATAAGGACTGGAGAGCAACAAGGCCGGAAACAGCCGGGTCCTGTAATAAGGACAGGAGAGCAACAAGGCAGGAAACAGCCGGGTCATGTAATAAGGACGGGAGAGCAACAAGGCAGGAAACAGCCGGGTCTTGTAATAAGGACGGGAGAGCAACAAGGCAGGAAACAGCCGGGTCCTGTAATAAGGACGGGAGAGCAACAAGGTAGGGAACAGCCGGGTCCTGTAATAAGGACTGGAGAGCAACAAGACAGGAAACAGCCGGGTCCTGTAATAAGGACAGGAGAGCAACAAGGCAGGGAACAGCCGGGTCCTGTAATAAGGACAGGAGAGCAACAAGGCAGGAAACAGCCGGGTCCTGTAATAAGGACAGGAGAGCAACAAGGCAGGAAACATCCGGGTCCTGTAATAAGGACTGGAGAGGTAAAATTCATATACTTGCTGCACTGACTTTGCCAGTGGAACATTATTACGGATTTACACATTTATAATTTCTGTTTCATGAAGGGACTTGCCCAGCTTTTGGAATTTTTATATATTTTACTAGTATAAAGGGCTGTGTACATGGGCCAAGGTCCGGGTGATGTCAACCCTTTGAATCACGTAGGGGTACTCAATGCATTGCTTTGCAATGCGTTGCATACCCCTCCTGCACTCAAAGGGTTTAAAGGCCTGTCCTGCTCTATGTCGCTGTCACTGACACAATGCTCTGTAGAGACTGCCTGAATGCACAGAACGCACCCAGCACAGAACTCCCACATTCTGCACATAACTCCCAGCATTCCGCACAGAATGCACCCAGCACAGAACTCTCAGGATTCTGCACAGAACGCTCCCAGCACAGAGCTCCCAGTATTCCTCACAGAGTGCTGCTAGCACAGAACTGCCAGTATTCCGCACAGAACTCCCAGCATTCAGCACAGAACTCCCAGCATTCCACACAGAACTCTCCCAGCACAGATCTCCCAGCATTCCACACAGAACGCACCCAGCACAGAACTCTCAGGATTCTGCACAGAACGCACCCAGCACAGAACTCCCACATTCTGCACATAACTCCCAGCATTCTGCACAGAATGCTCCCAGCACAGAATTCTCAGCATTCTGCACAGAACGGTCCCAGCCCAGAGCTCCCAGTATTCCTCACAGAGTGCTGCTAGCACAGAACTGCCAGTATTCCGCACAGAACTCCCAGCATTCAGCACAGAACTCCCAGCATTCCACACAGAACGCACCCAGCACAGAACTCCCAGCATTCTGAGCGTTCCAGCAGTCTCTACTGCGCATGACGGGTTTTGAAGAACATCCTTAGTGAATTATTATATAGGATGTATGTTTTGTAACATTAACATTTTATAATATTCATACTGACTATCCTGTTGTGCCACATATTTATTATTGGTCATGCTATAGGTTTCATTATTATTTATAATGTCTTGTTGCAAACCAGGCTCATTGTAAGCCCACGATCAGTACTGCCACACTTGGCAGGGACTGGTTGGCACAAGGGCCAGTGGATTGATCAAATCCTAAAGTGCACACTGTACGTCACCCACAAAACTGCCTATAACAATGTTTATTGGTGAACGCCTCTCTGGTATCCAATGACTTAAAAACAAACTATGTTCTTATTGATTAACTAGCCTTTTCGGACGGCATTGCCCGTCTACATTTTTTATGGGTATTTATTGTAATTGTATTTGTTATTTGTGTATGAAAATATGCTTTAAAGGGTCTGTTTGAAAACAGCACTGGTATTTGTATTAATTGTCATAAGGTGGGAGGGAGCAAAAAGAAGATGTATGCTTTGCAAACCTAAAGCCCATGGCAATCTAATAAAAGTTTGCCCATGTGCAGATGTAAAATAAGAGCAATTCTGTAGCCATTTATGTCATAAATAGTGTAAAAGCCCGTGTACACGTGCCAAGGTAATGTTAAACCATTGCTTTGCAATGCGTTGTGTACCCCTCTGGCACTCAAAGGGTTAAGTCATCGCTACCTCACTGCTCCACGCGATCCAGTCTCTACTGTGCATGACAGCTACTGACAAACATCCTAACAAATTATTATATAGGATGTTCTATTATTGGGTTTCTCTCTCTGTGATCAGATAGGCCCAATTCTATTCTGACCATTGGAACCTATCTCTGTTTGCCTTTGATATGAAGTGCTTCACCAAATCACTTTCAAAAATACTTATGACTTAGCCACACAACTTTGACTTGGAGGCAATCAAAGTTTCACTTAACTATTAAAAAATACACTAAAACTACGGCATGATTTTTTCAAGTCCTCAAGCTTAAAAGTCTATGTTACTTACAAAGTAGTAGCAGCTGGATTGCCTCCGTGTGCTGCATAGGTAATATGTATCCTTTGATCGCTCATTGTATCTGGTCCTAGTGCTGATGAATAGAATCCCCCAATCTGTGATTAATTTACATTGTAGCAACCTGTGTCCTCATGTAACCCCTGTATTCTACCACATGAGAACACAGGTTGCTACTATGTAAATTAATCGCAGATTGGGGGATTCCATTGATCAACCCTAGGACTTGATACAAAGCATGATCAAAGGAAAAGTATTACCTATGCAGCACACGGAGGAGCTCCAGCTGCCACATACACTTGCTTAATCATACATCATACATCATACACAGCCTAATCTATGTAACTTCAATCTGTATATTGCTGCACATGATAGCCTAAAATGTTGAATGAATGTAGAGAACTGCATGATTTTGTATAAATATATTCTATCATGTTTTATACATTGTTTTGAACAAGATGCAGTATTTGCTTGCTTTCATAAATTTTGTCACAGTCATTTTCAACATAATTTGTAATTACCCAAACTATATTAACTATCACAAGAGCACAATGCAGTTGAGAAATGCTCTCCTTGCCGTATAGCAAGTTTCACCCATACACTTTAACTTAAAGGGATAGTAATACTTTATTATTACTATCCCCGATATTGTAGATATTTGTAAAATAATTTAATTGCCCCCAGGTTCATCTCTCAAATATGGTTTGAGAGATAACTGAAGGCAAAGTTCCCTCCTACCTCCCCTTCCCTGAAGTCAATGTTGAACTGACTGCAGGGGAAGTCTGTCGTACGACAGGCTTGTGGCTCTGCAGCTGAGCCGAGATCCAGTTAGTGAAAAATAATTATTTCACTGAAACGGTCTTCTACATGTGCTTGGTTTGTGATTGGTTTGTGCTTGGTTTGTGATTGGTTTGCAAGCATGTGGAGAAGACCGTTTCAGTGAAATAATTCTTTGTCACTAACACGATCTCGGCTCTGCTGCAGAGCTGCATGATGATAGACAGACCAGATATCCTTGCAGTCAGCACAACACTGACTTCAGGGAACGGGATGGGAGGGGGGACTTTGCGTGCGGTTATCTCTCAAACCATAAAGGTTAGAGAGATGAACCTGGGGGCTATTAAATTATTTTACAAATACCTACAATATGGGGGATAGTAATAATAATGTATTACTTTCCCTTTAACTACATACTTTAACTATGTTATTTTAACAACAAACACCTTGTGCTTTTTGTTTTCCATATGGTTTATAGTTTCAGATCTACTTTAGTCTTCTCCGTCTGCCACTCAAACCCTCTCCCCTCCCACCTTTTACATAGTGTGCCCTTTTCTTTTTGCTCCCTCCCACCTTATCACAATTAATATAAATACCAGTGCTCTTTTCCAACAGACCCTTTAAAACGGGCAACGCTGTCCGAAACGGCTAGTTTACAATGTTACTAAAAACGAATAAGGTGCTGTATAAAATAACATGGCAGTTGGTGGATTTTCTCTCTGCCACGACCTGTGTCTCAGTCGTACAGATCAGCAGCTTCTTATTAACATAGTGCTTCCAAGATCTGATTGCCTTGTTTGGTCAAATTGCTGATTCAACATCAAAGGAAGCATTTTAAAAGAAATTAATTGTTCACTGTCTCAAATCTAAATGTACAAACTATGTAAACATAAGTGAAACCTATTCATGGGGCATTGTAGCAGCTTTAGCTGCAGAAATGTACAAAACAAATTCAGGTTATTTTTGTGACGGAAACCCGTCACTGGAAGTCCTGGGTGTGACCTTATATCTTCGTACGAAAGTTTCATTTGGGTCATGTTTGTATAAATTAATTCTCATTTTCCTTATTTACTGAAGTGTATTTTTCTATTATGTAAATTTTACAGATTTTTTCCAATATGAACTGTATATTGTGTTACAATTCCAAGGAAGATGTTGGCTCTACCAAATTTATTGTCTATAAAATTATCTCCAGTCACTGTCAGTCCTCACTTTCCCTTTTTCCAAAAATGTTGCTATAGTTATTAAATAGCGCAGCTAAACAAAATATGTTGATGGTGGAGAAATGTTGTTATAATAATATTATTATGATTATATTATTAATATTATTAGTAGTAGTACATACAGACGATAAATTATCCAGCTCTGTATGGGAAAAAATACACTAAATGCTAATAACGGGAAATAGCATTTGCCATACTTGTTGCCACTGTTATATCTATAATAAACTAGGTAATATATTATTGATTACAAACATATTAAGATCTCTAATCATCATAACGCATTGATACAAAGTTGATTTAGCAGACCATGATCCAAATCCAAATATTTATGTTTTCTCTCCATCGCTACTATTTTGCAGTTAGGATTTCTACCTTAAATCAATTAATGTATCAAAAATATTTCTGTTTATAAAAACAAATTCACATTAATTTGTACGACCATATTTACTGATATTAAAGAACACTGCATTTTTAACAACATGTCATACACTAACACAAATTCTATATATGTAAATATTATTTTTTAAATATAGTATACATGTCATTTTGCGTGCATTAGGCATCAGTTGAAGACATTTTCTTTGTAGATCTTCATATTATAACTAAGGATATGAGAAAGTCTTCGCCGTGTTCCAGAGGGAAATTTCACGAAAACCACGTTCTTATCTGCTTTTTCACAGGAAAATCCGCTTTAAAACTAGCGATTAAAATTTTCACATGTTTTGCCCATTTGCCAAAACCTTTCACCATTTTTTTAATGGCTAAAAAGTTTCCGTCCATTGATTTACGTTGTTTTCGCACTTCCGCTATAAAAATGTGACATTTTCGCTGAAGGCAGACAAAATAGAAGCAGCTACCAAGCGAGATAGACGTGCTGTGCTGTTCTCTTGTGATATTTTGCAAAAAGTGAGGCAGGAGAGGCTCATAGTGATAGCAGTCACTATGAGCCTCTCCTGCCTCACTTTTTGCAAAATATCAACCGGAAGGACACTTATTATGTGTCCAATGAGTCTCAGGAGGAGGAGGAAGTGACTAGCAGCACTGAACCAATGCTGTTCAGTCCCCCTAAATTACCCCAAGGGATCTTGGTGAATTTAATAAGAAGGGAGGGAGAAAAGGGAATGGAAAGGAAGGGAGAAAAGGGAATGGAAAGGAAGGGAGAAAAGGGAATGAGAAGGAAGGGAGAAAAGGGTAGTACTAGTGAGAGCAGGACAGGTCAGATGCCTGTGCCTGCTGCAAGACGTGCTGCCCCTGCTGCCAGTGCCACCATTTCTGATCCTGCAGCCACTAGTGTTGTACCTGTTGCTAGTACTGAACCTGCTGCAAGTGCTGAACCTGCTGCCACCAATACTTTGACTGTTGCTAGTGTTTCTTGTAATACTCGGGGTGTGGGAAGGAGAAAATGATGCCAAGTGTGACATTAGGGGACCCTCTGTCACATTGCTCATCACCTCCTCCAAGCAGCAGAGAGATGTCTGGAATAGAGCAGCAGCACGTAGGGACTAGTGGTGGTGGTGGTGCTGGAGAAGCTGGGGTGGAAGAGACATAGGTAGCCTTTTTATCAGAAACTGAGAAGGAATGGGAGACAGGGATGAGGATGGGCATCACCACCACCACCAGCAATGAGCTTTTGGAATTTGCGGAAATTGCAACTGGTCTAATTCCTGCTGCTGCTGAGATGAAAGGGCAGCAGGGTGCTGATGAGCAGGTTAGTGTACCACAGACCACCGTGGACACAGTGGGAATGGGGTCAACAAGTAATGTGGGACTAGGACAGGTTCAACTTGCCAGCGCCAGCAATACTACTGGTCCTAGTTGTAGTGGTAAATCTAAGGCAGTAGCAGAAACATTATCTGCTGCCACAGAAAGTAAAGGGGAATGCAGAGGACAAGAAGAAAGAGGCCATTCTTCTCCACCTGTTCCCTATCCCTCCCCCCAGACGTCATGGGTGTGGGAGTATTATTCTCTTCCAGCAGGCACAGTGCAGTCATCATCAACAATGGTACAGTGCAAAATTTGTGACAAGTTAGTAAAAAGGGGAAAGGAGGGAACACACCTTGGCACAACCTCCCTGATAACACACATGAAACACAGACACCATGACATTAATGTCAAACATGTTAAAGACAAACACCCATTACAGAAAACTAGCACCGCTGTTACTGTACCCCCCTGACTCCCCAGAAAGGTGGAGATCAAAGAGGAGGAAGAATAAAGAAACCCAGACAGACACTGGAAGTTCCATGATGAGTGAGACAACTAGTTCACCATTACCATCATCTTCTTCCTCTAGGGTAACAAGTACATCTCCTGCCAATCCACCTCGTTCATCGTTACCTCCCCCGCCAAATGATAGGCACTCTGTTAATGTTAGGATATGGCAGTTCATCTCTACCCATTGCACACTGTGTGGTGCATTGACCCCACATGCCAGTATGGTGGAGGAGAATTGATACCAGGTCATCAGGTGGCATCTGAGGAGATTCCATCCCACAGAATATGGTAGGATTCTGGCAGGGAGGGTCCATCATTACTATTAAACTCTCAGCAAGATGTCATGTGTCCTTATCACAGTCTGGACAAGGGGTACAGTGACAGCGGTGGTACTTGGTTTCGGGTGTCATGGTGCTTGGATACAGCTGTGCCCCCAGATGTTATCTACCACACGCACACTTTGCACATTGCAGTTTCTGATGGAAGCCACAGTTCCTGCTCTCAAGGGAAATTTTTTCTTCTAATAAGAACACACCCATTATGATTTTGGAGGAGGGGCAGGTGGAGAAAATTTAATGGCCAGCTTGTTCTTTTCTCCACATATACTGGGGGCTACTTATTCTGCTGCTACTGTCTCAGAAACATCACTGTAGATAGTCGCGGCAAGTGGAAACTTCATCATCCATCTTCCATGTTACTGATATTGTTGATCCCATTCCCTTTCAGCCGCCTAATCATCCTGCTGCTTAAACAACTCAGCAGCAGCAGTACGAACAGCAGTTGCAACTAAGGACTCAGGAGGACATTGGACAGTGGCCACTGGTCAACATGACCTGCTGGCATTAGGCTAGTAGGGCATTTTTATTTTTCTCTCAGGGCTTGTGTTTTAAAAAAAAATAAAATAAAAAAATAAATAATTAAATAAAAGCTAGTCCTATAAAAAAAAAAAATTTGGGGGGGGGGGGTGTTTGTTTCTAACATGCCTGTCCTACAAATCAATATTTCCATAGGGCTTGGGTCTCTAATAAGTTTAAGTCCTGCAAAGGCCTCCGACAACAAATCAAACAGATCATCCTCTACAAAATACTCTGTCAAGTCAAGTATCAGTCAATCCTAGTGGCAGCTTATGTCAAGGGGTTCCTGTCTCTGTCACTTTACATACACATTTCTTATTTTATTTTATTAATTTATTTTTTTATTAACTGTCCCCCCAATAGCAGTCAAGAAGCCCCCCCAAAATATTCCCTGTTCAAATGATTCATTCATTTACCAACACAGGCACCCTCCTCAGACCCTTTTATACCATGTCTTAGGTTTTTACTTTATTTTATTTTATTTTATTTTATTTAGGATTTCTTTTTTATTAAGTGCCCCACAATCCCAGTAACCAACCCCTCAAAAATCATCCCCTCTTCAACTGATTCTTTCCCCACATCCCACCAACACAGGCACCTTCATGCCCCTTTTATACTCTGCCTTTGGGAAATAAAATATTATTTGTAATGTGTTGTGTGTAACTTCTATTTTCCCATTGATTTCAATGGGCGAAAAAAGCAGAAAAAAACTGAAAATTGGCACTTTTCTCTGGAAATTTTTAGCTAAGCAGAAAGTGCCATTTTTCGCTGATTTCAGTTTGAGGCGGAACGTTTCGCCCATCCCTAACTAAGTATAACTTGGTGCAGATTAACCTTTTGAGTGCCAGAGTGATATATAACTATTAAAACAAATAGAAAGTTTTGATTTATATATAGGAGGAAGGAATCCACTTTCCTCCCCTATTTCTTACAAACTACATCTGTGCTAACATCCAACAAAAATGTTGAAGGTTTCCTTTACAGTTTTCCTTTTTCAATTAAATTATTTTATTGAATTGTTTTTAAAAAATCAGATTCTCTGATTTATCTGTGTCAAACACATGATAAAATCTGTGCATGTATTACACTTTAACTGCATTCAGAATTTGTGTAAATGTTGTGTAAATGTCTATATAGATGTAAGAAAATAAACTAGTATTTGAAATATTATCATTATTAAAGACCCAGTTTTCACTAGTGATATAATTTGCTATATTTTCAAGTAATTGCTGTTTAATATTAATAACTCTTATTGTAATAAAAAGTTTTGCTTTTTTATTAGCTTAAATCAGTAAGAGCACATACTAAAAATTACAGTAAATATTTAATTGATTCATTTCAAATGTGTATTCATTTATTTTTTATTTACTTATATTATTGAAACAACTGATTATTTTTATACCTAGATCCGTGTGGATCAAACGTTAGTAAAAACTGATAATCATGGGAGTAGACAGTGGAACTGTCCAAAGACAATACATGTTTATTACTATAAGCTAGATATTAAATTTACAGTAAGCCTCCTGTTTGACTTTACATATTCTGCATTATATGTACATTTGAATTTCCTATACTTCTTATTATTTTATATTTTCCATCATCACTTTTCCTCGCTTTTCCCCCGCTAACAGTGAGTTTTCTGAATCTGTTTCTAGAGAGATTTCTATCAGGGACTTTGAAAGCAGAGAGAGCGATATAATGTGTAAACATGCAAAGTAAAATTTGACTTTACATATTATTCACACGCAATTAAAAAGGAGGTGACTGTCACTTTAACATGAATTGGTAGAATATAAAATTACTGGGGAATAAAATAAACATCCATAAATCTGTACAACAGTGTCTAAGGTTTGTCTTATTCTATGTAGACTTTATATCAGAATCCAGATGACGATCTGAAGACAGGAGACAGAGTAAAAGTGATACATTTATTGACTTAGTAGCTTTAGAGTGCAAGCTTTGAAGACAATTTTAATGTCTTTGTCAGACATGTTTAGAATGAACTCTGAATACACAATACATGACAGGTTACACACTTGTGAAAATTATTATTCCATGTAAATTCCACTGGAGGTGAATCTCTTATCACCAGCGTCTATCTCCCTGAACTTCAGTCTCTATAGAGATTTCTGTCAGGACTGTGACAGTAGGTACCGTGGAACAATGTAACACTATCCCTGCAGCAGAAAACATTAACTACATCTTACAGAGCACTCAGTGCTGCAGGGTTAGTGTTACATTGTATCACTATGTCTGCTTTCACTGTCCCTTATAGAAAGATCCCTGGAAACAGATTCAGTAACCTCCTTGTCAGTGTCACAAATGTGTAAAGAAATAGACAAAGAGGAAAAGTATTATAATGTATAGCAAATTGACTTTATTTATTATGTTAATTCAGATTGTGTAAAGTAAAAAAAAGAAGATGACAAGTGCAGCAGAATATTCCATCCCTCAGCCTGCTGAAAAACAGCACGAGCAACATCATACATATCAGGTTCTATGTATATATACTGATACACTTACACCTACATCTGTGACTGTCAGAACATGCTATTGCATATACAGGCACCTTGTATTTACCATAAGGATTAAACATCTGCATTGTTCTAGCACTGTAATAATGTGTAATAATGTGTAATAATATGTAAGAGTGTAAAATAATATGTAAGAGTGTGTAAGCATTTGAATTAATGTGTAAAAGTGTATAAGAATAATGTGTAAAAATGTTTAAGAGTCATGTGACACACAAGTCTATAATACCCAGTGATACTGAGCTGTACTGTATACACAGGATCAGTTTCCTCTGTTTGTCCTGTTATCGGAGACAGCAGATATAACCTGACAAGCAGCTGGTTTATATGGACTTAGAGTTCTAATATGGCCTCTTTGCAGCAATAGTATGAATACAGACTTTACCTAATAGAGATGAGCATCAGATTACAAAGAGTGTGAAGGTAAAACAACTTAATATCATTTCTATCTCCCAAATTACTAGCTGGCTCTTCAGCTATTGAGAGCTACAAGCCCCACCATCACCAACCAGCTAAAGGTCCCACCAGGGTATATAATTTCCAATGTGAATTTTTACTAATAATACTTACAACACAGGTCAGGATCAGATTTAGTATAGGGTAAAGAAGGATCCAGCTGCATTAACAAAACAATGTACTAAAATAAAAACATGCTTGGTAAATAATTGTGGACTCACCGGTGATCATTCTGGATAGATTCATGTGCTGATCCAGTCTGTATATGGTGCTGTGCGTCCTCTACTATAGATGAGATGTTCCTTATACACGAACCTGACAAATCCTATTAATATTGTGAGGACATGCTCTCTGGCAACATGTGCCTCTTAATCAAATATCTCCTTATAATATATACTGTTCCCTCTACAAAACAGTCTTTCTGCTGATTCTCATGAGAACGCTGGAAAAAGTTTAATCTCCTGACATTCACTCACCTGAGAAACTCAGTAGAACATTTCTTAACTCTATGATTGTTTTTTCTTCCTTCATGTCTGAAACTTTTAGTTAATTTTGTAGCAACTGCAAACTTTGTGTATTTTGGGTAAATTTTAACTTGAAAAATGTGGCAAATACTGAGATGATATCTCATGGTGATTTTACACTACAAAAAATCTGTGGTCACAAAACCGATACAGATTTAAAAAGCAGATGAGCTATTAGCTGTGTCACAACTTAAAATAAGCGTAACAGAAAATACAGTGTGCCAACTGTCTGTTAAGGTTTGGCTGAGTTGCTCTAACTGTGCCTATTGATTCTGCCATCTGAGCTAAACTAGTGCTCTGTTATCCATTGTTGCTGCCTTCTGAGTTCCTGAGTCAGGCAATCAGCTGACCTCTCTGATTACTCACCTGACTGTTTTCAGCCAACCCTCCCAGGGTATTTAAAGCAGCTTGGCTCACTTCCCCATTGTCCTTGTGTTTGTTGCTGACCTTATTCCTGACTGGTGTGGAGTCTACTGAGCTCCTGTTTATCCGTGTATGACCTGGCTTCCTCTGACGACCCTTCTGGGTCCTGACCCACTGGCTTGTTCCTGACATTGCGGAATTCTGTGCTCCTGACTCTGGCTTGGCTGAGTACCTGTCCTGGTTCCTGACCCCGGCTTGTCATTTGGTTTATGCTCCTGGATCAGGATTATGCTTTATTTTTTGTTACTTTAATAAAGGTGTTTTGCATTTTATTTTTTTTCTGTCTGTCTGGTTCCTGGTCCATAACAGTACACAAGGACCATGAATTCAGAAGTTGAAGGCAATCCAGCGAAAAATTGTTTCAGGCTGGAGCAGGTAGACCAGCGCATAGACCAGTTTGCGTTAGCCCTCTATCACGGTGCCCGTGATTTGCTGCAGTTACTTGTCTGTCACCAGTAGGGGGCTTCTATTGGCTGTCTGCAGATAGCCCGCCTCTTATTGACTATTTAAACCTGGATTGGGCACCCTTTGAGTGCCCTTTCGTGTTGTTTCTGACCTTCTTGCTATCACTATGCTAGTGATAGCTGGGCCTCTGTTCCAGAGTTCCTGATCTCATGTGTTCCTGAGTTCCTGATCTCTACTGTTCCAGTGTTTCCTGCATGCTGAAGTACTTCCAGTCCTGGTTCCGGCCTAGTCTCTGGTGTTGCAGTTCCTGCTGAACTTCTCTGCTGTTTTCTGACCTGACTGATCGTTGCTGGTTCCTGTCATCTCATCACCTGTCTTCAGTATCCTGGCGACCTTCTGCCTGGTCGCGTTGGTGACATTGCTACAATTCCGTGTTGGTCCCAGCGTGCGGACGCTGGTTTGCTCCCAAGCCTTGCGGCTATACAAACTCGCTTGTTACACCAGTGTGCGGTCACTGGTTTGCTCCAAAGCCTATCAGCTATACAAATCTGTGTTGGTCCCAGCGTGCGGACGCTGGTTTGCTCCTAAGCCTTGCGGCTATACTAACTCGCTTGTTACACCAGTGTGCGGTCACTGGTTTGCTCCAAAGCCTATCAGCTATACAAATCTGTGTTGGTCCCAGCGTGCGGACGCTGGTTTGCTCCTAAGCCTTGCGGCTATACAAACTCGCTTGTTACACCAGTGTGCGGTCACTGGTTTGCTCCAAAGCCTATCAGCTATACAATTCTGTGTTGGTCCCAGCGTGCGGACGCTGGTTTGCTCCTAAGCCTTGCGGCTATACAAACTCACTTGTTACACCAGTGTGCGGTCACTGGTTTGCTCCAAAGCCTTTCAGCTATACAAATCTGTGTTGGTCCCAGCGTGCGGACGCTGGTTTGCTCCTAAGCCTTGCGGCTATACAAACTCGCTTGTTACGCCAGTGTGCGGTCACTGGTTTGCTCCAAAGCCTATCAGCTATACTAATCTGTGTTGGTCCCAGCGTGCGGACGCTGGTTTGCTCCTAAGCCTTGCGGCTATACTACTCGCTTGTTACTCCAGTGTGCGGTCACTGGTTTGCTCGCTAAGCCTAACGGCTATACTATTCAGTGTTGTTTCCAGCGTGCGGACGCTGGTTTGCTCCAAAGCCTTGCTGCTTAACGATTCTGCTAATTTGCCAGTTCCATCTGACTGCTGCTATTATCTCTGGGCTGCCCTGCCCGGTATTGGTAAGGCCGGTAGAACCTTTTACCACATTCCATCTGAGGTTGCCTTACCCGGTATTGGCAGGGCCGGTAGAGCCTACATTGTGTATCTATTGAGGCTGCCTTGCCCGGTAATTTGGTAAGGCCGGTAAAACCGTTATGCTATTCCATCTGCAGGTTGCCTTACCCGGTATTGGCAAGGCCGGTAGAGCCTAAAGACTGTCCTGTCCGGTATATTGACAGGACCGGTAGAGTCTGCCTTCTGTCTGTGCTATATTCTGTATATATATATATGTATGTTATTGCCATTCTAAGTTATCATTTATTATTTCAATAAAATTTATTTTTTTTTTTACCTAAAACTTGTGTCTGAGAGTCATAATAAACCGAGACAGTACGAAAGGGCCATGACCTCAGACAGCAAGGGTCACGGTAACGCACAGAATATCCATTGGAGGATGGATGTGCTCGAGCAATGTTTGGATCAGTTGACAGTTGCAATTCAAACGATCCTTGAACGCACGGTACCTGCTGACCAATCTAGCTCTAGCCCGGTGGTCTCGCCAAGTCAGACACCGGAAAGTGATACCAGACCCCTAGGGGGTACTGCTAAAGGGTTAACGGCTTCTGCACCCTTGCCGCTAAGATATGATGGTGACCCTAGTCTCTGCAGAGGGTTCATCAATCAACTCGAAATCTTTATGGAATTGACGGCACACGCATTTCCCAATGATCGTAGTAAAGTGGGGTTCACGATATCACTGCTCACTGGCAGAGCATTGGCCTGGGCTAACCCCTTGTGGGAGAATGCTAAACCTTGTACTAAGAACTTTAGTGAATTTGTGCGTTCCTTTCGAAGAGTGTTTGAGCCTCCTGGTAGAACCACCTCTGCTGCCAAACGCCTTATGGAGATACAACAGGGCAGGTGTACAGTGGGCGACTATGCCATCGAATTCCGCACATTGGCAGCAGAGGTAGGTTGGAATAACGAGGCATTATTGGCAGCCTTCTCTCAAGGCCTGAATGACCACATTAAAGACGAAATCGCTGCTAAAGATCTACCTATTGATCTAGATGATTACATTGAGTATGTTATGATAATTGACTCCAGAATACGTGAGAGATCAATTGCCAGAGATCGTAAGTTACGGTCAAAAAATAATGAGCCTAGTAGCATGTTTTGCCCACCCATCCCTCCCTTGGCATTGAAGTCTAGTGAACCAGTACGGGAAACAAGTGAACCTATGGAAATAGGCTTCACTAGACTATCCAAGGCAGAGAGACTATATCGCAAAAAACAAGGGTTATGTTTATACTGCGGTAAAAAAGGGCACTTGCTAAATTCCTGTCCGGTACGTCCGGGAAACGCACACACCTAGGGTATCTTGGGGGACAGGCCCTAGGTGGTGTACAATCGTCCCCAGTGTCGGGCATAATGAAACCCACCATACAGGTGGTATTGTCTTGGGCACAACGCTCTGTGGAGGTTTTGGCCTTGGTTGACTCCGGTGCAGCAGGGTATTTTATGGATAATACCTTTGCTGAATTGCACGGAGTTCCACGCATTGAAAGAGAAAACCCCTTGACTATTGAAGCGATTGATGGTAGACCCTTAGAACCGCCTCAGGTTATATTTGAAACTATGCCATTGTCTATGACTATTGGGGCACTTCACAGAGAAGAGCAGCAGTTTCAACTGATTAATTCCCCGCACCATGCGGTGATATTGGGATTTCCGTGGTTACAGTTACATAACCCACAATTCGATTGGAAAAAGTGTGAAATTGCTGCTTGGTCCCAGTTTTGTATGGACAAGTGCGTCATCCAGCCTATTAAGGTCATGTGCACCTCCTCTGCTATGCCGGATGTGTACCAACAGTTTGGCGATGTTTTTAGCAAAGGAGAGGCTAGTATGCTACCCCAGCATAGACCTTATGATTGTTGCATTGAATTGCAGCCTGGTGCAGTACCTCCGAAAGGACGCACTTATCCATTATCTTGTGATGAAAATAAGGCTATGGAGGATTACATTTCTGATGCCCTTGCTAGAGGGATCATACATAAATCTACCTCTCCAGCTGGGGCTGGGTTCTTTTTTGTAAAAAAGAAAAATGGCGAATTAAGACCATGCATTGACTACCGGGGCTTGAATAAACTAATGGCTAAAAACGCATACCCAATACCACTCATCACCGAGCTTTTTGACAGGCTTAAGGGCGCTTCGATATTTACCAAGTTGGACCTACGGGCCGCTTACAATCTGGTTCGCATTCGAGCAGGTGATGAGTGGAAAACTGCCTTTAATACTCGAGCTGGGCACTACGAGTATCTAGTAATGCCTTTTGGGCTGTGTAATGCACCCGCAGTTTTCCAGGAACTGATAAATGATGTTCTGAGAGATATGTTACAGACATGTGTTGTGGTGTACCTCGACGATATACTGATTTACTCCCAAAACATGGCACAGCACATCAAAGATGTATCCGCAGTATTGCTACGACTCCGTGAGAACAAATTATTTTGTAAAATGGAAAAATGTGAGTTTCATAGAACCAGTGTGCCATTCTTGGGGTTCATAATTGGCAATGATGGCATTGCCATGGACAAAGAAAAGTTGTCAGCTGTCCTACAATGGCCAAAACCCAAGGGTCTTAAAGCCATACAGCGTTTCCTGGGTTTCGCTAATTATTATAGGAGGTTTATTAAGAACTTTTCTTCCATTGTCAAACCTCTGTCCGATCTTACGCACAAGGGTGCTAATCCTTCTTGTTGGCCGGTATCTGCTGAGAAAGCCTTTGAGGATTTGAAGCTGGCATTTGCTGCGGCTCCTGTGTTATCCCACCCCAATCCTTTACTTCCATTTACGTTAGAGGTTGATGCCTCAGATATTGGGGTCGGGGCAGTACTTTCGCAGCGACACGAGAAAGGTGGAACTCTCAGACCTTGTGGGTTTTTCTCTAAAAAGTTGACTGTCACTCAAAGCCACTATGAGATAGGTGACAGAGAATTATTGGCCATTATCCTTGCTCTTAAGGAATGGCGTCATTTGCTTGAAGGTACTAAGAATCCTGTCTTAATCCTAACAGATCATAAGAATCTGACCTATCTCTCGGAGGCCAAGAGATTGTCCTCTCGTCAGGCCAGGTGGGCACTGTTCCTGTCTCGATTTAATTTCATTGTATCATATTTGCCAGGGTCAAAAAATATCAGGGCTGATGCACTGTCAAGACAATTTGAGGCCGACAGTGACAGAGTGGAAGCACCAGCTCCTATCATCCAACCTGATAGAATACTGGCTACTATACGCACGAGTATCACTTCTCCTCTAGGGGAGGAGATCCTGGCCTCTCAGGGGTCCGCTCCCCATGAAACCCCAGTGGGCAAATGTTTTGTCGCTGAATCATTTCGTACTAGGCTGCTCGAAACCTACCATTCCTCTAAGGCTGCGGGACATATTGGTAGAGACCAATTGTTATGGTCCCTTTCTCAGTTATTTTGGTGGCCTTCCATGAGAAACGATTGTGCCAAATTTACGAATGCCTGTGCCACCTGCGCCCGCGCTAAGACCCCGAGACATCTCCCTGTGGGCTTGCTTCAACCGGTGCCTAATGGCGAACGCCCCTGGTCTCATGTTTCCATTGATTTTATGGGAGAGTTGCCTATGTCGAAGGGGTACTCCTTTATATTCATGGTGGTGGACAGGTTTTCTAAAATGGCTCATTTCGTGCCCCTCCGTGGTCTTCCTTCAGCGAAGGAATTGGCAATGGTGTTCGCCAGAGAAGTATTCCGGTTGCATGGAGTGCCTAGGGTACTGGTGTCTGACAGGGGGAGCCAGTTTGTGTCTAGATTTTGGAGGGCATTTTGCCAACAGATGGGCATACAGCTGTCCTTCTCCTCTGCCTACCATCCCCAGACCAATGGAGCCGCTGAACGAGCTAATCAGGGCTTGGAACAATTTCTCCGTTGTTTCGTTACTGACCATCATGATAATTGGTCCGACTTGTTGCCTTGGGCAGAGTTCGCCAGGAACTGTGCGGTCAATTCTTCATCTGGGAGCTCTCCGTTTCTGATTAATTATGGGTTCCAGCCCTGTTTGCTTCCAGACTCATTTCAGACGCAACAGATTCCAGCTCTGGATGAGCATATCGAGCAACTCCGTTCCACATGGGCACAAGTTCAGAGGGCACTTGGTCAGTCATTTCAGCGTCATCAGCGCCATGCTAATCGCAGAAGGCTTCCAGCGGTTTCCTTTCAGGTTGGGGATAGAGTATGGCTTTCCTCCAGAAATCTCAAGCTGCAGGTTCCGTCTAATAAGTTGGCTCCTCGGTTTATTGGTCCATACAGAGTTATTCGCAAAATTAACCCTGTCTCCTATGCACTAGACCTACCTGCATCCATGCGTATCCATAATGTGTTCCATGTGTCCCTTCTTAAGCCTCTGGTTTGCAATCGCTATACTACCACACCTGTGGTGCCAGGACCTGTTGAGGTCGAGGGCCAGGAGGAGTACGAGGTTCAGAGCATTATTGATTCCCGTAGGCTTAGAGGAAGGGTACAGTACCTGGTACATTGGAAAGGGTATGGTCCTGAGGATCGGTCATGGGTGGATAGTACGGACCTTCATGCACCTAGGTTAACTAGGGCCTTTCATGCCAATTACCCGCAGAAACCTAAACCCTATTCTAGGAGAGGGGGTCTTTGAAAGGGGGGTACTATCACGGTGCCCGTGATTTGCTGCAGTTACTTGTCTGTCACCAGTAGGGGGCTTCTATTGGCTGTCTGCAGATAGCCCGCCTCTTATTGACTATTTAAACCTGGATTGGGCACCCTTTGAGTGCCCTTTCGTGTTGTTTCTGACCTTCTTGCTATCACTATGCTAGTGATAGCTGGGCCTCTGTTCCAGAGTTCCTGATCTCATGTGTTCCTGAGTTCCTGATCTCTACTGTTCCAGTGTTTCCTGCATGCTGAAGTACTTCCAGTCCTGGTTCCGGCCTAGTCTCTGGTGTTGCAGTTCCTGCTGAACTTCTCTGCTGTTTTCTGACCTGACTGATCGTTGCTGGTTCCTGTCATCTCATCACCTGTCTTCAGTATCCTGGCGACCTTCTGCCTGGTCGCGTTGGTGACATTGCTACAATTCCGTGTTGGTCCCAGTGTGCGGACGCTGGTTTGCTCCCAAGCCTTGCGGCTATACTAACTCGCTTGTTACACCAGTGTGCGGTCACTGGTTTGCTCCAAAGCCTATCAGCTATACAAATCTGTGTTGGTCCCAGCGTGCGGACGCTGGTTTGCTCCTAAGCCTTGCGGCTATACAAACTCGCTTGTTACACCAGTGTGCGGTCACTGGTTTGCTCCAAAGCCTATCAGCTATACAATTCTGTGTTGGTCCCAGCGTGCGGACGCTGGTTTGCTCCTAAGCCTTGCGGCTATACAAACTCACTTGTTACACCAGTGTGCGGTCACTGGTTTGCTCCAAAGCCTTTCAGCTATACAAATCTGTGTTGGTCCCAGCGTGCGGACGCTGGTTTGCTCCTAAGCCTTGCGGCTATACAAACTCGCTTGTTACGCCAGTGTGCGGTCACTGGTTTGCTCCAAAGCCTATCAGCTATACTAATCTGTGTTGGTCCCAGCGTGCGGACGCTGGTTTGCTCCTAAGCCTTGCGGCTATACTACTCGCTTGTTACTCCAGTGTGCGGTCACTGGTTTGCTCGCTAAGCCTAACGGCTATACTATTCAGTGTTGTTTCCAGCGTGCGGACGCTGGTTTGCTCCAAAGCCTTGCTGCTTAACGATTCTGCTAATTTGCCAGTTCCATCTGACTGCTGCTATTATCTCTGGGCTGCCCTGCCCGGTATTGGTAAGGCCGGTAGAACCTTTTACCACATTCCATCTGAGGTTGCCTTACCCGGTATTGGCAGGGCCGGTAGAGCCTACATTGTGTATCTATTGAGGCTGCCTTGCCCGGTAATTTGGTAAGGCCGGTAAAACCGTTATGCTATTCCATCTGCAGGTTGCCTTACCCGGTATTGGCAAGGCCGGTAGAGCCTAAAGACTGTCCTGTCCGGTATATTGACAGGACCGGTAGAGTCTGCCTTCTGTCTGTGCTATATTCTGTATATATATATATGTATGTTATTGCCATCCTAAGTTATCATTTATTATTTCAATAAAATTGATTTTTTTTTTACCTAAAACTTGTGTCTGAGAGTCATAATAAACCGTGACACCCTCCAGACTTTGTTGCTCCGTACTGCGCATCTGGCTCCACTAGCTTAGCAATCCCAGGCGCAGTCTGTCCCTATAGCTGCTGCCGCCCCTGCTCCGGCTGTCAATAATGATTCCAATGTTGCGAGAGGCATGACTGGGTCCACCCCTCTTCCCCAGCATTATGGGGGTGACCCTAACCAGTGCAGAGGTCTCCTGAACCAGGTTGGTATCTATCTGGAGCTTGTCTATTCATCTCCTTGGTTGCGTGATTTGAGGTCACTACAACCAAGTGGTTCAAGGGCATGAGGTGGCATCAGTGCATGAAATAAATCTCGTTCTCACCCTCAGAGGCATGTGGCAGAGCGGTGCCATGCTGCAGATACAGTTCCAGGGCAAGATATGGGGGAAAAGGGGTAGGGTTTCCCAAGGATCCCCTAAATAGGTCAAAGGCCATAAATAAACTGTGACCTCTTTAATTTGCCACTTACGTATGTGCCTCATTATTTTGGTGTGTTGTGTCAGTTATTTGGTTCAAATTGTTGTGTGGAGGTATCGGGTTAGGAGAGGATGAATAGACAAACAAGACAACATAACAGATATGTACAAATCAAAACAGTGAAGAGCGGGTCCTGGCTGTGTGAACTTACAGTATAAATGAAGTAGTGGGAAGGGAGGTGATAGAGGGGTTTCATAAATAGATCAACCAACTGGAAGGTAGATATGGGTGCACAGAGCAAATAATTTGTTGGGATACAGTGGAGTGAGACAGGAAGATGCTGTAAGTTTTGGGGAGTAAACTAAAGAGAGGAGTCTGTAGAAAGCATGAAGGTTGAGAAGCTGAGAGTCTGAGAACATGGAGCAGTGAGTTCCAGAGATAGGGGTGGCTCCTAAAAAGTCTTAGCGACTTAAGAGAGAGAAAGTTATAAAGAAGGAGGGAAGTAGGAGATTGCTGATAGAGAGTAAAGTGTGATTAGGTAAATATATGGTTGGGGATGTATGGGGGGCACATTTGTGAAAGACAAGGTAAGTTGGTGTTAGTGTTTTATTTTTGATGCTGATAGAGGCTATTGGTAGCCAGTGTAGGGCTTGGCAGAGTGGGACAGCAGAAACAGGGTGATTAATGAGATGAGTGTGCCTGGCAGCAGCATTCTGAATAGGCTGGAGTACTAAGAGGTTTCAGCTATCATGGAGTGATATGATGAGATAGTATAGAACAATATGTATTGGAGATGTTCCATGGATAAAAGCAATAGAACTTTGTGTGGGAATGAATGAGAAGTCAGATCAAAGGTGACACAAAGCAGTGGAGCAAGGATGTTGGCATTGACATTAAAAGAGAAATCTGCTATAACAGCAGTGCTAAGAGGAGGAAATATTAATATATATATATATATATATAAATTTAAATAGAAAAAAATGGGAGTGCGCTAGTATACATAAAAATAATCTAATTTAATACAAATGATAAAAAATGACATGAGATATATAAAATAACATATAACTACACAAAGTGTCTCTCTGATGACACTAAAATAGAAAAAATAGTGAATTCACTGAAAACAATATATAAAAGCAGTTCGCCCTGAATATTACTGATCACCTTCTGACCCCTGTGTGCTGGGGTGTAACAAATCTATACCCTCAAATGATTCCAAGAGGTCAGGTGTTGTCAGTAATCAGGGCCGGATTTGTAATTAGGCAGAGGGGTGCCCTCAGAGGGGCGCCTGTCATTTGGATCCCCCACTTGGTGCCCGCGGCCCACAACAACATGGTGAGGTCTCAGTCTGTGCCTTCTTCGGCACAGACCTGTAGCTGCTGCGCTTCCTCATTGGCTCTTTAGTAATGCAGAGCGCTGGGAGATGACATCATCTCCCAGCGCTCTGCATTACTGCAGAGAAGACGGCGCGGGAGCTCCAGTAGTTGCAGCTCTGTGCAGAAGGAAGAGGCACAGACAGACCTCTTCTCTCCAGGGTAGGAAACTGACATGGGGGGCAATATGGAGATGATGGGGGCACTGTGAGGGGCAATATGGAGATGATCATGAGGGCAATATGAGGGGCAATATGGAAATGATCATGGGGGCAATGTGAAGGTCTATATGGAATGATCATGGGGGCAATGTGAAGGGCAATATGGAGATGATCATGGAAGCAATGTGAGGGGATATGGAGATGATCATGGGGGCACTGTGAGAGGCAATATGGAGATGATCATGGGGGCAATATGGAGATGATGGGGGGCCATATGGAGGTGATGGGGGGCTAGTTGGAGATGATGGGGGGGAAGTTGGAGCTGATGAGGGCAATGTGGAGATAATGGGGGCAATGTGAGGGCAATATGGAGCTGATAGGGGGCAATGTGGAGATTAGGAGCATTGTGGAGATGGCAAATCAGGGGGGGGGCTTCAGATTTCTGTGTCTACAGCCTCCTGTGATGTAAATCCAGCCCTGTCCGTAATTATGTTGTTATTCCTCAACTTTTTTCATGGCTTCTCTCGCGACCTTAGGCAAGAGGTCCTAACAACTGACTTTTTCCTTCCACAACGGGTAGAAGCCTCAAGCTCTTGAGTGAACAAAGTCCATAACACCTCCTGTCCTTAAGTATAATTATGGTGATCCAATCCTACATGTTTTGCATCATTGCTAACACTTTCTATGGGATACATATTTTAACAAAGTTTTGTTGTTTAAAAAGTAAATCCTTTTGTAAAACCAATCAGTGATCACTTGTGACAAAACAGTTCCAGTCGTACAGAGTTGTTTTAATTAGATCAACGTCCTTTTTTATCCTGATAGCAAACATGATCTCTTTGTATCCATGCATATCTCCACAAACCCAATCGATCGTCCAGGGTTCAGGGCATAATAATCAACATCAAAATGTAATAATTAATGCACAAAAGGATTGAGCCTTGTGGTTTCCCAACGGAAAGAGGTAGGGAGAGCAAGTGGTGTTATTAAAACAGACAGGGAAAAAGCAGTCTGAAACATAGAACCAGGACAGGGCTGTGTCAAGGAGGCCAAAGAAGAGGAGGGTTTATAAGAGAAATGAATGTGCAACTGTGTAAATGTTGCTGGCATGTCATGAAAAATTACTATAAGGTTGTCACTGGATTTAGCTGTGAGCAAGTTACTGGTTCCTTTTGTTATTCTGGTTAGAGAAAATTTCAATTTTTTGTGAGAATTTTTCCTGAAAATTCACAAATGAAAAAAAATATCAATGCATTCTTCCTGCTAAAACGCTTTCTTAACAAATGTGGAGTATGGTTAGTAAAAAGATAATGATATCAATCTGGTCTTCAAATTGGCTGGTAAGAATTGGCTGGTAAGATCATGGAAAGTGAAGGTGGTGGACGGGTAGGGCACAGTAAGGAATCAAAAGTGGAGAAGAGATGTAGGGGACTGATAGAAAGATATTAGAAAAGGGAAATATGACTGTCTGGGAAGTGTGAGGGCAGAATTATAGGGACAGAGGATGAATTTCTAGTGCAGAAAGTCAGATTTTAAGTGTGATTTCCTCCAGTCTTGATCATCAGAGTGAGCTCTGCAGAGGTACCTTGTAATTTTTTTATGCTGTGGTTGAGGATTGCTGACCTGTGGGCACAATGGTAAGACAGGGGCTGCTTTATCAAGGCAAATGGTAAGGGGTGTTTGTACAGTTATGGTGGTTATGAGAGAGGAGAGAGTTTCAAGAGAGGCAGATAGTTGTTATATAATATTTTGCATATTCTGCACTAGTAGTAATTCTGTTCCTGCTTCCAGCACTTTCCAAAAGACAATTACTGAAAGAACAAGTCAATAGTTCAGGTTTTAAGTGGAGCTGAACAGGTCTAGTCCATCTTCTAATAACCCCAGAGGCCTGGTAGGACTTCCTCCTGATGCAATGTACTTTGATAAGCAATGAAATATGTCAGGGATGTGAATTATTTTAAATACATTATTTTACACATTCCCATAGTTACTGTGTCAATTGGTTTCTCCTGGTTGACCCAGAGTGGAAACTGGCTTAAAAATACAAAGGGTCTTTATTGTGCCCTTCAATTTATATTGGTTGAGTCACCTTGTTGAGTTTGTATTTACATGTGTTTATCTTGTGTTATCCTGATGGGGCATATACTGGTCACAAAGAGATCAGTGGCCCATGTGCAAATCTGACTGTGATGAAGACCCCAAAAAGTCCTGCTTTGAGACACTTTTACCCTCCACAGGCCCACACTATCACAGGAAATCTAGGTATTATGTGTGACCACTGCTGCAGATTATAGGATGGTGAAGATGGTGAGAGATGTACCCTCTTGTATGAAGCCCGTTCTGTTTTCTTTTCTATCTGCTAGTAGTGTTCCTTCTAGTTGTCTGGAAAATTCTAGAACTGACCATATTGTTTCTGGAATCCCCTTTTATAGATAGGATTAATCTACTGTACATAGACCCCAGTCATGTAAATGTCCAGACCGGCCTCCTCTTCACTTCCCTTTCACGCTCCTCAGTAACCTTTTGGTATTAATGAAAGCATGTCCACAAAACCTCAGATTCATATTCTGTAAAATCAGGTCAGGTTCTCAAGGTCATAGCTGGAGGAACATCTCCAAATCCCCATACAATGAGATGGCCCATATGGAGTTCTAAGCTTACAGTCCACTGGAGATCTCTCTAACATTCAGTAGGAAGGATTTTGCCCCCTGTGGTGTATTTGGTTTATTCTAGAGATTCTCCTCGTTTGTTTTGCACATATGGCCCTAGGAGAATATTTGTTTCTCACAGACGGCACATATGGAACTAGTATATTCCAATAATACACAGTAATAGCCTAACATGCTTAAAGGAATAGTAATACTTAAAATGTAAAAAAAATATGTTGTAGGGTTTATCCCCCTGAGTAAAACAAGAGTACTCCCACTGCTGAAAGGTGTTTCGTTCAAAAGTTATTAATTTTCAAAGTTGATTTTTTTAGGTGCGATATCACAGTGGCCTGAAATTGTACAGTGGCGCTGTTGCTACACCATCCTATGGAGATTTATGGTCCTGGGACCAGAGCTGTCCATAGGATCGTGTAGCAACTACAACATATTATTTTTTACATTTTAAGTATTACTATCCCTTTAAAGGAGCAGTATTATTACTTCTCTGGCAGTCAACAAGATAAACGTTGAATTCAAATCAATGGACATTTGGTGAATTTTGATTTGTTCCCTGAGGTGCAAGTATTCACACCTGTTCAATAGATTTCACACATCACAATGTCTGCTGTGCAGCATTTATCTGAAGGAAAACTGAAGACTGAGAGAGGAAGAACGTGATCGGACTACAGAGCGGTAAGCAGCATGGCTTGTCCAACTCTAGGCATAAAGTAAGGGTACAATGAGGTCCAGCCACAAAGCAGTATGGATCAGTATGGAGAGGGGGGTATTACAGGGAAGGAAGGCACAGAGGAGGTAACTTTTATCTGTGGAGGAGATTATGATGGTGATGTGATGTGATAGACTTATCTGAAGAGGTGGGTGTTGAGGGATCTTTTAAATGTGTGGAGGCTCAGGGAGAGTCAGACAGAGAGTGAAGAAGTGGATTCTATAGGGTGGGAGAACCCCTAGAAAAGTCTCCAATATGGGATTAATGTGATAATTAGAGAGGAGAAGAGGCGTAAGTAATGGTCAGAGCATGGGATTTTTGTAGTACACACCTATGGACATCTTTAAGTTCTTTGTTTCTCAGATGGTAAATAAAAACATTTAGTAAATTGTAATTACTTCTTAAAAAACAGACACAAAACTGTCCCCGGTGTTGTATTGTTGTGGTGCAGAAGATAAGTATGCGAAGAGGAGAGTCCCATAGAAAATAAAGACCACAATCAGGATGTGCAGGTGGAGAAGGATTTGTGTTTCCCTTCTTTGAAACACTGAGTATTGCCTGGAATATGTGTACATGAGGGACAAACGTTATGCCACGGGCAAGTAATGCTGTCAGAATTATAACCAGGATGCATATGAAGATGTCAGTGCATGAAATCTGGAACAACAGGGAGAAGACACACTTTATGTTTTCTCCCAAAATAACAAGCTATGTGTAAAACGGATATCTATCAAAGCACTGTAAATTCCAGGGTCCAAGACTAAATTCACATAAGTTTTCCAAGACATGATGAGAATATAGTGCAGAGGGTGACAGATTGCTGTGTATCTGACATAGGACTTATCTGCAGCAGGAAGATCTCTGAGCTACAAAACATGATGTAGAAAAATATTTGCAATTCACAATCTGTCAGGGAAATTATACTTCTTCCAGCAAATAAGACAATGAGTATTCGTGTGACGGTGACAGTGGAAGAGACGATACCCAGACAGGCTAGGTGACCAATGAAGAAATACATTGGGGTGTGTAAATTATTATCACTGTGAATGAGAACAAAAATGAGGAGGTTCCCACATAATGTCATAAAATACATGAGGAAAACAAAGGGGAATAATAGATATTGTATCTTTGGTGAGTCAGAGAAGCCGAGAAGTACGAATTCATGTAATATTGTTTGGTTTTTCAGTCTTATTTTGATGTTCATGTAGCCTTCTGTACTGGAAGAACCTAGGAAGCAGATATAAGGAGAGCGGTGAGAAGATACATAGAGCAAGTCGTATTACATGATAAAAAAATCTCTATCTAGTAAAAACTCCTCAGTAATTGTCTCCTTGATAAGATTCTGTATAAAGTAACATGGAAGTTAAAGAGACTCTACTTAGTAGATCTTTCTCTCCCTGCTTAGACTTTTTGTCAGTAGTAGAGATGAAAGACCTTGAAACTGTGTTCTTCCAATAACTGATTGTCCTGCTTCCTCACATTGGTGACTCAAAATAAAAACAAATGTTTAATTAGTCTCACAATTAATGGTTCTCCATCCCCAATTCATATGTATAAAATGGATACTTCTGACATATTTTCAAACTATCAACCAACCTTGCTTTCACCGAATTGGACATTTGCAAGTGGCCTGCTCATCTCTAACAAATATAATTCAATTTGACTGATTACATTTATTTTTTTTTCTTTATTTGTTTTCATACAATAATATGTGACATAAGAACAGCTATAGTAATTGATAATAACTATTTGGATACTAGTGAGTTCTCCAGTGCATAAAGACAAAGAAAGAGGGAGAATGCTGAGTTTTTGGTTGAGTGTCTGAACACAATTAGTGGATGTATTGATAATAGAAGTTGCTCACAATGATTTCAATGGCAGAGAAAAGCTGTTATTAATCACAATCTTTCACTTGTTTTTTCCTTTCAGATCACAGACACATTACAACCCCCATTAATGAAAAAAAAAATATTGCTGATGTTGTGCATATGTCTTACTTTATAAATCAAAAAATCAAAAATAAAAATAAATATGAATTTATAATTAGCAGTAATCTGGCGCCATGGCATACAAATAAATCAGAAAATAACATTCTTAAATATACTTTTAAATATTTGTGTATAATGAATTAATTGGGAAAACGCTATTTTTAGTTATTCATTATGAAATTAGATACGTTTAGTTTTGTCCAAATTAAAAATATTTATCATATTAGTTAAAAACCTTGAATCACAGATGCTGAAAGTATGGAATTATAAACATGAAGCCACAATCTGCACCTCCACGGCTCCATTTCCCCTAAACTAATTCTGTGTCTGTGCTTTTGCCCACAAAAAACGTTCACGGATATCAGTGGCTTTACATTTTATAATGAATGTTTTAATAAGTAAAAAATACTTTTTTAAGCAATGAACATTAACTGGAGAAACTAAAGTTATTCTATGTTTTCAGAATGTACCAATCATTTTTATTCCATCAAAAACCATTAAAGGATTATTTTTATCAAAAAGAACAAAAGCATTGGAAATTAGTATTTAGAAAATGATGAAAGGCCCATTGGTATCTCTTTTATTCAGACAGTGTAAAATCACCATTGTCCAGTGTTTCAGTCCACACTTGGACTTTTATCAGGGACCAACTATTATAGATTTCAGCAAATCTCAACATTTAAATAGCCCCATTATTGAACATGATACAGGACAATGGTGAGCATAGACTCTAATCTATCATCTATTCAAATCTATGCTGCCATGCATACAATCCTCAAGAAAATGACTGAAAATTAAAAAACAAACAAACAATAAAACAGTAATAAAGCAACAATAAAATGGCACAAGTACATATAGCTAATGAACTGTTGAGTCAACCGGCGATAAAGTTTTCAATGTGTATATCCAATACATTTCCCTTTTGGCTAATCTCAATTCTCTATCTGCCTCCCTGCCCTTCCTGTGGAGATTGTTTAATCACCTCGAACAGGAAATGAATGAAATGTCTGGCCACTGGGGCTCTCTTAAGCTGTTGTTCTCTCAATGTGTCATTCTGGAGCCTGATAAATAAAGACCTGTCCTCCCACATATGTTCCCTGAGTCAAAAAATTCTATAAATTTCAATTGTTAATCATACAGCAGATGAAATTGACTGTGTGGTAGGACTAGTCAACGTGATACTTACCTGGAATTACTTTAAATTTGAGGAGAATGTACATATCCGGCTTAGCATCTCTGCCACCATGGTGACCACAGACATGTTGGCCCTTCCCAACATTTCCTAGGTGTTGTGTGTAAAACCAATGTTTCCATTAATTTCAATGCAATGAGCTAGGCAAAAAAAGCAGAAAAACTACACTTTTTGTGGGAAATTATTTACCAAACGAGAAGTTCCATTATTCACCAATTTCGGTTTTAGACAATCCCTATTTATGAGGCAACATATTGTCAGGCCCTTGCTTACCGAGCCTCACTCCCCGCAGCCTCCTCCTTGCTCTGCACGGCAGGGAAGATGAAGTCCTTCTCCTCCCACCGGGTCATGTGGACAGACATACGCATGACGTGTGACATCTTTGCAAAGCTCTGCAGGCCTCTGAGACACGGAGAGGCAGAGGGGTTATTCTTCTTCTTCCTGGCCCAGAGTGCCAGTAAATGGGTTGGTTGGCCGGGTACGTGAGCGGTGCAGTGACGTCACGCCCTCAGTGCCTTTATCTTCCCACTGCACCCTTTCCTCGGTGCTTAGTTGTTAAACTTCTCAACGTGCTGGGGATGATTCCCTTCTCTGTCTTCAGGCTGCATAATCCTTAGACTTCTGTTGCAGCATTCATCCACTCCGCTTGTTATCCTGCATTCCTCCTGGATCCCAGACCTCAGGCATAGTATATATAACTCTATACTGCTGATCTATCTAACCCTGACATCTTGCTATCAACGCTGACCTTCATATTGACAGCTGGTTATCCATATTGACCACTGCTGATCTCTCTAACACTGACCTCTGGCTATCCATATTGACTACTGCTGACCTCTGGCTATCAACATTGACCACTGCTGATCTCTGTAACCCTGACCTCTAGGTATTAGCATTGGCCTTCGCTGTAATCAGTACCCCTGACCTCTGGCTATCAACTACAGACCACTGGTGCTCTCTCCTACACTGACCTCTGGCTATCCTTATAACCACCGTTGCTATTATCCTTTGCACCCCTGGCATTGTGGTCCTTCTGGACTCTCTGGCTATTAGCCTTTTGATCATACTTCATCTAATCTACACTACCTGCCCCTGTGTTTGGTCTACATCCTGGGAGTCTGTCACCTGTTCAACCTCCTTAGTGTATAGTGCTCTTATACGGGTGTGCGCCTACCTGCTATCGGGCTCCAGTTACCTGCCGCAACAGCAGCGCCTTACACGTATTTGTAAATAAATGCAGGGTCAACAGAAAGGATTCTCTATTATGAGAACCATTTAACTCATACCTTACATTAAGGCTGGGAGTGTACAGTAAGTTTTACTTGGTTTTATTCAGTACTTGTCTATAGACAGACAGATTGTGTGGCTAGAGGAGTTATATGAACCTCATAGTGATCCATATCTACTTGTGTTGAAACATATAGTCATTTTACTGCATGTTGTAATTTACCAAGAAAGTTATAAACATTTCTAACATACATCCTGTATACCCAACACAGCCTCCCTAGGAAATTTATCCTGTATCATTTACTGCCCTTACTTTAAAAACTCTGTTCCTTGCTGTAGTCAAATTTTCCAGTCCTCAAATTGCTCAAGGAAGCGGAAAGACTTCACACCAACACCAGCAGCAATCCCCACACAACCCTTACAGTGCTGGAGAGTTAATCTACACATTCCACACCTGTCTGTTATTATAATGATGGGGCAAAAGAGAAGGATCTATTGACACCTCCTCATGTAATTAAATAAATGATTTAGAACAAGAGCAAATTATTTTATTTACACAGATTAATGTTTATAATAGATACTGAAGATTAACCAAACATTAATGTGAGTATTATCACTACAGAGCAACGTGATACACTTGTAATATACACACCACACAGCCTGGTCTCCTAAAAAGAGGGAAAGCAATTGCAGGTTTTCTTTTTCTTTTCCCTACTACTATAGGGTGCAGTAGGTTTGTGATGTAAGTGATCAGTGCACAGGAGACTTGCTGAGATGAGAAATGACAGCAATCAGTGGAAGGCAGGGCAGTATGTACAGTCGTACTCCTACCTGTGTGTAGATTTACACATGATACTAGAGGAAAACCAGCAGATATATGCTATATGACAGTGATGGGTTAGGGTAACTAAAAGGCTAATGCTGATGTACGTCGGACAGCTTGATATTATTCATATTTGTACTAGAGAAATAAACACTTGTGAACACATGATAGAGTTCACTTATCATATATATCCTTGTGACGTGAGTCCTGGTACTAGGTCAGTACCACTGTCACTTCTCTGCTTCTGCTGCACCGACATCCCAGTCTCCATCATTCATTCAGCATAACCCCTCCAAGAACCAGACAGGACCAGTTTGGAGGGTAAAACGTAGAACTCTTTATTAAACAACTTTTTGGGCTTATATACATAGTTACTCACAAAAACCAGACAAAGCAGACAAAAGACTGAAACATATGGTAAATACATGATACAAAGGGTCAGACGTGATCAGGTTATCTAGGCAAAGGATGTAACAATGGATAAACATTAGGACAAGAGGCTGAGGGGCTCGAATACACATTTCTAAAACAATGGCCAGGGGGTTGAAGCATCTTTGAATATTCCGCTTCAACCCCTGGCCAATCCGGTGCCTAGAATTGGCTGACCAATCCTGGCCAAGCACGTCATGGCTGTCTCGGACAATCAGAACCTTTGGGCTGGCAGCTGACAGACCAATCCCTGGGTGGCTTACTTTCCCCCATGTTAGCTCTAGGGGGGACCTTTAAACCTGTCACCCAGGGCTTCGGCCAATCCAGAAGCTGCCTACTTTTCCCATTTTGTGTCAATGGCGGCTTGTCATAGTTCTGCTGGCTGTCCTCAGCCCCGTGAATTTCACTCCTTAGCGGGGAAAAAGTATCTGTCCAGGACCACTTTACAATGCAGAGTCCAGAGCTCCGTGACGGTTCCATCACAATCCTTATCTACAGGATCCAGACATACTGGGAAAGACCAGAAGTGCTGCTGGGGAAGTCACTTTCACTTACTCTACGCAGTGAATCTGGCAATGAGGGGATATGACTTCACCAGCTACCCTGCTGGCATCGGATCACATGTGCTCACATCCTCCTTCCATGCCAGACACAGAGCTTCTTTGTCACCCGGTCACTGGAAGCTTATATCAGACCACTGTCAGCTCCTCCTTTTGAGGAGGCCACCTTGTTGCAGTGCCAGCAAGAACAGCAGCAACAACACAAGAAGACATTGCAGGTGGTGACAGTTGACAGCACAGTCCCTCTCCACTCTTCCCTGACCTGGCAGTGGGCTGGGCTGGCAGTGGGCTGGGCTGGCAGTGGGCTGGGCTGGCAGCGGAGGAGGGTGTTGATTTGCACCCAGAGAGAAGGAAAGCAGAGTGTCAGTGACCATCACCGTGTTGACTAGGTCTAAACGTGGCCCACCCCATGTAAAGATGTTACAGCCCCCTTCAGGATTCACTGAAGGGGGGTTTGGCTATGGCCTGGCAGTGGCTAGAATGAATAAGTATGTAATAGCCTGCGCACAACTCCTATATAACCATGTGCCTATATATGAAAAGAGGAGGAAAAAGTGGTAGAAGCACCCTGTTTGAAACAAGAGAGAAGTGTAATATTCTTTTAATCTCTGCTGCTAATCCCAAAGTACTCAGATCCGTCGTTGAGTTCAATAGGCAAGTGGAAGTGGAGGGTGGATCAGCGCAATCGGAAAAAAGAAAAAAGATGAAGAAAAAACAAAAGGAGAAATAATAATCACATATTAAGTGTAGTATGTAGAAAGAAAATATATAATACAAATACAACACAAAAATGGATAATAATATAGGTGGGAAATATGGACACAGAACTAGGTGATGGACTAATTAGAGGGCCTCCACTTCCAGTGGCTAGAATGTGCAGCTCATAAAAGTTACTGTCCCCTGATACACTTGTCTGTGACTTAGAGAAAATACCTTCACTTCTGTGATCATTCATTTAAGTGCCAGATGGAGACCCAACTCAATGAAAAGCCATTCACTGAACACCCCTTTGGTATACAAAGCTGTTTTAAAGTATGGACACATTATCAGATATTATGGTTGTGCAGCTGGAAGCTGACGGTGACGTTTAACCTTTTTTTAGAGACAGACAGGTTTACTTTGCTTAAGAATTAGTGTTGAGCGAGCACCCCGATGCTCGGGTGCTCGGGTGCTCTGACCGAGCACCCCCTGCTGCTCGAGTGCTCGGCCGAGCACCCGAGCCCCATTCAAATGAATGGGAGCACTCGAGCATCAAACCAGGCACCCCCTGCTCTGATGAGCGGAGGGTGCCTGGTCAATGTCCCCCTTCATCTCCGCTATGCCCCTCTTCCACAATGTCCCCCTTCATCTCCTCTATGCCATAGAGGAGATGAAGGGGGACATTGTGGAAGAGGGGCATAGCGGAGATGAAGGGGGACATTGTGGAAGAGGGGCATAGACTCTATGCCCCTCTTCCACAATGTCCCCCTTCATCTCCGCTATGCCCCTCTTCCACAATGTCCCCCTTCATCTCCTCTATGGCATAGAGGAGATGAAGGGGGACATTGTGGAAGAGGGGCATAGCGGAGATGAAGGGGCACATTGTGACAGACGGGCATAGCGGAGATGAAGGGGGACATTGTGGAAGAGGGGCATAGAGTCTATGCCCCTCTTCCACAATGTCCCCCTTCATCTCCGCTATGCCCCCTTCATCTCCGCAATGCCCCTGTACCTCCATTCCCTGGTGGTCCAGCGGAGCGTCTTCGGATCTGTGCCTCTTCCGGCACAGATCCCCGCAACCCGAACATGTCGGGCGAGCACATGGCGGTACTCGTACGAGTACCGCCATGTGCCGAGCAGAGCGATGCTCGAGCCGATCCGAGCATCGGCCGAGCACGCTCGCTCAACATTATTAAGAATGCATTGCATTCCCGTCTGTCACTCAAAAGGTAAAGACTCACATTGGCAGAACACAACCAGACTGAAATCCTTTCCCTGCTGTGAGAAAAGCATAGAGTTTATTAGAAAGAGGAGTTTTTTTTATTCAGACATCTATATATGCACCTACAAATGACACATGACAACTCGGGTAATAGAATGTTGGCATCTTTGGATGCTTCCAAATAATTTGACTCAATTTTTAATCTTTTATTAAATGGGTTTAGACACTCAATTTTGGTCACCACATTGACAAATTAACCTCTAAACTTTATCCCAAAATAAGTACACTTTATAGAAACAAATTATGTCTAAGTACCCAGGTGAGAAAACGTATTCTGCAACAGATGCTGCTGCCAGTCATAGACTATGGTGATGTAGTTTATGCTCCAGCGCCAGAAATCCACCTCAGTAAACTTGACACCCTGTATAATTCATTATGCTGCTTTATCTTCCAATGTGACTACACTACCCATCATTGTGACATGCTAAAAGAACTAAATTGGCCAACACTCAAATCTAGACGTGACCTTCATCTTTCTTGCTTAGTACACAATCACTTCTCTGGAAAACTACCACAATACCTAAGCAATATGCTCACCCCAGCTCTCCATACTAACTATAACCTCCGCTCCACTACTAACAACTCACTGACTATTCCACACTACCTGAGCAGTATTATCACTGCAGATCTCTATACTAACTATAACCTCCACTACTAACAACTCACTGACTATTCCACACTACCTGAGCAGTATGATCACTCCAGATCTCCATACTAACTATAACCTCCGCTACTAACAACTCACTGACTATTCCACACTACCTGAGCAGTATGATCACTCCAGCTCTCCATACTAACTATAACCTCCGCTCCACTGCTAACAACTCACTGACTATTCCACACTACCTGAGCAGTATGATCACTCCAGATCTCCATACTAACTATAACCTCCACTACTAACAACTCACTGACTATTCCACACTACCTGAGCAGTATAATCACTCCAGATCTCCATACTAACTAACCTCCACTGCTAACAACTCACTGACTATTCCACACTACCTGAGCAGTATGATCACTCCAGCTCTCCATACTAACTATAACCTCCGCTCCACTGCTAACAACTCACTGACTATTCCACACTACCTGAGCAGTATGATCACTCCAGATCTCCATACTAACTAACCTCCACTGCTAACAACTCACTGACTATTCCACACTACCTGAGCAGTATAATCACTCCAGATCTCCATACTAACTAACCTCCACTGCTAACAACTCACTGACTATTCCACACTACCTGAGCAGTATAATCACTTCAGATCTCCATACTAACTATAACCTCCACTACTAACAACTCACTGACTATTCCACACTACCTGAGCAGTATGATGACTCCAGATCTCCATACTAACTATAACCTCCACTGCTAACAACTCACTGACTATTCCACACTACCTGAGCAGTATGATCACTCCAGATCTCCATACTAACTATAACATCCACTGGTAACAACTCACTGACTATTCCACACTTCCTGAGCAGTATAATCACTCCTGCTCTCCATACTAACTATAACCTCCGCTCCACTACTAACAACTCACTGCGTATACCACAATACAAGAAAGAAGCAGGAAGATCTGCCTTCTCCTTCAGAGCTCCAAAAATCTGGAACAATCTGCCGGAAAAAATCACATCTGCACCCAGTCTAAAATCCTTAAAAGCAAATGTTTCTTTATATCTACAAACAGTGTGTAACTGCAAATAATCCCATTATTTAATAAGTATGTATATTTCTGTATGTTTGTATATAATGTCTCACAATTAGTGTAAATATGTAACCTTTTACTGAAAACTATCCAGGACATACTTGAAAACGAGAGAAATCTCAATGTATTCTTCCTGGTAAAACATTTTCTTAATAAATAAACTTTACACTTCCCTCAGGGTTAAGGTGCTGACGGGAGGTATGAGCTCAGTGATTCACTGAATAGAGGGATAAGGCAGGGATGTCCCCTATCTCCGGGTCTCCTTGAAATAGCAATAGACACGCTGGCCACATCTATAAGAACAGAGAGAGACATCCAGGGCCTCTGGGTGGGATGCAAAGAGGAGAAGATCGCTTTATACACTTAAAATATTCTCTTATTTTGGGGGGACACTAATACATTCCTCCTCAAAGTATTAAATATAGTGGAATTTTTGGCTCCTGTTCTGGTTTAATGATTAACTGGTCTAAGTCCTCTTTGCTTCCCATTTATAATCTAACTAGAGATACCCACCTAGCAGACACCCCAGTGGGCTGTGTGTTGGTCTGTTGATATTTGGGCATAAATGTAGCAGCTTCCCCAGAAATATTTTTGGAACAGAATCTAATAGTGGTTGTTCCCCACTTTCAGGAGAAGCTATCCCCTTTAATTCAGCTCCCGCTAAATCTGGTAGGCAGGTCTAATCTCATATAAAGTATTTTCTTACCAGATATTTTTTTCAAAATGCCCTGATTTGTGACATTTTTCATATGAGGAAGATCTCATTTAAGAATTAAACTTACCATCCTTATGAAACAGAAAGGAGAAGGGGGGGGGATCTCTCTGCCCAATTTCCAAAATTAGTAATTGGCTGCATAAGGGCATTATATGTTGGCCTATATAGACTCATAAACAACTCCCTAATGTATTAACATGGATAATGCTCTAACTCTGTTCAGAATATAACATTACTTAAGGGACCATATGTTATTATAAAGTGAGCTCCAATGACCCAGGCTCTTTATAATGCATGGACTGGAATGCAGGAGATTACTGGTTATAGGGTTAAAGACCCTGACAGTCCTCTATGGGAAGAAGCAGGGTTAAAACATTTAACTGCCCTGGATTTTGGTCTTAGATGTGTCAGCTATTGTATGAGTAGATTAGGTCACGTGTAGCAGGACAACACTCTTAAGTCATTTGAGCAGATACACTTGGAAGACCACATTCTGAATAATATGTTCATTACTGTGTCTCAGAAATGATCTTCAGTTGCAGTGGGAGGGGATTAATCTGAATATTTCATCATTCTCGTTATACTCCCTTCTGCTTCTTAAGGGGCCATAAAAAACCAATATCATTCATCTATAAATGGCTGGAGAAAGAAATAGGGGGTAAGTACTGTAATTCATGGAGCAGATGGGAGAAAGACATAGGAATACTAAAGGAATGGGACATGACAATGACAGGCCTTTCTCAGGTGGCAAATACGACTAGACACCAGTTGATACAATTTAAAATTGTACATAGATCATGCTACACTCCTGTCAGACTTCATATAATGGGGAACACACAAAAGGATGGGTGCCCAAGGTGTGGGGTAGCCAGAGGTATATTTCCCCCATCTAATATCGGAGTTTCCAGAAATTCAGCAATTTTGGAAGGAGATAATAGACACCATAAACTCAGTATTGGAATGGCTTCTACCCTTGGCACCCAAGTTCTGTATCATATTGATCATTCCAGTTGAAGTGGATAGGGTCAGGAGACAAAGCATTAATAAGGGAACTTCTTATTATAGCAAAAACAGGTGGTGGCTTTGAAGTGAATGGCGACCGGGCTTCAGCACCTAAGACATGGATAAACTTAGTCACACAGAATATTCCTCATTACTAAGTTGCCTATCTACATAGGGGAAGCCCTCAAAATTTGACAGATTTGGGAGAAATGGCAAACCAGATGGTATGTTATCTCACAAAGTAAATAGATCACTCCTTGTGTAGTAAATGCTTATCTATAGATGACCAAGTTTCTCTGCATGGCTCTACAGTATAACATGGGAGATGAAGGGTGGAGAATGGAGATGGAAGAGAAAGAATAAAAAATGAAGAGTGGCAGAGAAAAGATGAAGAGGCAAATGAAGTGGATGAAAGGGGGAAGTAAGAATGAAGAGTGAGAGAGGAAGAAGAATTGACTCACCCCCATAACAGTCTCCCTTTGGGCTATCCTGTGCTTCCTTACCTCTGTATGGCCGCCGGCCGGCATGGCCTCCGACCACTTCCTCATTGCTACATCAGGTAAAAGGCACTAGCATGGACACCTTTGTATGGGCCTATTCTGGGTGGCCTAATTGGGTCCCGCCTCCTTCTGCTCCTTTATAACCTCCCTGGGCCTGGGAGTCATTGCCCTTACGTGGTGTTCCTGTTAATTACTCTTGTGTTCCATTGTGACCTGTACTTATCCGAGAATCCGCTCCGTGTATGACCCTGGCTTATCTGACTACCCACATCGCCTCTGACCTGTGGCTCTGGCTGACTAACTTGCTTCTTGTTAACCCCGGCTTGTCTGACTACCCACATCGCTTCTGACCTGTGGCTCTGGCTGACTAACTCGCTCTTTTTTTAACCCCGGCTTGTCTGACTACCCACATCAGTTCTGACCTGTGGCTCTGGCTGACTAACTCGCTCCTTGTTAACCACGGCTTGTCTGACTACCCACATCAGTTCTGACCTGTGGCTCTGGCTGACTCACTCGCCCCGTGTAGTCCTTGGCTTGTCAGTCCCAGCTCAGTCTCGTATCTCGCTCAGTGTATCCCCGGCTTGTCTGACCTGTAGCTCTGGATGACTACTCACTCTGTACTCTCCTAGCCTGCCTGGCCATTAGCCTCTGTGCCCCGCTGCTCTGTACGACTCTCGCTTCCTGTTGCCTTAGTCTCCAGTACCTCTCAGTAGCGCAGTGCACAGCACAGTATGCAGCTCTGGGTTGGAGCTTGGACCCTATCATCCGGTGGTCTGGGGTTGTGTGGGATATTATCATCACTTTATCTCATATATTATTATCACTGTATATTCTAATAAAGGTGGTTATATTTTATTTGTCTGTCCTTCTTTACCTGATTAGCGTGAAACCCCCTATCTATACAGTTAGTCTAGGCTCTGAAGGATCTCCTCAGTTTCTTCCAAATCTTGCTTCCAGCTACATGGAAAATGAGCTGTCCCTGGTTAGATCCTCCTCTTCACTCCTTCAGCTGAGGGGAAGTTTGATTGGAGGCGAGGGGAGGTTTGATTGGAGGTGAAGGGAAGAGTGGTTGGAGGTGAGGGGAGGTTTGATTGGAGGAAGAGGGAGGTTTGTTTGGAGGTGTGGGGAGGTTTGACTGGAGGAGATGGGAAGATTAAGCAGGAATATATTCATGCCTAGGAACTCTTAGGGTTTTACCTTGAGACTCAGGATTTCACCCAGATCTCAGAGTCTCAGGTAAAGGGCCAAAATCTCAGGGTGAGAGAGCTCAGTGTTAAATACTATCTCATCTGCACCAATTAAGTGCCTATTTAGTCCCAAATTTGTTGTCATTTCTATGAGAAGGACAGAGGTAGATGTCCATCTTCTGTTATACATGTTAAGGGATCCATGAGGACTAATAAGAACATCTCCCAGTTATAGCAATGAGGGCTATATCAATGATATCTACATTCTAAGGAACTGTAAGGGTTAATATTTCAAAGATGTCAGGATTGGCTCATTTTGGAAAATCTGGGAATGGAGATAATTACTGGTAGTCATAGGCTGCCCAAAGAGACTGCTGTGTGTGCTGCATGACTGCGTTGTGACAAACTTTTTAGCTAATTATAATATACGATATATATCTCAAAGAGAAGTCTGCTTTTTCTCAGCAGAGTTGCTCGTCCTTCAGGTGCACAGAGAGGACCACGGTCTTAAATTGGAGCTCCCCACTCCATATCAGCCGCGGCACGTGCAGTCTTTACTGTGCATGACTGCACCGCAACCTGCCGGCACTTTGGCCCTTGTAAACAGGTTCTTCAACTAGCATATTTTATATATATATAGATACACTGGGATACAAAACAGTAACACATATACAGAAATGGGTACACAACAGGGGAGTCCCCAGTAGGCAAAATGGTGGGGTGCTCAGAGTGGGGTACGGAGCTGGCTGGCATTGGCTACCAGACCACCTACTGTAACGGTTTTATTGACACTCAGAGTCAGTAGGTGAAATAAAACACAGTTTTATTGAACAGGCTTAAAGAATATAACACTCACGTGTCCAGCAGCAAATGTAACACAATAGAGTACTGACACAGGACAGGTTATAGCAATAATACAAATATACCCACACGGGTCCAGTATATGTACAATACAGAATTTTCAATATACTGACACAGGTCAGGCTATTATCGTGTGAACTCAAACCGAGGCAGCCAGGAATGGGTTACTATTAGGCCAAGAGAGCGGACAGGTCCTAATAGTGCGAGGTCCTTGTGACTCCCACTCTGCACAGGGAGTGCTTAAATAGCGAGAAACGCCCAGTAGACAACGGAGGTCCAGGATAACTTAGATCTGCCTTAGCAGTAACGGAGGACTAAGGCAGTATGCCCAGATGGGTGCCCAACGGAGACTGCACTGAGAATAACCGGTGATAAGTGAAACCTTCCCCGAAGGGGTTAACGAATGCTAGGACCAGAAACAACTGCCTGATGGAAGCACAGCCTGAAGCGCCCAATGTAACACCAACCTCAGCTGAAGGCAGGAAGGAGCGTCCAGCGTACCGTGGTGCACTGATGGAATAGACACCGGAATGTCGCCCGCACTACAATGACCAAATCGAGACTAGACTGCACAAGTGGCACTGATGCTCAGTGGATAGTCCGGAGACCGAAACCTGGAGGAGGAACCCCAAACCGAGGACCGGTATGGGACCACAGGCCGCACCAATACACAGGAGCAGTAGCCCAGCGGGACGGTACACAGAGCAGGAACGTAGCCAATCCGAGTCGGTACACAGAGCAGGAATGTCAGCCGGCCCGGGTCGGTACACAGAGCAGGAACGGATACAGCAGAGTAGTCAGGCAGTCCGAGTCGATATACAGGCAGGAACAGATACAGCAGAGTAGTCAGGCAATCCAGGTCGGTACACAGAGATCACACGAAAAACTGGAACAAGCGCTGGCAACAGAAACACCCAGAAAGGGCAACGGCTAAGCAACAGGACACAGTATTTAAGGACAAATACTGGACGGGACAAGGTACTGCGACCAATAAGAGTTAGCCGTGAGACTGACAGAGTATTGACAGTATAGCACGGGCACCGTGATAGTACCCTCCTCTCAAAGACCCCCTATCCTGGAAGAGGGACCTGGTTTCTAAGGGTATTTGGAGTGGAATGTACACAACAACCTGGGAGCATGGAGGTCATTTTGGTTAACCCAGGAACGTTCTTCAGGGCAGACGAAAAGGACAACTGTATGCCCACCTGATCGCAGAATGCTCTCCAGAATCTGGACACGAATTGGCTCCCGTGGTCAGATGCCAACACTCTGGGTACACCATGCAACCGAAACACTTCTCTGGCAAAAACAACCACTAACTCCTGGGCCGAGGGAAGGCCAGGAAGGGGCACAAAATGTGCCATCTTAGAGAATCTGTCTACTACCATCAGGATGAAAGTGTAACCCCTAGACACTGGCAGCTCTCCCAGGAAATCAATAGAGACGTGGGACCAAGGACACTCGCCATTAGGCACATGTTGAAGTAACCCAACTGGGAGGTGTCTAGGGGACTTGGCATGGGCACACGTAGTGCAAGCTGCTACAAATGCGGTACAGTCAACACCTATAGAAGGCCACCAGAACAATTGTGAAAGAGACCAGATCAATTGATCCCTCCATATGTGCCCAGCTGCTCGGGATGCATGATATGTTTCGAGTAGGTGGGTACGAAATGGCACTGCTACAAAACACTTGCCCTCTGGGGTGTCAGGGGGAGCAGTAGCCTGGGTAGCAAGAATTTCCTCCCCCCGGGGCAAAGTGATGCTGGTACGAAAGGTAGTCAAAATGCGATCAGGCAGAATGATGGGTACAGGGACCTCATCTTTATCTATCTCTGGACAGGGCATCTGCCCTAACATTCTTGGAACCAGGCAAGTAGGATACAATTAAATTGAAGTGGGACAGAAACAAGGCCCATCTGGCCTGTCGAGAGGACAACCTTTTAGCCTCTGAAAGGTACGTCAGGTTTTTATGGTCTGTCAAGATCAACACAGGAGTCCTAGTACCTTCCAGCAAGTGGCGCCATTCTTTGAGAGCAAGGATAATAGCCAGAAGTTCTCTGTCCCCAATCTCGTAATTACTCTGGGCACTAGACAGTTTTCAGTGGTGCACTGATGGAATAGACACCGGAATGTCTCCCGCGCTACAATGACCAAATCAAGACTAGACTGCTCGAGTGGCACTGAGGCTCAATGGATAGTCCGGAGACCGAGGCCTGGAGGAGGAACCCCAAACCGAGGACTGTAATGGGACCACAGGCCACACCAATACACAGGAGCAGTAGCCCTACCGGGCTCATACACAGAGCAGGAATGCAATCCGAGTCGGTACACAGAGCAGGAACGTCAGCCGGCCGGGTCGGTAGAGAGAGCAGGAACGTCAGCCAATCCGAGTCGGTACACAGAGCAGGAACATTAGCCGGGCCAGGTCGGTACACAGTGCAGGAGCGGATGCAGCAGAGTAGTCAGGCAGTCTGGGTCGATACACAGGCAGGAACAGATACAGAAGAGTAGTCAGCCAATCCGGGTCGGCACACAGAGATCACACGAAAAAAAAAAGGAACAAGCTCTGGCAACGGAAACACCACGAAAGGGCAACAGTGAAGTGAGAGGACCCAGTATTTAAGGACAAATACTGGACGGGACAAGGCACTGCAGCCAATAACAGTTAGCCATGAGTGAGACTGACAGAATGTCACCAGTATAGCACGGGCATCGTGGTACCTACACAGCTTTGCTCTGTCCAAGGCTGAACTAAAGGTGCTGACCACAAGGTCAGTTTAGTGCCAACTGGGTGAGCTAGCCCACACACAGGATGATTGCCTATGGGATAGCTACTACCTACTGTGGTTAAGAGAGGGTGACAGACAAGGATACAGAAAATACCTTAAATACCAGCCGTATGTTGCTGAACAGAAACAGGTGACACTGGAAAAAAAAGGAATCACAGACCTCCAACTTAATTGTATGAGCAGCAGTCTAAGGATTCAAGGTTCGACTATTTGGGCTGGAATCAGACTGGAGGTCGAATGGGTAAGCAGGAACAGAACAGACAGAAGGTTGAAGTATTTTAACTCCAATTGCTCCAGTGAAGTATGAAGTCAGAAGTGTTGAACAAGTAGATGAAAAGGCTGTAGAAGCTGAATGTTCAGATAGTCAGTCTAGCAGGGTAGGCAACAGGCGGTCAGCAAAGTACATAAATGGCAAGAAGGAGAGTAGTCGAGAAGGAGAGCTGGGGTCAGAAACATAGAATCAATCAATCAGTGTAGGCATGGTACAAAGTCAAAAAGCAGATGAGTAGTCAGGAAAATAGTCATTGTCAATACACAGGATACACACTGGAGGAAGGACAGGGAACTCAGAAACAAGACTGGAAACCGTTAAACATACAATAGACCTTTTTGATCACTCGCGATTACTGAGGAACTGGTGGTTGATAAAGTCTTAGGACCAAGCATAAAAGCAGGGCAGGAAACAAGGATCCAGCAAACAGACCATGACAAAAAACAAGGAAGAAATACAAAAAACATCCAAACAAGAGGCAGAACATGACAGATTGATACAAGTTGGTACAAATTCACAGACAATGATGTACAATCTAATATTTGTTCATATTTAAGAAGTGGAATTTGTGATGGACATGTCTAAGGTCACTTTACTGGGTGTTTTTAGCAAGTTTAAAGTTTGTTCTAGTGTGAGCAGATAACTAATGGCCTTTTAGGTTAATTTTATATAAAGACAATGGGCAACACTTTGCACTTAATAAAGCCAATGCATTTAATTAATTATCTCTGTATAAAAATAGAAATGTGTGCAATTTATTGGTCACAATTGGTCAGTTAAGTTCAATCTAAGGTTTAATCACATTTGATATTTGTGATTTGTGTGGGGTACTTCTAAGGTCACTGTGACAGGTATCAGTGGACCCCCCATCTGGGTGTCCCTGTCAGTCTCTGCTTCCTTCAATCCTGAGCAAGGCTGCTCTGCTGGAATATCACAATTTTCCCCACAGTCACCAGGAAAAACTAGTGTACTGTTTTAGAATCAGCTCTCTTTATTGAATGGAACACACAGCTTATATCCACTTACAGAGACTCTTATCAAGATTAACATGCAAACTAGGACTTGGGACAGTGTTTCTACTCTTGACCAATCAGCCACCAACAGCCTTATCAAGATAAGCATGCAGACTGGGACTTGAAAAATAGACATTCTTAACTGGCTCATAAATAACCTCCTCTGATTGGTCAAGGAAGCACAGCAGGAATCAATTAACATTCCAATCTTTCCCCAGCACAACACAGACCTGGATATTGTAAGCAAATCCCAACCCCTATTCTCTCTGCATTCTAGCTCCCAAATACCTCTACAGACTTTATTGTATAAACACCACACACTATTACATTATACCACACAATATACAAAACAATGAGCAATATATCAAAGGTTGTAGTGCTGGAGGTGAACGTCACCACATGACCCTGTGCTGATTCCCCCAATCAGTCCAAGGGAAGTCCTTTTCTGTGACACCCTGTGCCCATCAAGCAGCACAGGGTGACTTAGACCCAGGAGGAGGCAGGGAAGCTGGGAAAGCCACTTCCCCATGCATAGAGTCCATTGTCTGTAGGAAGGGGGCTGGCCCGCAGGCCCCTCCAGCAGCTGAGGGCCCGGTGGTTCACGTGACATTTCTCCCCCTTAGGAAGGAGACTAACACCAGAGGCGACCCCAGACGGGTGGACTCCGAAGTTAGTCAGTACATCCAGCCTCCCAATGACAGCCCCAAATCGGTACGCCAAACAAGTTGACCATGCCAGAGCAGCACTCATCCAGTTGACTCCTGCCTCTCCCAAAGAACACCTTAGCTGCTGGAAAGAAGGGACAATTGCACCTTCTCCCTGGAGTCCTCCCAGCTACTGAAGAGTAGGCAGGGTGGCTGGGTCAACAGAGCTGCTGGGAAGGACACTGGTCCCACTCCCCAGGGCAGGGGCAACAGAGCCGCAGGAGAGGATGTCGGTCCCACTCTCCAGGGCAAGGGCAACAGAGCCGCTGGGGAGGATTTTGATCCCACTCACTAGGGCAGGGGTGACAGACATGCTGGAGAGGACAGGTGTCCCACTCTCCAGGGCAGGGGTACAAAGCCACTAGTGAGGATTTCGGTCCCACTCACCACGGCAGAGTCAACAATGCCGCTGGTGAGGACCTTGGTCCCACTCACTAGGGCAGGGGCAACCGAACCACTGGGGAGGATAGGCATCCCACTCTCCAGGGCAGGGGTAACAAAGCCGCTGGTGAGGACCTCGATCCCACTCACCACGGCAGGGCCAACATCACTGGTGTTGACCTTGGTCCCTCTCACCAGGGCAGGGGCAACAAAGCAGCTGGGGGGGATAGGCATCCCACTCTCCAGGGCAGGGGTAACAAAGCTGCTGGTGAGGACTTCTGTTCCACTCACCAGGGAAGGGGTAACAGAGCCGCTGGTGAGGACTTCAGTCCCACTCACCACGGCAAGGCCAACTGCCCAGCATCCTTGTGTCCCAGGTGTGGAGACCACGGTCCAATCCACCCCTCCTGGGTCAACATCCTCAGATGTGAAATCTGGACAATCCACTCTCTCTGGGGCATGCTGTTGAACGAGGTTGAACAACTTTTTGTATGACTTTTCCAGCTCCCATTCTTGAAGAGTTGTAAAGTCCAGATCCGCTCTCAGCCGAGTGCATCAGGAATATCCTTCTCACAAGTAAATATATTTATTGACATTGATTATACATGAATTATATACAAATGAAATACATCAATACTTATTCCCATTTCTGTTTATACCCTATATATCACTCGGCTTTATGTAAAGTCACAATCAGTGAAAGTTCAGTGGGATTTGTGTAGGACATTTCTAAGGGCGTCTTTAAGTTCTTTGTTTCTCAGACTGTAAATAAAAGGATTTAATAAAGGTGTAATTACTGTATAAATAACAGACACACAACTGTCCCCAATGTTGTGTTGTTTTGGTGCCGGACGTAAGTATGCAAAGAAGAAAGTCCCATAGAAAATGAAGACCACAGTCAGGTGAGACGTGCAGGTGGAGAAGGCTTTATGTTTCCCTACTTTGGAAGGAATCCTAAGAATTGCCTGGAATATTTGTACATAAGGGATAAAGGTTATGCCAAAGGCAAGCAAACCTAAAATTAATGACAGGAATATGGCTAGAATGTTTTTAAAAATATCAGTGCATGAAATCTGTAACAATAGTGGGAGATCACAAAAGAAACCATAGATGGTGTTTTCTTCACAAAATACCAACCGGCGTGTACATAGAGTATGTATCAAACTATTGAAAAAGCCCAGAGTCCAAGCCACTGAGACAAAGAGCACACAGACTTTCCAAGACATGATGTGAATATAGTGCAGAGGGTGGCAGATCGCTGTATATCTGTCATAGGACATACCTGCCAGTAAGAAGATCTCTGAGCCAGCAAACAATAAGAAGAAAAAGATTTGAGCTACACAATCTGTCTGGGAAATTATACTCCTTCCAGAAAATAAGTCAGCGAGTATTCGAGGGACAGTGACAGTGGAAAAGAAGGTATCCAGACAGGCTAGGTGGCCAAGGAAGAAATACATTGGGGTGTGTAAATTATCATCATTGTGAATGAGAACAAGAATGAGGAGGTTCCCACATAATGTCATTAAATACATGAGGAAAAAAATGGGAAATAATAGATATCGAATCTTTGGAGAGTCAGAGAAGCCGAGAAGTATGAATTCATGTAATATTGTTTGGTTTTTGAGTCTTATTGTGATGTTCATGTAGACTTCTGTATTGGAAGAACCTAGGAAACAGATATAAGGAGGGTGGTGAGAAGATACACAGGTCAGGAACATATTACATGGTAAGAACATTCTCAATCTACTAAAAACTCCTCATTTTAAATACATTATTTGTTCACTATCCCAAATTCAAACGTACAAACTGGCTACTGAGTAGGGATGGGCGAAAAATCAGAAACATTTCCCACCCAACTTTTCACGATAATAAAAACAGATTTCCCATTTTTTTCACGAAAGTTTTCCCCCCATAGACAATACATAAAGTATTCTCCTTTTCACCACTGCCAATACATTTTCCATCAGAACTTTGCCACCTTTCGCCCATGTTTTCTATGATTGCAACATTTCCCACCAGAAAATTACTTCTGAGTGTTGAAGTGGGAAAATAACTGAAAGTAAAAGTTGGGAATCCTACAGCAATATATGCCTTGAAAAATGTGTTAGGAGGCTGAGTGCCTTTGTCCGCAACACTATCATCATGCTTAAGTAACATTGGTACAGCCACCCTTGAACAATAACTGCATCTTGTGATACTCCAAGAGGGTGTCTACAATGTGCCTATGGTAGTGGTGGTGGTGGTGGTGGTGGACTGGCATGGTGGGATTGATGTGTATATAGATAGATAGACAGACAGATATGTATTCTTGCTGCAGTTATTACCATTATCATGTTTGTGTCAAATCGCTATCCTCATTCTCAGATTGAGACACATTATTTATTGGTCATAGCAGTGGTCCCAGGTTCGGTAGATGTTAGCATCTCTTCACATCCCTCCTGTCAGATAATATGCTCTGGCTGTAAAGAAATGGTTAAACAGACTTTTCAATAACCATTTTGTCTGTGTATATATGAGACTGTATCTTAAAGCAATATTTTGTAGAAATAAACTTTAGACTTTCTCATGAATACATCCTTGAAAAACAGTTATCTGTCAAGATGGAAGTTACACCCCCTATGCCATGGATGTAACTAAACTGTAACTTTGTCTTGGTGTTTGGTACACATTGTTTAGGAAGCGATAATGTTTTGAGGCTTTTATTGTATGAGAATTTTTTGGTTTAGTAAGTTTCTGATTTACTAACTTTTTCTGATAGTAGACTGCCATCTAGTGACATGGTAGATTTAATGTTTGAAATATATTTTATATATATTTACTAATGTATATTACCTCATATGCAAAGTCTTTAAGGGGTGTCCTATGAGAGAAGAATATGTGTATCCTTCTGTAAATGGGGGCTTGTGGTACAATGAGCATTGTTCAGGAGGAATAGGAGCCTTTGGGGGGTTGCCGACTTTCCTGGTTTCTGAAGAGAGCAGAACCGTGCCATGCCTGAGACCACACCCTGTTATCAGATTGGTAAAGTATAGTTAAGTTATTGTCCTTACACTGTATAAACCTCCAAAGGTATCATAACCCAGTGAATTCTGGGATATTATAGTTTATTACTTCCCAGTAAGACCAGTCATCCTGCTGAGAATAAATGAAATTCAGTAGCCACTTGGTTGTAATAATTAGGATAATTTTTTGGAGGTTATGGAGTCCAATCATATAGTATTAGGGTAAGATCAGATTGACAGCGATTTTAGATCATTAGGACTTACAAATCAGCTGATAGCTCTGATACCTGTTGAGCCAATTGTTTGTTGTGCGTGCAGATGTCTATGCCTGTTGTAATGAGATGCATTTGTAATCACTACAGATAAGCATATTGCAATAATATGGTTCTGAGAGGGTCATTGTCCTCCATTTTATGGTGTTCTGAATCTTTCTGTTTCTTTAATTGTGGATTGTTATTTTTATTTTTGTCTGGTTCTCTTCCAGATTGCTTTGTCTGCTTGTGATATCTGCTTGTGATATCTAGCGTGGATTGTACCATTGAGATAGTCATTCCTGTAAAAATCTTGACGGAACAAAACCTTGGAGTGTGTAATTGGTTGATCTTCTCTGCCTATAACTCTGGTTAACCCTTTTGCGCTGAGATGAGTGCAGACATGATTCTGTCATTATAATCTTTAGGGTTTACATGCTTTGATATATTATATATATTTATATATACTAGTATGAAAGCCCATATACACAGGCTAAAGTGCACCCACTTGCCCCGGCTGCTGCCCCGGAGCTGGGAGCAGAGACAGGATGTGAGATGTCCAGAGCGGGGCAGCGCGTTCGGCGAATCTCTACTGCAGTCATCACAGTAGAGACTCACAGACCGCGTTGATCCTTAGCGGGGAGCTCCAGACGCTCACAGCAGAGCTCCCTCTGTGTGTGAAACCACACGTGCACGGTAGAGACTTTCTACTGCACATGTGCGGTTACGCTCACAGTGAGTGACACATTCTACCATTTTATCTAATAGGATTATCATTGTATTGTTATACCCATATTTTACTCACATTGCTTAAGATTATAATGAGGTAATGCAAATTTTTACTAGGAAATGTAATTCATTATTCTGCGCTCCATCCAGAGGTATGCAGAATTAAAACCAGCAGGCATATAGTTAGTTTCTTATTTGGCAGATCTGGGACCTAAAGTCTTTCAGATCGGGTGTTGTCTTTCTTGCAATATTGTGCATTGTGGTTATCAAAGGGTTATCACTTAACCTGTGTCCTACTGAGCACAACTCAAGTGACAAGTTTCCTGCCACTTAATTGCCTTAGTACATCGGGGTGGGGCAGGTGTTGTTACACTGCCACCTACTGTACTGTCTAAAATTGTAGGAATTGTTAACCCTTACTACTGCTGGATTCAAATATTGCTAGCTTATACCTCCGGGTACCTATATACATATATATGTTTAACCCTATAAGTGCTTGTGTGTTACTTGTGCAGTTATCCTATCGTATTTTATTTTCTTATGCCATATCCTATATAATAATTCGCTAAAATGTGTGTAACGCCGCGTCATGCGCAGTAGACAGTGCTGCACGTGTTGCAGTCAAGTGCAGTAGAGACTGCCCGCACCACGGCTGATACAGAGATGGATGCTCCTTCGGAGTGTACAGCTCTGTATCAGCTGCAGCGCGGGTAGTCTCTACTCTGCATGACTGCGCCGCACGAGGCTGGCAGTGGCACTGTGGCCCGTGTAACAGGATCTTCAACTAGTAAATATATATTTTCTTAGTCTAGAACTGTCACTTGTTATATATTACTGAGTCACGTCTGCATATCTCTATTTCACAATTCGCAGATTAATATTGAATCTATATATCACATTTTATTTAGATTTAAATAAAATTGCATATATTGATTCACAAATATGAGTAATTGATTATTTTTTATCAATTCCGTTGACTGTGAAAACGTGTGTCATACCTAGATTGTGTGCAAGATCTCAAATGTATTTATTTATATAGTTTTTTTATTTTATGATAGAGATAAAGTGTCCAGTCTTCTGTGATCTCTGTATTAAACATCTGACGCTCCTCATCTGTGCTGCTGTTACTACATTTGTCTTTCTCTGTCCTGTGTGCTTTCTGCTCCCTGATACTCAGATGGTATGAGATGTTGGTTCATTTTTAAGAATCTTAGTCTCCCTACATTGCTGTTTGATAGCCGTGTCCTGTGGTCACTGACAATACAACCAGCCGCACTGAAAACCCTCTCAGACTCAGCGCTTGCTGGAGGACAGCTGAGGGTTTCCACTGCAGTACGAGTCAATGCTGGCCACACACACTGTTTAGTTTGCCATCTCAGACTGGATGGCTCATAGACACCTCAAACTCAATATGTCCAAAACTGAGCTGCTCCTCATCCCACTTAGGCCTGGCCTTGTAGCGCCCTTCCAGGTGGCTGTAAATGGCACTACCATAAATCCAGTATCAGAAGCGCAGTGTCTAGGGATGATAATTGACAACTCTCTCTCACTTTTCTCTCATATTAATGTCATTACTAAATCCTGTCGCTTTCTTTTGCGTAACATTGCAAAAATCCGTCCCTTCCTCTGTTCCTCCACAGCCAAAATTCTTCTACACGCAATCATCCTCTCCCGCATGGACTATTGCAACATTCTTCTGTCTGGCATTCCTGCCTCCCATCTCCATCCACTTCAATCTATACAGAATGCTGCAGCACGAATCACTCTTCTGTCACCTAGGTTTGTCCCTGCCCCACTCCTCCTCAAAACTCTCCAATGGCTGTCTATCAAACTCTGAATATCTTATAAAATCTTACTTCTCTCTTTCAAGACACTTCTACCTCTACTCCTTCTTACATTTCCACTCTGATCTCCCGTTATACCCCATCCTGCCACTTACGTTCAGCCAATGACTGTCTTCTATCAGCTCCTTTTGTCTCTACAGCCCTGTCACGTATCAAACCTTTTTCTCTCATTGCTCCGTATCTATGAAATGCTCTACCATCCAACCTGCGCCACTGCACCTCTCTGATAACATTCAAATCTCACTTGAAAACGCACCTCTTGGATAAAATCTCAACATGCTAGAAGGCACTGATGTTGTACAATGAACGCTCTTAAAAATTATTTACTTTACTGATGTCCTCTATCATCATCAGAACTTGCACTGTATTCAGCACGTGACCATTATGTACTCTGTATGTCTCCCATTACCACTTTAGATTGTAAGCTTTCGGGCAGGGACCTCGCACCCAGTGTTTCACTCTACAAAGCACCTGTAACCCTGTATTGTTTAAACCCTTAAATTGTAAAGCGCTGCGTACACTTGTGGCGCTATATAAATACACATATTCATTCATTCAAATAAACATATTCATTCAGTAGTCCATGGGGTCATTCTTTATGCACAGAATGTAGTTATCATGCAAGTTTATCTGCACTAAGGCAGGTCCAGGGTGTATTTACATGGACACTAAATATCTACTAATATAATATATATTAACCCTTCCAATTCCACAGATATCTTCTACATGCTCCCTCTCAATGTCTAGGAGATGTATCTAGAATACAGGGGGTAAAGTAGGGGTGTTCAGTTGTTGGAGATCCAGCTCTTTGGGTCTACAACTACCATCATTCCCAACCCACCAACTGCACCAAAAGCTGCATTTTAAAGAAATAACTACCTGAGAGTTTACGTTTCCATGCCTTAAAGTGACAGTCACCCTCCTTTTAGACAGAACAAATTAGGCAAATGAAAAGTATTTACAGTCATATTGTCCAGACGTTTTGTTTTATCCTCATTAGGTTATTTACAAATTTATGTAACTTTTCCACAGAGATTTCTGTCAGGACTGTGACAGCAGGTACAGTGACACAATGTAACACTATCCCTGCAGCAAAACAGCACTGCCTCACCTACAGCTTACAGAACACTTAGTCCTGCAAGGAAGGTGTTACACTGTATCAATGTCCATACAGGACACTCAGTGCTACAGGGATAGTGTTACACTGTATCAATGTCCATACATAACACTCAGTGCTACAGGGATAGTGTTACACTGTATCAATGTCCATACAGAACACTCAGTGATGCAGGGATATTGTTACTTTGTGCACTATTTCTGCTCCCACAGTCCTTGACAGAGATCTCTGTGGAAACAGATTCAGTAACTTCATTTTCAGGGATAGAAAAATGTAAACAAATTTAAAGTAAAAAGGAAGATGACTGTCACTTTAATAGAATTTCCAATATGTATCTTATCCTGCAGACTATGGAAGCATTTTCCTTTCCACAATAGAATATTCCCTCCCTCAGCCTGCTGAAAATCACCACCAGCAATATCATACATTAGGGTCCATGTATCTATACGGATTCAGTTACATCTAC